>OY992897.1:4594239-4781739 GCA_963921405.1 Cepaea hortensis
ACCAGCGAAGAGTTCCAACACTAATAGTTCCAGTAGCAATCTGATTATATGTCCGTCTCGCCTTTCCTCTGAACGTCGAGCGTCGGCCAGATCCCCTCGTCACTCCTCGCTGCCTCATTCTAACCAGACTATGGTGATCCATTTGTTCCTCCGAGGTGTACACGTGCTCCCACAAGGCCGCAACCACATCTGCCTTGTCATGCATCAATACTCCACCAAGTTCTGCCGAGCCAGCCAATCTGTCCGCCTGTTCATTCCCCAGCACACCGGCATGCCCAGGAGAAAAAATCCAGGTGATGCTTGCTACCCGTGACCCCCGAAGCGACGCAAGCCACTCTGCACGAAGCTTGCCTGTTCTCACCCTTCTCAGCATGCTTTCTGAGTCAGTTACAATCACAATGTGTGTATGTATCGTGTTTTCTATCCAGCGGAAAGCTGCACTGACCGCCTCCACCGCCATTCTTAAGCTAGATGTAGTGTCATCATACGCCAGGCTCTCCTGCACCAAACGCCGACCATTAGTTTTTGCCAAGAACCCCCAGGCACTTCTCCTACCTCTCAAAACCGACCCATCCGTGTAGATAATCACATCACCCGGGCGAGAATTTTCCTGAATTAGTTGTTGAATTTCCACTTCCGTGGCCCCTGCTGACCACTCCCTGCACTCCCTGCTCATTGTGATTATAACTCTGCACAAGTCTGACTGCACGGCTGGCACTCTGACCCACTCCTCTCCTCGCCTGATGTTCTCCAAGGGGCACACCTGTCTGATCGTATCCTCCGCTTGAGCCATCCATGATTTCTCTCTTATCAGTTTCTGACCCTCAACTACGTCCAGCGCCTCATGCAACGGGTGATCTGTGTCTGCAGCTACTCTGATGTATGCCTTCGCTTGCATCACCTTGTGCCTACCAGCAACAGTAGGCAGACCAAGGATGTAACGCATACACACTACTGGAGTGTCTCTGGTGCATACCAGATGACCCGCATAGCTTCATTCTGTATGCGCTCTAATTTCACCAGCTGACTCTTTGAGACAGTGAGCAGTCCTAGTCCATAATCAATCACTGAGAGGATCAAGTGCTGGTATAGTGTGAAGAGCATTCTCTGCTCTGTGTCCATTTCAGCCATAGTTTTAAGTGCATTGAGTCCCTTTTGAGATCTTGTCACAACCGTCTCCACATGGTCCTTGAAGGACATACTCCTGTCAAATGTGATTCCCAGATACTTCAGTTTGTTCTCTCTGTTGACGCTTCTACCATCTATCGTGAAGCTTGGGGCATCATCTCCCACTATCCTGTTGTCCAGAGAGCACCACAACACAGCCGCCTTTTCCGGGTTGATGACAGCACTCATTTCAGTGCACCAGTCAATCACTTTGTCTACTGTCACCTGTAGCTCCTGGGCTGTTTGCTCCCTATCTCTCCCCTGTCTATATGCAAGAATATCATCTGCAAATGTTAGTTTCCTTCCAACCCCTGGTGCTTCTAGGTTTGCAATCTTGCTCGTATACACATTAAAGAGCACCGGTGAGATTGCAGATCCCTGTGGCAGTCCCGGGGTTAAAATATGTGGCTCTGAGGTCCATGCGCCCAGACGGAGAGCAACCCGACGAGAATGCAGGACGGCTGCTATCCAGTTCACCAACCAGGGATTGACCCCCTTCTCCATAAGTGCGGTCATCATAATATCATAGCGAACTCTATTGTACGCATCCTCGAGATCAAGCGCTGCCGCCATCGTTTCTTGTCTAATCTGGAACCCCTCATAAACGTCAAAGGCAAAAGTGGCTACATTTGACCAGGTATCTTTTCCTGGCCTGTAGCTCCCCAGGCCTCTTGGAAGAAGCTTCCCCCTTTCCAAAAAATCCTGCAGCTTAACAGCGACTATCTTCTCTAAAACCTTCCCAAATGTATTTTGAAGGGTGATGATCCTAAAGCCGCCAAGCTTTGAATGATCCTTGTATGGTTTTGGGAGAGGGATGAGATAGCTATGCAGCCAATCCTGCGGTACTGACGCTGTCCTAATGCTCTGATCTTCTATATCTTCTAATGTATCTGTCTAATGCTGTATCTACTATTTTCACTGACTAATGTAAGAGCTGGCATAGACCAATGATTTCTCTATTGTGAAATCTATTGCCCACGAGAGCTGGCGTGGCTCAGTGGCGGCTAGCACACGTGATTCAGGCGGGTGGGCATGTGCTTCAATCACCAGGTAAGTACACACGGCTAATGCGACATTGACCACGTGACCTATCGGGTGTCGAGTGATCAGAAATGGAACACTGTCATCACACATTCTGTAGGTCCCAAGGTGGGGTCAGAGAGACCCCTACTGACCTGTGTTGCCCAGTAGTCCGCCCTCTGATTCCCTGGCTAAGATTAATCACTGATCTTGCATTTCATTAACATAGACCCATAAATGAAATGTAAGACTTTTGCGAGAACCAAGTGATGACCGAGAATTTACAACCATGGTCAGACTGCGAGAACAGCAAATCAAAAGAGGTGTGGCCAAACAAGAACACTACACAAGAAGCCAAAGAAGATTGATAAACGAAAACACAACTGGTATTGTTAGCCGCCACACGCTGCGGGATTTGCTAAGGAGAGGATGAGAGCACTTATGGAATGAATGGTTCGCTGTGCAATGAGCATGACCTGTCGACTAACCAACCAACCAACCAACCATCCAACCATCCAACCATCCAACCAACCAACAACTCACCCAACCAACAAACCAACCAACCAACAAACCAAGCAACCAACCAACTAACTAACTAACTAGAGCCATAAATAAACGCTGGAGCCTAAGAGAAGTTGATAGGGAACTACGTGGATAATGATATGAGCACTTACTGTCAAGGGTCTGACGCATGAGCTCATTTTCTGCTAAGTGAGGGAAATACTGTTCACCTATTCCACAATGCATTCAAGCATGCACAATGCGATGGTCCGATCCAACAATAACCATGTATTCCCTGCCAAAGATCCAACAATAACCATGTATTCCCTGCCAAAGATCCAACCATCACCATGTATTCCCTGCCAAAGATCCAACAATCACCATGTATTCCCTGCCATAGAACCAACAATAACCATGATTTCCCTGCCATAGATCCAACAATAACCATGTTCTCCCTGCCAAAGATAAAACAATAACCATGTATTCCCTGCCACAGATCCAACAATTACCATGTATTCCCTGCCAAAGATCCAACAATAACCATGTATTCCCTGCCAAAGATCCAACAATAACCATGTTCTCCCTGCCATAGAACCAACAATGAACATGTTCTCCGTGGCGTCGAACCAACAATAACCATGTATTCTCTGCCATAGAACCAACAATGACCATGTTCTCCCTGCCATAGAACCAACATTGACCATGTTCTCCCTGCCATAGAACCAACAATAACCATGTATTCTCTACCATAGAACCAACAATCACCATGTATTCCCTGCCATAGAACCAACAGTGGCCATGTATTCCCGACCATAGAACCAACATTATTGGAAGGTCAGGTCTTAGTCAGATATGACCGTATGACAGTAGACGGTACTGCCTGTTTTCTGTCAGCTTCTGCAGCTTGCCTTGTTTCAGATGTATAGGTGTTACCTTTCCTCTGGAGTGAACTAGGCAGGACGAGAGATGCATCATGCTGCATGAACAACACAATGTCTCTATATTTTAGCCCAGGCTGTGTGCTATGGAGAGGCAATATCTCCATCCCTGGTCTTAACTGGTCTCGGAATCAAAGCGAGAGTAACTGTTACGGGTTATAAGTCCTTGTCAATTGGCCTAGACATGGGGCGCCATGCGTTGCCTCTGACGGTGGGAGACACCTACAGGTGTCACTGATCAGCTACCGCCCACCTCAAGCTGGGCAGCCCCCAGCCAATTGGGTACTGATCCGCCACAGCCTGCCTGCTTCAATGGGTGCTTGGGGCTAGGACAAAATCTGACTCGCAGGCTGTAAAACCAATGCACCAGGTACATACAAAAATAAAGATAGAAACCTCAGGCTACGGCTGGCAACCTGGAATGTGAGAACCATGTGTCCAGGATTTTCCACTGACTTGACCAATATTGACGATGTGAGAAAAACGAATGTGATTGATGCCGAACTCAATCGTCTTAATATTGATATTGCTGGCCTGCAGGAGACTCGCCTCGCTGAGGAAGGGTCACTCAGGGAAAAAAATTACACCTTTTTTTGAAAGGGTAGAGGGCAGGCAGAAAAAAAGGCAATACGGTGTGGGCTTTGAAATGAAGAATTCGCTACTGGGAATGATTGATATCCCAGCTGGAGGTAATGAAAGATTATTATCACTGCGCTTGGCAACCTCTTGTGGTTTTGCCACCATTATTACTGCATATGCACCGACACTCGATTCCTCTGATGATGTAAAGGATTCGTTCTATAAGGAGTTAGACTCCGTGATCAAGGCAGTTCCAAAATCTGACTACATTTATATGCTCGGTTTATTTCAATGCTCGTGTGGGCAAGGACTCGAGTTCATGGCCAGTGTGCCTTGGAAAATACAACATCGATCGCATGAATGATAATGGGCAAAGGATGCTGGAGCATTGCACTAGGAATGACCTATGTATTATAAACTCCTTTTTTAAAACAAAAGAGCTGCATAAGGTCACATGGAACATCCAAGATCCGACCATTGGCATCAGCTGAACGTCATTATCACACGGAGACAACATCTGAATCATATATCATTGACTCGAAGTTACCACAGTGCTGACTGTGATACAGATTATTCGTTGGTTGTTGCAAGGGTTAGATTGAGACCAAAGAGAATCTACATAGCTAAACACAAATCTAGCCACAGAATTAATATTATTAACATTCGCTATCCTGGAGAGTGCTTTGAGTTTCAACAGCAACTTGAAGACGCTTTCACTGATACATCAGAAAATTGTACAGGAAGTGAAACGCGGAGTAAACTTAAGGAAACTGTTTATAAAGCAGCGGTAGGGGTTTACGGCACTGTCGATCAGAAGAAGCAGGACTGGTTTGTGGCAAACAGCCAGATACTGCATCCCCTGATTGATAAAAGGAAGATAGCTCTCTTAAGAAATAAGGAAAAAACAACGCGTAACACTCTGAGTGAGCTGAGGCAAGTTAGAAAGGATGTGCAAAAGGCTGCCAGGCAGTGTGCAAAGGATTATTGGATCAAGTTATGTGAGTCCATTCAAAATGCAAGTGATAAGGGAAACATCGGAAGCATGTATGAAGGGATAAAGAAAGCCTGTGGCCAGTGATAAAAAGAAGTGCACCATTGAAAACCTTGACTGGAGAAATCATAACTGATAAGAAACAGCAGATGGATAGATGGGTATAGCACTACTTAGAGTTTTACTCAAGTCAGACCAAACTAGCGGATGATGCCCTCAACGCCATAGAGGCCCTGCCAACTCTTGACCACCTGGACACACTTCCCACCATAACAGAAGTTAAGTGTGCTTTACATGAACTTGCATCCGGCAAGGCTCCAGGTAAGGATGGGATTCCAATAGACGTAATCAGGAGTGGGTAAGACACACTCACTATACAGATCCACCAGCTAATAGAGCTATGCTAGCGAGAAGGACAAGTCCCACAGGATTTTAAAGATTCTAGCATCATAACACTGTACAAGAACAAGGGCGCTCGGAGCGACTGCAACAACTATAGGGGTATCTCACTTCTGTGTATTGTTGGGAAAGTATTTGCCAGAATTGTTCTGCGCAGACTTCAAGTCCTGGGAGATCAAATCTATCCCAATTCGCAGTGTGGCTTCCGTCAGATCCGGTCTACCATTTATATGATATTCACATTGCGACAAATGCAAGAAAAATACCGAGAACAAAATCAACCTCTGTTTATTGCCTTCATCGACCTCACAACATTCGATTTGGTCAGTCGTGAGAGTCTGTTCAATAGCACTAAAGAAGATTGGCTGCACACCAACTCTTATGTCCATTGTGAAATCGTTCCACACAGGCATGAAGGATATAATCAAGTTTGATGGTGCAACTTCAGAAGAGTTTGAAATCAAGAATGGAGTTTAAAAGAGTAGCCTAACGGCGATGCCCGGACAAAATTTTGAGTTAAAAATCTACCCAAAGTTTTTCAGGATCCTCGCCGGTGCTACGAAATTCGTGCACTGAGCTGAGTTTCTCCATACTCAGGTTTGAGTTAAGAGTAGAACGGAACACTTATGGATTGCACCTGTGTGCCGTGATGTTGATCCATCGACTAAACCAGGGGTCACCAAACTTTTTTCACGGCGGGCCGGATAACTGACAAAATGATCAGCGCGAGCCGGATACTCATTCTGTACAATACTTGCGCCAATCTCAGTGGCGAAGCTCTTACGGACGCGGTTCGTAATTCTGTATACCCGCGTTCGAAACACAGCTGCGCGCGATTTGGCAGCAGATTGCGTTGCGCTGGTATTTTACTTTATGATATGGGTGCCGGTCGTTCAGAAACTACTGAACATAAACTTGCCAAGACATCAGCAACAGCAAAAATTCTGCTGTTGACTGCAAACGTCTTGTAAAGGATATGCAACTAACTTTAATAATGCTTGCAAGCCAGAACTAAAGATCTGGGAAAAAAGACGAAAAACTAATTTAATCATGGGTGAGTGGCGTGCAACCCACACACAAAAAAACCAATATATTTATTTACTAAAAAATGTTATCAAATAATGCGACTTTGATAAAAAGATAGTTACATTAGACCTAGTGTGCACATATCCGAATCTCACAAAGTAAGCAGCAAAAATGGTTAGTGAGATTTGTGAAAGTGATATTTGGCTTTCAAGATATCATCAATATTTGGTTTGGAATTGCTGCAACCAATCAAGAGAATTGCTTTCAAATGTTCATCAGTCAATTACTTTCGATGTGTTGACTTTACAAACTTCATTTTTGAAAATGTTTGCTCACAGACATAAGTTGTCCCAAACACTGATGCCATACCAGAGGCAAATTCCTCCACTTTCGGTAACTCAATATCAGGTAAGCAGCGGTAAAATTCAATAAGGTTTCCTTCTCTGTGCTTCTCTTTCAACAAGTCATTTCTTTGCAAATCAATGAGGTTCAACTGTGGTTCAACTGGCACATCATCAAGGTTACAATTAAACTGATTCTGGAACAGAAAAATGTCACTCTCAATTCTGTCAACATACTAAAATCTCTCCAAAAATGCTTCTTCAAGTCACGAATAATTCCCCCCCCCCCCCCCCCCGGGAAATCGAGGTTGAAATCTTCGGCGATTGTAGCGCAAAACTCTTTGAAACAGTAAAAATTAGAAAAGATTTATCCTTCCAGTTGTGCTTCAAACAATGGCAACTTTCTCCAAAATCCTTTGATGATGTGGATCAGCTCTATCTTTTTTTTTTTTCAGTAAGGAAAACATCTATTTCGTTTCGGAGCTTGTGAAAACGAAACAGGATTTTACCGCAGCTGAGTCACCTCACTGATCTAATATGTGATAAGACAAGTCACAGAATCCAAAATCAATTTCTTCAAGAAAAGCTTGGAACTGACGGTGATTGATTGCATGTCCTCGAATGAATTTCACAGCAGAAACGACTGGTTTCAGTACACGCGAAATATCTAAGCCTTTCCCACAGAGTACTTGCTGGTGTATGGTGCAGTGTATGAACAGAGGGCCTGGAATTTGCATATCTTCCAACTGAGTCCTGATATGCCCCATCAGACGCTTCCTCACTCCAGCCAAGTTTTTCCTCCATCAAATGTAACACCTCGAAGCTGATTCCCCTCTGATGGTTATAGTCTTGCAAAACTATTTGTACATCCATGAAAATGTCTTTTCCAGTTGTTCTTCCATGCATGCTGCAAACGGATGCCAACTCTTCCGTTATCTGAAAGTCCAAATTGACACCACAAATGAATACTAGAAGTTGTGACGTATTCGAGAGATCAGTAGACTCATCCAGCGTAAGAAAATACCACATCAAGTTCTTAGTTTTCTCGCATATCTGTAGCACTATGTTTTCTCAAAGTTCTTCTGTTCTTCACACAACTGAACTTGCCGAAAGGCTGTAGTTCCAAACAAGTAGGCTTTCTCGGGACACAAGTCATTTGCTGCTTCCATCAAACACTCTTTGATGAAGTTGCTATCAGTAAACGGTTTTCCTCGTTTTGCCATCTTATGCACTATTTTATAACTGTTACGAGTGATAGATTCATTTTCAGCAAACTTTCTCTTTGTGTTTCTAAACCACGTTTCAATGACTCATATTTCTCAGAGCGTAACTTCCCAGAAAACTTTGACTATATTAATAGATGTGTTGTTTCGTTGTGACGCCGAAGATTGTACTCTTTGATAATGGCAACACTTTCGCTGCATATTACGCAACTGGTTTTCTTGGTCCTTTGTTTCCACAAAGAAGTACTTTACTCCCCAATTCTTCATTGATAATGCGAACACTCAGAGTCCATTATTTTTCCTTAGTAGCCATAATGAAGGGCGAAGTACACCAGATCTGAAAATGAAAAAGGCATTGAATTAAAACATAATTAAAATCCTATTGAAACACAAGGAAAGCATAGGGGTGACTGGTAAAGCTACGGCTAGCCAAAGGTACATATAAGGTTTATAGATACCTTTGATAATATAATATATCTCATAATAATGTTTGCAAACTACATAAATAGGGCCGGCCTAAATAAACAGCCTAGAGCAGAGTTTTTCAACCTTGGTTCTGCGAGTGGCAACCAGGGGTTCCGCCGACTGTCTGTCAAAACTGTTATTTACTGTCAATTTATTACCTTGCGGTGTATTGCAGAATGATCTTTAAGCCTGAGGAATTAAGGCCGCCTGGCTAGTGAAGTCGCTGCAAACTTCTTTTAGTCTCCGACAGAAAAAAAATCACACACCTTACCGAGGATTCGAACCTTACCGTGTATTCAAACCCGGGGTTCCGCCGAAACAGACCGAAATCGACTAAATACAACATTTCTTCCCATCTGGTTTATTACATAAAGTATGACAAACACTTGGATCAGCGCACAGAGTTCCTTGAGCAACGTAAACATAAGGCTACGGATCTGCTCTAGCAGAAAGGTTGAAAAACACTGGCATAGAGACCATCTCGATTAACACCTTGACCAGGGAATTCTTCTGAGCTGGGGATACTATTTTCGTAACAACACGAGGCTTCTATGGCATTTTTATGCTATGTTTGCTACTGTATTGCCTCTATTCACACTTGTAGTTCACTTACCTATCACTGTCAAACAAAGACACCCTCGTTACATACCTATAAAATGGATGTTTAAAAAAAAAGACGCAAAAAAGACGTAAATATTTCTGGAGCTCGAACCTGTGTTGACAGCCGGACGCACCTGGGAAGGACTTGGGATGGCGCGAAATGAGCAAATATTACAATAAACAAGAAAATTTAGATACAATAATTTATGATTGAAAATAGTAAATTTAAGACACATAGCAGCCAGGAGGTCTCCGCTTGTATGAGGATCTCCTGTTATTCTAAACATAATATTTACATTTAAATTGTATCCCAACGTCTCGTGTTCCATATGTTATATCAAGCAAGTTCGAGTACCGTCGGCGGGCCGTATGAAATGACGTCGCGGGCCGGATCCGGCCCGCGGGCCGTAGTTTGGTGACCCCTGGACTAAACTAACGAAACTAAACAATCACCATGCATTATGTGCCATAGAACCAACAATGACTATATATTCTCTACCACAGACACATCCTTGGGCTTTCCCCCCTTCCAGTTGTAGCCCATACCATAGACACTTCCTTGGGCTTTTCTCCTTCCTCTTGTAGTCCATGCCGCCTGGCCTTGGTGATCATGTTTGTCCACAGCCTTCTGTTTCTTGTGCTGCCAATCATTTCTGATACTGATGTCCCTCCATGTCATGCTGTCAGACTGTCCATCATCTTCTCTCTTGGTTTTCCCCTGTCTCTATTTCCTTGCACATGTCAATTTGTCTCGACAAACTCCTTCTTTCCTTATCTCCTGACATACATAAAGCAACTGGGCTGTCCTTTTCTAATGAGTGTAATCAATTCTAATTTTGAGTTACCTTTTTTCAAGATGTCTTCATTGCTCTTTCTATCTCTCCAGGGTGATTAGCCTCCGAGATGGCATTTACTTATGGTAATATCAGTTTTATTTTTAATGATACAGACCAACATTCAACTCCTCAATGTTCTCGCAAAGACCACGTTCTCATTGGCAGATAAGGTAAAGACTGTCAGATAATAATTGAACTATTTCAGAAACTGTTGAACGTACCTTACAAAGGCAAAACCACAAAAACCCACCTGGCACTTAACAAGGCCCTGGAACTTCTCAGTGTGGGGAATGGTGGCAGAAATGGGGTCAAGCAAACCGTGATTGTTGTCACAGACAGTCCGTCCAAAGAACCAAACAACAGTGAGAGCACATGTAGTTGTAGATGTTGTTGATGTAGTAGTACTTAAAGATGAAGTTGTTTTTGTTGTTGTTGTGCTGTAATAGTGTTAGTTGTAGCTGCAGTAGTTCTAGTGGCAGTGGTAGTTGCTGTAGTAATAGTTATTGTTGTAGTTGTTGAAGTAGTAACAGATTTTGTTGTAATATTATCAGTAGTAGTAATAATAGTAATAGTGGTGATTGTACTAGTAGTGGTAATAGTAGTAGTAGTGGCAATAACAGTATAAGTGGTAATAGTAGAAGTAGTGGTAATAGTAGTAGTAGTGATAATAGTAATAGTAGTGATAATAGTAGTAGTAGTGGTAATAGTAGTATCATTAGTGGTAATGGTAGTAGTCAGGTGGCTGCGTAGTCTCGAGATAAGGTGTCCGCCTCGAGTGCTGTAGGTCCCGGGTTCAAGCCCCAGTTAGGACCGGGATTTTTTCTCGTGGACTTCTAGTAATAACATATCCCCTGTTCTCTGAATAGTGAGATCGGACGCCCGTGTGTATTGTTGCGCACATAAAAATTCCCTTGGCAATTGAAAATCGAAAAAGAGTAGCCTAACGGCGAAGCCCGGAAAAAGTTTCCAGTTAAAAATCTAAAGTATTTCAGGATCCTCGCCGGTGCTACGAAATTCGTGCACTGAGCTGAGTTTCTCCAGACTCAGGTTTGAGTTAGGAGCAGAACGGAGCACTTATGGGTTACACCCGTGTGCCGTAATGTTGATCCATCGACTAAACTAGTAATAGTAGTAGTAGAGGTAATAATGGTTGAAGCGTGGCTATTGTCTGTAAACAGAATGAAAGAAATGGTTCACAAAAGACTCAGCTGGATGTAACCAATTGTGAATTAGTAAGTTATTATATAACCACCGATTTGTCAGTAATTTAAGTTCCAAACAATTAAGTATATTTAACTCCTGCGAAAAGCAGAGACATACTAAACACAGACACAATATACCTACCTTACAAGGAAATCCATCATGCACTGGTGAAAACACAGTGTGACTTATCCAAAATCAGAAGCAATCAATAAATATATACAATGAAATAATAAAATACAAAATAAGTACAATAGGATACGAAGGACGGTGTCGATTCTAAGAATCTTTTTCAAGGACAGGACAACACAAATATATATATTTTTTTTAACGGAAAAAATCACACACAAAATAAGTTGACACAACTACTTGTTTCCCATGTGGGAGCAGACATTTTATGCTATGTATGATGGATTTACTTGCAAGGTACGTATATTGTATCTGTGTTTAGTATGTCTCTTCTTTTCGCAGGAGCTAAATATGCCTAATTGTTTGCAAACCATATTGTTTTATCCTTCTGCAGGCGCTGCTTTTTCTGTTGTTCCAGTAATTTAAAGAACAGAACATAGTCATCTGTGTACGTATTAATTGGATGCGAGGTAGGCTGGTGACTGGCCGTTGGCCTACCGGCCTGCTTGTCATGGAGTCGAATTCGCATCGACTTGGATCCCAGCTTATAATGGGTACGGAAAATATCTTGGGAAATATGGGCAGCTGACATGATGACGACCATATCATACATATAGTGCCCTGTGGTGTATACAATTGTACGATGTAGATGCAACAGCGTGTGTCCAGACCGTGTTATAACGTGAACAAGGTTCCTGCAATGGTTGCTTCATGTTGTGCTGGTGTTAACTGGATACGAGGTAGGCTGATGGATGGGTCAGGGATGCCACTCGGAGGTGATGGCTTAAACAACCTGCTGAGGCACAATGTAGAGAGCTGAACAAGAGATCTGAAGTAAACGATGTGGTAACAGAGAGTGCAAACAGCGAGGTTTCTTAAATATCAAGGAAACAGACGCAATGACTTTATCACAAGCAGATAATATCAAGATGGCAAGACTTTTATATCCTATTAATTATCACAGGGCAACATGTCCACATGTGCCCTAAATTATATCAGTCATTTCCACATATTTCCTAAATAATATTGTTTTACATTTCTATATATTTCCTCCATAATATTGGTTAAAATTTCCATTTATTTTGTCAATAATGTTAGGTGCCATTTCCACAAATTTACTTAGTTATTTATTTCAAGATTTCCGCATATTTCCTACACAATGTGAGTTTATATTTCCTACACAGTTTTAGTAAATATTTCAGAATATTTTTACATAATTTGAGTCACTATTTGAGCATATTTCATACACACTGTAAGTAACTATTTTCGCATATTTCCTGCACACGTTGAGTCACTAAGTTTGCATATCTTATATATAAATTAGGATGTGCGTATTTATGTATCTCTGTATGTATGTATGTATGGCCTTTATTTGTTCGCGAACGGCCCATCCGATTGAGATGAAATTTTCTACACGCCTTCCTTTCATTCCAGAGCTGCCAACTGTGATATTTTGTTAGTGTGAAATCACCTGCTTACTCAGTATTATTTCATTTTTCATTTTTCATCATAATTTCATATATTTCAGGGGACCTAACTCTGTAAAAGTTATTTCAAGGGGCATAACTTTTCTGTATAACTTATAGTCATATTGTGGCATCGTTTTCAAAGATTTATAAACTCTTTGTCCATAGTTATGTACCGGCATATGAGTTATAATAAATAATGATACAATCTGTAAGGCATTTTCAAAGTTTTCATAAAAATGATGCACAATGCATAACATTGTAACTCATCTTTTTTTGCTTAAGAAGTTACTGTAGTCATGCAGGTGATTAGAAAGAGTTTTCATTAAAAATAATGGATGGTGTGTAGAAGAACGTTCTTTTAAGTTACTTTTTTTGTTGTATGAATTTAATGAAGCCGGACAGGGTCAGGCAGACAGATAGACAGACAGATAGACAGTCGGGAACGGGAACTTATATGACTACTTATATGAATTAAATGAGATGCTCCACACCAGGAGCTGGGCAATGCCGGGCCGGGTCAGACAGACAGACAGACAGACAGACAGACAGGCAGGCAGACAGACAGACAGACAGACAGTCAGTCAGTCGGTAACGGGAACGAGAACTTATTATATGACTACTTATATGAATTAAATGAGATGCTCCCCACCAGGGTCTGGGCGAAGTCGGGCAGGGTCAGCTAGTTTTCTATAAAATTTTAGTCCATATTTCCGTATATATTTCTTACACAATGTCAGTCACTATTTTTGCATATTTCTTACGCATTCTGAATCAATATTTCCGGATATTTTCTAGATAATTTAAGTCACTATTTTCGAATATTGCCTATATACATTTTTTTTTACTATTTCCTCATATTTCATACATAATTTGGATCAATATGTTCGCATATTTCCTTCATAATTGTATTCACTATTTCGGCATATTTCTTACACAATTTGTCTCAATATTTCCGCATATTTCCAAACAATTTTAATCATTATTTCCAACAGCCCTGGTGGCAGCTTTGGCATTGAAACTTGTACAGGTTCTCATCATCACTGTCGGAGTCACATCACAAGCTAACGTGACAGAATTGACAGCCGTGGCTACAAAACCTGAGTATTTCTTCCAAGTTCCCAGCTATAGTGACCTCGCCTCGTTTGCCGACCCAGTGACAACTCTCGTCTGCGACAGTAAGTTGGCCCTGGTACTGTTATCTAGAATGCGATGTGTTCAATCAAGGAGTCGCATCTCTTGGTATCACTGTCTGCTATTTGTTTCTGTGCTGAGGAAGGACCCAGCAGCAACGTTGATTCTGTCACTTGTAACTGTATTCTTGTCAAGCTGACCGATTTCCCACTCGTGTTTCTTGAAATATTTGTTTAGAGTATGCGGACATTATTGATAATGCAATGTCATGGTTATTGATTCGTTTCTATGCCTGTAGGTGCGTATATTTATCTATCTATCTATCTATCTATCTATCTATCTATCTATCTATCTATCTATCTATCTATCTATCTATCTATCTATCTATCTATCTATCTATCTATCTATCTATCTATCTATCTATCTATCTATCTATCTATCTATCTATCTATCTATCTATCTATCTATCTATCTATCTATCTATCTATCTATCTATCTATCTATCTATCTATCTATCTATCTATCTATCTATCTATCTATCTATCTATCTATCTATCTATCTATCTATCTATCTATCTATCTATCTATCTATCTATCTATCTATCTATCTATCTATCTATCTATCTATCTATCTATCTATCTATCTATCTATCTATCTATCTATCTATCTATCTATCTATCTATCTATCTATCTATCTATCTATCTATCTATCTATCTATCTATCTATCTATCTATCTATCTATCTATCTATCTATCTATCTATCTATCTATCTATCTATCTATCTATCTATCTATCTATCTATCTATCTATCTATCTATCTATCTATCTATCTATCTATCTATCTATCTATCTATCTATCTATCTATCTATCTATCTATCTATCTATCTATCTATCTATCTATCTATCTATCTATCTATCTATCTATCTATCTATCTATCTATCTATCTATCTATCTATCTATCTATCTATCTATCTATCTATCTATCTATCTATCTATCTATCTATCTATCTATCTATCTATCTATCTATCTATCTATCTATCTATCTATCTATCTATCTATCTATCTATCTATCTATCTATCTATCTATCTATCTATCTATCTATCTATCTATCTATCTATCTATCTATCTATCTATCTATCTATCTATCTATCTATCTATCTATCTATCTATCTATCTATCTATCTATCTATCTATCTATCTATCTATCTATCTATCTATCTATCTATCTATCTATCTATCTATCTATCTATCTATCTATCTATCTATCTATCTATCTATCTATCTATCTATCTATCTATCTATCTATCTATCTATCTATCTATCTATCTATCTATCTATCTATCTATCTATCTATCTATCTATCTATCTATCTATCTATCTATCTATCTATCTATCTATCTATCTATCTATCTATCTATCTATCTATCTATCTATCTATCTATCTATCTATCTATCTATCTATCTATCTATCTATCTATCTATCTATCTATCTATCTATCTATCTATCTATCTATCTATCTATCTATCTATTATGTTCGGCCCTTTCCCGTTCCCGTTGCGGGAAAAATGGGTTCGAAAGCTTTTCATGTATCTAACATAGATCCATTATTTTTACGAAAACTTTCAGGTTTTTTTTTATTTCATACAGAGCATTGTATATTTACAAGGTGTAATGTGTGTTTGAGAGTTAGTGAGAGAGGGAGAGAGAGCAAGAGAGAGAGAGAGAGAGAGAGAGAGAGAGAGAGAGAGCAAGAGAGAGAGAGAGAGAGAGAGAGAGAGAGAGAGAGAGAGAGAGAGAGAGAGTTGAATTGCATCACTAATTTTTACTCTTTTTTTTTGTTTGGGAGGGTGAATGGGTGTGCAGGAGATTGTGTGGGTTGGGGGATGGGTGTGTAATGGGTGTGGGGGTCTCTGTGAATTGGATATGTCTGCGTGGGTGGGAGTGTCTGAGTGTGGATGGGGTAAATGTGAGTGGGTGGAGGATGTATGTGTGGGTGGCGAGAATGTTTGTAGGTGGAGGATCTATCTATCTATCTATCTATCTATCTATCTATCTATCTATCTATCTATCTATCTATCTATCTATCTATCTATCTATCTATCTATCTATCTATCTATCTATATATCTATATATCTATATATCTATCTGTCTATCTATCTATCTATCTATCTATCTATCTATCTATCTATCTATCTATCTATCTGTCTATTTATCTATCTATCTATCTATCTATCTATCTATCTATCTATCTATCTATCTATATCTATCTATTTATCTATCTATCTATCTATCTATCTATCTATCTATCTATCTATCTGTCTATCTATATATCTGTCTGTCTGTCTGTCTGTCTGTCTGTAAATTCTTGTTGAACTTCCGGTTACGAGCGGACGTGTTTTCACAAGCTCTCCCAATTTTTATAGAATTTGTCAAAAGTTTCGCCTATTTCAGTCGAGATGCTGTGTATATCATTGTGTTCTAAAACTGGATCTAATAGCAATGATCTAAGAGACACCATGAGAGCTGCAATTATCCAGGAGACACCACGAGAGGAGTAATGATTCACAAGACTCCATGAGAGCAGCAATGATCCATTAGACTCCATGTGAGCAGCAATAACCAAGAAGACACCACAAGAGCAGCAATGACCCAGGAGACACTATGAGAGCAGCAATGATCCATTAGACACCATGAGAGCAGCAATGATACATGAGAATCCATGAGAGCAGCAATGAACCAGGTGACACCATGAGAGCAGCAATGAACCAGGTGACACCATGAGAGCGGCACTGAAGCAGATTACAAAAAGATAGCAGCAATGTCCCAGGAGGCACATAAACACAGCAATGATCTATGAGACACCACTAGAGCAGCAATGTTACAGGAGTAACCATAAGAGCAGCAATGATCCAGAAGATACCATGAGAGCGGCATTGACCCAGGAGACATCATAAGAGCAGCAATTATACATTAGAAACCATGAAAGATGCAATAATACAGGAAACACCTTGACAGCAGCAATGACACAGGAGACAACATGAGAGCAGAAATGACCCAGGATACGTCATGAGAGCAGCAATGATCTAGGACATACCATGAGAGCAGCAATAACCTGGGAGACACTATGAGAGCGGCAATGATCCAGGAAACACCAGGAGATCAGCAATGATCGGGAGATACTGTGAAAGTAGCAATGATCCAGGAGAAACCATGAGATCAGCAATGATCCACTAGACACTATAAGAGCAGCATTGATGCAGGAGACACAAAGACAGTCGCAATGACCTAGAAGACACATGAAAGCAGCAGATCTATGAGACACCATGATAACCGCAATGATATAGGAGTCACCATGAGAACAGCAATGATATAGGAGACACTATGAGAGCAGCAATGATACAGGAGACACCATGAGAGCAGCAATGATATAGGAGACACTATGAGAGCAGCAATGATACAGGAGACACCATGAGATTAACAATGATACAGGAGACACCATGAGAGCATCAATGATCCAGGAGATACCATGAGAGCAGCAATGATACAGGAGACACCATGAGAGTAGCAATGATACAGGAGACATCATGAGAGCAGCAATGATACAGGAGACACCATGAGAGTAGCAATGATACAGGAGACACCATGAGAGTAGCAATGATACAGGAGACATGAGAGCAGCAATGATACAGGAGACATCATGAGAGCAGCAATGATACAGGAGACATCATGAGAGCAGCAATGATACAGGAGACATCATGAGAGTAGCAATGATACAGGAGACATCATGAGAGCAGCAATGATACAGGAGACATCATGAGAGCAGCAATGATACAGGAGACACCATGAGAGCAGCAATGAACCAGGAGACATCATGAGAGCAGCAATGATACAGGAGACATCATGAGAGCAGCAATGAACCAGCAGACAACATGAGAGTAGCAATGATACAGGAGACACCATGAGAGCAGCAATGATACAGGAGACATCATGAGAGTAGCAATGATACAGGAGACATCATGAGAGTAGCAATGATACAGGAGACATCAAGAGAGTAGCAATGATACAGGAGACATCATGAGAGCAGCAATGATACAGGAGACATCATGAGAGCAGCAATGATACAGGAGACACCATGAGAGCAGCAATGAACCAGGAGACATCATGAGAGCAGCAATGATACAGGAGACATCATGAGAGTAGCAATGATACAGGAGACACCATGAGATTAACAATGATACAGGAGACACCATGAGATCAACAATGATACAGGAGACATCATGAGATCAACAATGATACAGGAGACATCATGAGATCAACAATGATACAGGAGATACCATGAGATTAACAATGATACAGGAGACACCATGAGATCAACAATGATACAGGAGACATCATGAGATCAACAATGATACAGGAGATACCATGAAATCATCAATGATACGGGAGATACCATGAGATTAACAATGATACAGGAGACACCATGAGATCAACAATGATACAGGAGATACCATGAGATTAACAATGATACAGGAGACACCATGAGATCAACAATGATACAGGAGACATCATGAGATCAACAATGATACAGGAGATACCATGAAATCATCAATGATACAGGAGATACCATGAGAGCCACAATGATACAGGAGACACCATGAGAGCAGTAATGTTACAGGAGACACCATGAGAGCAACAATGATACACTAGACACCATGAGAGCCACAATTATACAGGAGACATCATGAGAGCAGCAATGATACAGGAGACACCATGAGATCAGCAATGATACAGGAGACACCATGAGATCAACAATGATACATGAGACACCATGAGAGCAGCAATGATACAGGAGACACCATGAGATCAGCAATGATACATGAGACACCATGAGAGTAGCAATGATACAGGAGACACCATGAGATCAACAATGATACAGGAGACATCATGAGAGCAGCAATGATACAGGAGACACCATGAGATCAACAATGATACATGAGACATCATGAGAGCAGCAATGATACAGGAGACACCATGAGATCAACAATGATACAGGAGACATCATGAGAGCAGCAATGATACATGAGACATCATGAGAGCAGCAATGATACATGAGACATCATGAGAGCAGCAATGATACAGGAGACACCATGAGAGCAGCAATGATACAGGAGAAACCATGAGAGCAGCAATGATACAGGAGACATCATGAGAGTAGCAATGATACAGGAGACACCATGAGAGTAGCAATGATACAGGAGACATCATGAGAGTAGCAATGATACAGGAGACATCATGAGAGCAGCAATGATACAGGAGACATCATGAGAGCAGCAATGATACAGGAGACACCATGAGAGCAGCAATGAACCAGGAGACATCATGAGAGCAGCAATGATACAGGAGACATCATGAGAGTAGCAATGATACAGGAGACACCATGAGATTAACAATGATACAGGAGACACCATGAGATCAACAATGATACAGGAGACATCATGAGATCAACAATGATACAGGAGACATCATGAGATCAACAATGATACAGGAGATACCATGAGATTAACAATGATACAGGAGACACCATGAGATCAACAATGATACAGGAGACATCATGAGATCAACAATGATACAGGAGATACCATGAAATCATCAATGATACAGGAGATACCATGAGATTAACAATGATACAGGAGACACCATGAGATCAACAATGATACAGGAGATACCATGAGATTAACAATGATACAGGAGACACCATGAGATCAACAATGATACAGGAGACATCATGAGATCAACAATGATACAGGAGACACCATGAGAGCAGCAATGAACCAGGTGACACCATGAGAGCGGCACTGAAGCAGATTACAAAAAGATAGCAGCAATGTCCCAGGAGGCACATAAACACAGCAATGATCTATGAGACACCACTAGAGCAGCAATGTTACAGGAGTAACCATAAGAGCAGCAATGATCCAGAAGATACCATGAGAGCGGCATTGACCCAGGAGACATCATAAGAGCAGCAATTATACATTAGAAACCATGAAAGATGCAATAATACAGGAAACACCTTGACAGCAGCAATGACACAGGAGACAACATGAGAGCAGAAATGACCCAGGATACGTCATGAGAGCAGCAATGATCTAGGACATACCATGAGAGCAGCAATAACCTGGGAGACACTATGAGAGCGGCAATGATCCAGGAAACACCAGGAGATCAGCAATGATCGGGAGATACTGTGAAAGTAGCAATGATCCAGGAGAAACCATGAGATCAGCAATGATCCACTAGACACTATAAGAGCAGCATTGATGCAGGAGACACAAAGACAGTCGCAATGACCTAGAAGACACATGAAAGCAGCAGATTTATGAGACACCATGATAACCGCAATGATATAGGAGTCACCATGAGAACAGCAATGATATAGGAGACACTATGAGAGCAGCAATGATACAGGAGACACCATGAGAGCAGCAATGATATAGGAGACACTATGAGAGCAGCAATGATACAGGAGACACCATGAGATTAACAATGATACAGGAGACACCATGAGAGCATCAATGATCCAGGAGATACCATGAGAGCAGCAATGATACAGGAGACACCATGAGAGTAGCAATGATACAGGAGACATCATGAGAGCAGCAATGATACAGGAGACACCATGAGAGTAGCAATGATACAGGAGACACCATGAGAGTAGCAATGATACAGGAGACATGAGAGCAGCAATGATACAGGAGACATCATGAGAGCAGCAATGATACAGGAGACATCATGAGAGCAGCAATGATACAGGAGACATCATGAGAGTAGCAATGATACAGGAGACATCATGAGAGCAGCAATGATACAGGAGACATCATGAGAGCAGCAATGATACAGGAGACACCATGAGAGCAGCAATGAACCAGGAGACATCATGAGAGCAGCAATGATACAGGAGACATCATGAGAGCAGCAATGAACCAGCAGACAACATGAGAGTAGCAATGATACAGGAGACACCATGAGAGTAGCAATGATACAGGAGACATCATGAGAGTAGCAATGATACAGGAGACATCATGAGAGTAGCAATGATACAGGAGACATCATGAGAGTTGCAATGATACAGGAGACATCATGAGAGCAGCAATGATACAGGAGACATCATGAGAGCAGCAATGATACAGGAGACACCATGAGAGCAGCAATGAACCAGGAGACATCATGAGAGCAGCAATGATACAGGAGACATCATGAGAGTAGCAATGATACAGGAGACACCATGAGATTAACTATGATACAGGAGACACCATGAGATCAACAATGATACAGGAGACATCATGAGATCAACAATGATACAGGAGACATCATGAGATCAACAATGATACAGGAGATACCATGAGATTAACAATGATACTGGAGACACCATGAGATCAACAATGATACAGGAGACATCATGAGATCAACAATGATACAGGAGATACCATGAAATCATCAATGATACGGGAGATACCATGAGATTAACAATGATACAGGAGACACCATGAGATCAACAATGATACAGGAGATACCATGAGATTAACAATGATACAGGAGACACCATGAGATCAACAATGATACAGGAGACATCATGAGATCAACAATGATACAGGAGATACCATGAAATCATCAATGATACAGGAGATACCATGAGAGCCACAATGATACAGGAGACACCATGAGAGCAGTAATGTTACAGGAGACACCATGAGAGCAACAATGATACACTAGACACCATGAGAGCCACAATTATACAGGAGACATCATGAGAGCAGCAATGATACAGGAGACACCATGAGATCAGCAATGATACAGGAGACACCATGAGATCAACAATGATACATGAGACACCATGAGAGCAGCAATGATACAGGAGACACCATGAGATCAGCAATGATACATGAGACACCATGAGAGTAGCAATGATACAGGAGACACCATGAGATCAACAATGATACAGGAGACATCATGAGAGCAGCAATGATACAGGAGACACCATGAGATCAACAATGATACATGAGACATCATGAGAGCAGCAATGATACAGGAGACACCATGAGATCAACAATGATACAGGAGACATCATGAGAGCAGCAATGATACATGAGACATCATGAGAGCAGCAATGATACATGAGACATCATGAGAGCAGCAATGATACAGGAGACACCATGAGAGCAGCAATGATACAGGAGACACCATGAGAGCAGCAATGATACAGGAGACATCATGAGAGTAGCAATGATACAGGAGACACCATGAGAGTAGCAATGATACAGGAGACATCATGAGAGTAGCAATGATACAGGAGACATCATGAGAGCAGCAATGATACAGGAGACATCATGAGAGCAGCAATGATACAGGAGACACCATGAGAGCAGCAATGAACCAGGAGACATCATGAGAGCAGCAATGATACAGGAGACATCATGAGAGTAGCAATGATACAGGAGACACCATGAGATTAACAATGATACAGGAGACACCATGAGATCAACAATGATACAGGAGACATCATGAGATCAACAATGATACAGGAGACATCATGAGATCAACAATGATACAGGAGATACCATGAGATTAACAATGATACAGGAGACACCATGAGATCAACAATGATACAGGAGACATCATGAGATCAACAATGATACAGGAGATACCATGAAATCATCAATGATACAGGAGATACCATGAGATTAACAATGATACAGGAGACACCATGAGATCAACAATGATACAGGAGATACCATGAGATTAACAATGATACAGGAGACACCATGAGATCAACAATGATACAGGAGACATCATGAGATCAACAATGATACAGGAGACACCATGAGAGTAGCAATGATACAGGAGACACCATGAGATCAACAATGATACAGGAGACATCATGAGAGCAGCAATGATACAGGAGACACCATGAGATCAACAATGATACATGAGACATCATGAGAGCAGCAATGATACAGGAGACACCATGAGATCAACAATGATACAGGAGACATCATGAGAGCAGCAATGATACATGAGACATCATGAGAGCAGCAATGATACATGAGACATCATGAGAGCAGCAATGATACAGGAGACACCATGAGAGCAGCAATGATACATGAGACATCATGAGAGCAGCAATGATACATGAGACATCATGAGAGCAGCAATGATACAGGAGACATCATGAGAGTAGCAATGATACAGGAGACATCATGAGAGCAGCAATGATACAGGAGACATCATGAGAGCAGCAATGATACAGGAGACATCATGAGAGCAGCAATGATACAGGAGACATCATGAGAGCAGCAATGATACAGGAGACATCATGAGAGCAGCAATGATACAGGAGACATCATGAGAGCAGCAATGATACAGGAGACATCATGAGAGCAGCAATGATACAGGAGACATCATGAGAGCAGCAATGATACAGGAGACACCATGAGAGCAGCAATGAACCAGCAGACAACATGAGAGTAGCAATGATACAGGAGACACCATGAGAGCAGCAATGATACAGGAGACATCATGAGAGTAGCAATGATACAGGAGACATCATGAGAGTAGCAATGATACAGGAGACATCATGAGGGTAGCAATGATACAGGAGACATCATGAGAGCAGCAATGATACAGGAGACACCATGAGAGCAGCAATGAACCAGGAGACATCATGAGAGCAGCAATGATACAGGAGACATCATGAGAGCAGCAATGATACAGGAGACACCATGAGATTAACAATGATACAGGAGACACCATGAGATCAACAATGATACAGGAGACATCATGAGATCAACAATGATACAGGAGACATCATGAGATCAACAATGATACAGGAGATACCATGAGATTAACAATGATACAGGAGACACCATGAGATCAACAATGATACAGGAGACATCATGAGATCAACAATGATACAGGAGATACCATGAAATCATCAATGATACAGGAGATACCATGAGATTAACAATGATACAGGAGACACCATGAGATCAACAATGATACAGGAGATACCATGAGATTAACAATGATACAGGAGACACCATGAGATCAACAATGATACAGGAGACATCATGAGATCAACAATGATACAGGAGATACCATGAAATCATCAATGATACAGGAGATACCATGAGATCAGCAATGATACAGGAGACACTATGAGATCAGCAATGATACAGGAGACACCATGAGAGCCACAATGATACAGGAGACACCATGAGAGCAGTAATGTTACAGGAGACACCATGAGAGCAACAATGATACACTAGACACCATGAGAGCCACAATTATACAGGAGACATCATGAGAGCAGCAATGATACAGGAGACACCATGAGATCAACAATGATACATGAGACACCATGAGAGCAGCAATGATACAGGAGACACCATGAGATCAGCAATGATACATGAGACACCATGAGAGTAGCAATGATACAGGAGACACCATGAGATCAACAATGATACAGGAGACATCATGAGAGCAGCAATGATACAGGAGACACCATGAGATCAACAATGATACATGAGACATCATGAGAGCAGCAATGATACAGGAGACACCATGAGATCAACAATGATACAGGAGACACCATGAGAGGAGCAATGATACAGGAGACACCATGAGAGCAGCAATGATACAGGATACACCATGAGAGCAGCAATGATCCAGGAGACAACATGAGAGCAGCAGTGATACAGGAGACACCATGAGAGCTGCAATGATACAGGAGACACCATGAGAGCATCAATGATACAGGAGACACCATGAGAGCAGCAATGATACAGGAGACACCATGAGAGCTGCAGTGATACAGGAGACACCATGAGAGCTGCAATGATACAGGAGACACCATGAGAGCATCAATGATACAGGAGACATCATGAGAGCAGCAATGATACAGGAGACACCATGAGAGCTGCAATGATACAGGAGACACCATGAGAGCATCAATGATACAGGAGACACCATGAGAGCAGCAATGATAATGAGCCACCTTGAGAGTAGCAATGATACAGTGGACACCATGAGAGCAGGAATGATAATGAGCCACCTTGAGAGTAGCAATGATACAGTGGACACCATGAGAGCAGCAATGATAATGAGCCACCTTGAGAGTAGCAATGATACAGTGGACACCATGAGAGGAACAATGATACAGGAGACACCATGAGAGCAGCAATGATACAGGAGACACCATGAGAGCAGCAATGATACATGAGACATGAGAGCAGCAATGATACATGAGACATGAGAGCAGCAATGATACATGAGACATGAGAGCCACAATGATACAGGAGACACCATGAGAGCAGCAATGGTACATGAGACATGAGAGCAGCAATGATACATGAGACATGAGAGCAGCAATGATACATGAGACATGAGAGCCACAATGATACAGGAGACACCATGAGAGCAGCAATGATACAGGAGACACCATGAGAGCAGCAATGATACATGAGACATGAGAGCAGCAATGGTACAGAAGACACCATGACAGCGACAATGACCCAGGATACACCATGAAAACACCCATAAACGTGTCACTGCTGGGGTTCACCCCGGACAACTACCGTGGTATGCCTGGTCGCTACTTAATGCTTCATTCATTCAGTAGCATGTCCATGCAGAACCTCGCTTCCATAACAACCGTCCGGAAAACGTCTTGATCATAAGCAAGATGTCCCGCGTCCGATACTCCCTTGTGGAGACCGTCTGCCACATCCTGCACCCTTCTTCTTTTTGGCCTTCCTCTTCCTCTCTTTATGATGTGTTCTCTCTAAACTTTCATGATGCATCAACTGACCAAAATATTTAAATTTTCTTTTTTTTTAAATCTTCTTTAATAGGCAACCTTCTTTGATACTCAGATCGTGTCGTATGGATTTATTTGTTCTTTTTAGTACCCAAGATATTCTGTGAATCCGTCTATAACAGTGGTTCACAACCTTAGTTTGGCCCATGCACCCTTCACCATATGATCAGAATCTCACCCCCCCCCCCCCCAACCTGTTTTCATATTGCCTCCCTATGAATCCCCCCACCCCTCTACACAGCATACGTAAAAAGGGAAGCTAAATTTAATCACGCAAACTAGAACAAGCTAGACGTCTACATAAACCTACGTACGTACGTTATACAACGAATTTCAGAAGGGCGAGAAGTACAGAACCGTAAAGTATAGAGGGAAAAACAATATGAAGTAATCAATTCTTGTATTAACGCGATCTTGAAAAGACCTTAAATTTTCCCCCCTCCCCACCCGGAAAGGGAAATCTTAAAATCCCCCCCCCCTCCCCGGGGGGAGGAGGCGGAATTCCAAATCAGTTGAGAACCACTGGTCTATAACATTCATATTCAAATGCAATTATGCGCTGTTCAGCTTGTTTAGTAAGTGTTCAGGTCTCACAGGCTTATGTTGCAATGGGAAAGATGCGTGCTGACCTAGGATATTCGAAACGTTCCACCACCTCCAAATTTTTCCTCAACATATATTTCTTTCTCCATAATAGATTTAGCCGGTCTCTCTGGCTGTGGGGTTACAACACTTTCTCTCTGTAATCCCGTTTATCACGCAGAGTCTCGCAGCGGAGCGAGAACTGAGGTGGTTCGACCCCCGCTCGTGACTTGCGGATACTGAGCCGGCCGCTCAGAAAGCAATGGCAAACTACTGAGCGTAATCTTGCCAAGAGATCAACAGACAGCTGAAAGATGCTGCTGTTGACAGCTAAGTCCTGTAAAAGGATACGCAAAAAAAAAAAAAAAAAAAAAAAAAAACTAATAGATTTAACTGTATGCATTATCTTTGTTTTTGCTGTGTTCAGATATAAGTTGTGATTTTCGCTATTCCTTTGGGTTGAGGTTATTAGTTGTTCTTCTGTTCCAAGGACTTGTACTTTCACGCATCGAGTATGCTCTGGCCATCCTCACTGTCAGCCCTACACAGATTGGAAGACTCGAAAAGGTACAAAACGAAGCCATGCGCATCATTTTGGGCTGCACGAGAGACACCAGCTGTGTAGCAATGAGATACCTCCTTGACTTCCCGACAATGGAACACAGGATCAAGATCTGGAGAGCTCGTGCATACTTAAAAATAAGTGCAGATGAGCAGCACCCTCTGCATGACGCTATATTCAGAGAAAAGGGTGACAGGCTAAAGAGGGGCAAATCATGGATGGGTCGGGCGGAAGATGTCGTCAGACAGGTCTGCAGTCTTACCAGTATCAACCCCGGCAAGAAATGTTTGCCGGTGCCTCCAGCCTTTAAGTGCACTTTCTCCTGCATTATCACACTCGACAGACGGTGCAGAGAGCAGAACCCTGCCGCTGTCAATGCAGAGGTTAACGCGCTCATCTATGAACACTCAGATAGCCCCGAAGTGCTCATCTATACAGATAGATCTGTTGTAAAGCAGCAGAGAAGTGCGTGGGCATTTACAGCCCGTTCAGCGGGCCGAACCGTTCAAGAATCCAGTGGTGCCCACTCTATGACCACGAGCAGCATGACAATGGAGGTGATGGCAGTTACACAGGCTTTCATATGGCTGGAATCACAGCATTATACCAACGTGTGTGTACTAAGTGATTCAATGAGCATGATTCAGAAGGTCGAAGCTGGATCTGTACGTAGACAGAGGACTGAATCGCTGCGGAAGTCTGTTGTCCGTAAAGTCACCTTCATCTTCGTCCCGGGACACGCGGGAGTCGAGGGAAATGAACGAGCTGACAAACTGGCTGGCTCTGCACCCCCTGTAGATGGCCAGCCCATGGATCGTGCCGATATTATTAACGTCATCAAAGATATGGCGAGAACAGAGGACTTTGACGTCAGTGATTCCACATCGCTGTCCAGGATGAAAGACCTGGGAGTAAGAATCGGCACAGCCCGACGCGAGAGGTACATCGGGAAAACAAAGTGCCTCGTCAACCAACACAGAACTGGCACTATTAGCCACCGGACGCTGATGCATATGCTGGGGGGAGGATCTGAGCACCTATGGACATGTCCGGAGTGCAACGAAGATACCCCAACTGATAACTGACTAACTGACAGTTGTTCTATACCAGTCTGTGTTGTGGATAGTAATACTGTATCATCAGCATACCGAATCTCTGGTATGTCAAGACCACCGATATTTAGGGCATCGCACTGCTTCCTGTTTATATCATCTCTGACATTTCTCATTATATTTTCGATGTACAGGTTAAACAAATAGGGGGAAAGCACACAGCCCCGATGGACTCCTTGCTTGATGTCAAACCAGACTGATGTCTCGCCATCTATTCTAACAACTGCTTGTTTGTCTAGATAGACTTTACCACAAATAAATGAACTTTTCGCAAGTGAATTCCTGTTATGAGTTTGTGATGTGTTATGCCTAACTTATTGCGTAGGCCTCAATGCACGGGGGAATATGTGGCCAATAGCTCCCTCCTTTCGCAGGCGACGAGCCGATATAGTGAACCGGCATTGTACTGTGTCCATGACAGGATCAATGCAGTTGGCTACCAACATTTCTAACGCAGCCACTCACTGTGTCACTGGACAATTGGGTCACCTGGACAACTAGGTCACCTGGACAACTGGGTCACTACTTGGGGGACCACGAGAGCAATCAATCAGTGTCACGGAGACAATATCAACAGTCAGACAGAGAGGATAGATAGACATATATAGAGACAGATAGACAGGCATATGGACAAACAGACAGACAGACAGATATAAAGACAGATAAACAGGCATACGGACAAACAGAGAGAGAGAGAGAGAGAGAGAGAGAGAGAGAGAGAGAGAGAGGCAGATGGAAAGACACACAGAAAAACAGACAGCTAGACTGGCACACTTCCCAAATAAAAGTGTAACGTACTGCATGTGTGGATGTCGTATAGTTTGCCACACACAGTCATATCAGTCCTTGTGTTAGTTGCAATGCTTTCACTACATCAATAACATATTGCTCCTATTCCATTTCAGAACCTATTCCGCCAACAGCAGGTAACTATTTATACTATATACTCCATTATGAATGTCTGCCACCATCATCATCACCATTATTATCAACAACAACAACATCTTCATATTCATCAACATCAGCATTACTACCGACTGTAGTGT
Source organism: Cepaea hortensis (assembly GCA_963921405.1). NCBI lineage: Eukaryota > Metazoa > Mollusca > Gastropoda > Stylommatophora > Helicidae > Cepaea > Cepaea hortensis. Next base: position 4,623,439 of record OY992897.1, read on the forward strand.
CACTTGCTTTAAAGGACAAAACATGTATATAACTACTTTTGAGGAAAATGTTAGTTAGTTAGTTAGTCGAGGTTGCAACTTCAAGGCAACGGGTCGTCCCCATTATGCTGCCAGCGAATATCACACGAAATGCTCCCCACTGTCCAATGTGAAAAGTGGAATAGACGGGAGTCTCGGCAATCCAACAAGCCCGCGCAGGTACACTATGCATAATTCCGCCGTCAGAATGTCAACATTAAATTCGTCCACGAATACCACAGTTCATCGTTGATGGACTCGGCAGTCACCAGAAAGACCTCATTAACCCGGGTTTTCTCACATGGTTCGGTCTTTTACCGCAGGGCGACTCGCCAAAGGTGTCGCACAAAGCACGAACTCCGCAGCTTCAGCGACGACCTGAAAAATGCACTCGTGAACCGAAATGGCAAAGAAAGAGGAAAATGCAAAGAACATCATGGATTACACACTATGGAGGTTAAAGTTAGTTGCAATTTCTTTTACAGGACGTTGCAGTCAACTGCCGCATTCATTGTCTGTTTGTGATTCCTAGGCAAGTTTACATTCGATTGCCATTGTTTCTGAAAGACTGGCAATCATACCATTGTATAGAAACAAACGCAAGACGGTCTGCTTCCAAATAACCCACAGCTGTGATTCGAACGCGGTATGCGAGATTACGAATTGTATTCGTAACACATCGACCACAGAGCCGGCTATTGGGGTGTCTGGCTAAATGGTACTGCCCCATATATGTATAGAGCAATGGCCACTGGACGGGTGATACGATCCTCATCCCATCTCATCTCATCATGTTCCTCTTGTACCTTGCGGTGTCGAGGTGAAGTATAAACAGCTTGAGAGTGCCTGATTATGGGCTTCATGTATCGATATTCTCATGGACTGCTATTCCCTCCGACCAACGTTTACGTAGTCGGCCTCTTCCTCTGTTTCTCTGGTCTCTACATTATTGCTTGTTGTCGTATGCTGTTGACTGGTAACCTACTTTCATGGCCAAACCATTTGATTTGCTGCTTTCTAATAAAATCTAGTGCTGCTTTAACCCCCACTTTAGTCCTGATTTCTTCATTTCTGATATTATCTCTTCTTGATACGTTGAGTATTCTTCTCAGGAATCTCATATCAGTTGTTGTGATTTTTCTTTTCTCTTTTTCTGTCATTGATATCTATCATCAGGAAATCAGAAAAATAGTCTTAACCACTTAGTGATAACTTGCACTAGATGCGTAAACGTATCTTCTCTCTGCATGAACATCTCATTAACTATTTCTTTTTACACACATCAGTTAGCCTGTTTCCACATGAACATATTTTTACACACATCAGTTAGCCTGTTTCCACATGAACATCTATCTGACCAACTGTTTCTCTTTACACACATCAGCTTCCTTGTCTCTACATGACAATTCCATTTACCGTTTATCTGTACACACATCTGTTTGATGTCTCTATATGACCAACTCAATAACCGTTTTACTTTACACACATCAGTTTCCTTGTCTCTTCATAACTATTCCATTAACCGTTTATCTGTACACACATCTGTTTGATGTCTCTATATGACCAACTCAATAACAGTTTTACTTTACACACATCAGTTTCCTTGTCACTACATCACCATTCCATTAACCGTGTATCTGTACACACATCTGTTTGATGTCTCTATATGACCAACTCAATAACCGTTTTACTTTACACACATCAGCTTCCTTGTCTCTACATGACCATTCCATTAACCGTTTATCTGTACACACATCTGTTTGATGTCTCTATAAGACCAACTCAATAACCGTTTTACTTTACACACATCAGTTTCCTTGCCTCTATATGATCATTCCATTAACCGTTTATCTGTACACACATCTGTTTGATGTCTTTATATGACCAACGCTATAACCGTTTTACTTTACACACATCAGCTTCCTTGTCTCTACATGACCATTCCATTAACCGTGTATCTGTACACACATCTGTTTGATGTCTCTATATGACCAACGCTATAACCGTTTTACTTTACACACATCAGCTTCCTTGTCTCTACATGACCATTCCATTAACCGTGTATCTGTACACACATCTGTTTGATGTCTCTATATGACCAACTCAATAACCGTTTTACTTTACACACATCAGTTTCCTTGTCTCTTCATAACTATTCCATTAACCGTTTATCTGTACACACATCTGTTTGATGTCTCTATATGACCAACTCAATAACAGTTTTACTTTACACACATCAGTTTCCTTGTCACTACATCACCATTCCATTAACCGTGTATCTGTACACACATCTGTTTGATGTCTCTATATGACCAACTCAATAACCGTTTTACTTTACACACATCAGCTTCCTTGTCTCTACATGACCATTCCATTAACCGTGTATCTGTACACACATCTGTTTGATGTCTCTATATGACCAACTCAATAACCGTTTTACTTTACACACATCAGCTTCCTTGTCTCTACATGACCATTCCATTAACCGTTTATCTCTACACACATCTGTTTGATGTCTCTATATGACCAACTCAATAACCGTTTTACTTTACACACATGTATTTCAGTAAAGCCCTGCCCTCCAGCCATCATCGTAGACATTGTGTTCGTGGTTGATTCCTCTGGCAGCGTCGGCGCTGCCAACTACCACTACAACTTTGAGTTCATCCAGATGATCATCGACGCCTACTACCTTGCCGAGAATGGCGCCAAGGTGGCCATGTTCATTTTTTCAACCTCTGTGAGCCCAAGATTCGAGTTGTCTGCAGATCGGGCATTCATCACTGCAGTAACTATCAGTGTTCTTGGTGTTGCGTACCTACACTTTCATGTAGAATTGTTGTGTACTTACACTTGCATACAGAACTGTTGTGTACTGACAAGTATAGATAGAACTGTTGTGTACTTACACTTGCATAAGAACTGTTGTGTACTTACACTTGCATACAGAACTGTTGTGTACTTACACTTTCATATAGAACTTACACGTAAATACAGAACTGTTGTGTTATTGTAATGTTTCTGCCCTATTACTGAGTGGCTGTCGTAGAGTTATTGAAATATTCTTGCCCTATTAATGAGTGGCTAGTAGGTGAGTTATTGTAATGTTCCTGCCCTATTACTGAGTGGTTGTCGTAGAGTTATTGAAATATTCCTGCCCTATTAATGAGTGGCTAGTAGGTGAGTTATTGTAATGTTCCTGCCCTATTACTGAGTGACTGTCGTAGAGTTATTGAAATATTCCTGCCCTATTACTGAGTGGCTAGTAGGTGAGTTATTGTAATGTTCCTGCCCTATTACTGAGTGACTGTCGTAGAGTTATTGAAATATTCCTGCCCTATTACTGAGTGGTTGTCGTAGAGTTATTGAAATATTCCTGCCCTATTACTGAGTGGCTAGTAGGTGAGTTATTGTAATGTTCCTGCCCTATTACTGAGTGGCTAGTAGGTGAGTTATTGTAATGTTCCTGCCCTATTACTGAGTGGCTAGTCGTAGAGTTATTGAAATATTCCTGCCCTATTACTGAGTGGCTAGTAGGTGAGTTATTGTAATGTTCCTGCCCTATTACTGAGTGGCTAGTAGGTTAGTTAGTTAGTTAGTTAGTCGACAGATCATCCTCGTTGCACATCGGACCATTCAGTCCATAAGTGTTCGGATCCCCTCCTCAGCAAATCCCGCAGCGTGTAGCGGCTAACGACGCCAGTTCTGTGTTGGTTTATCAATCTTCTTTGGCTTCCCGCGTAGTGTTCTTGTTTGGCCACCCCTCTTTTAATTTGCTGCTCTCGCAGTCTGGCCATTGTTGTAGATTCACAGTCATCAGTTGGTTCTTGCAAAAGTCTCACTTCTCGTAGAGCATTCAGAATGTCAGCCTGGTCCATGGCGCGTCCGCCCTCCACAGTAGCCTCACCTGCGAGCTTGTCAGCCCGCTAATTTCCTTGTACTCCCGCATGCCCTGGCACGAAGATGAAACTAATCTTTGCCAGCCGAGACCGCTTCAGAGGCAGCAACCATTCTCTTCGGATCGACCCCTCCTCTATCCTCTTGATCATGTTCATTGAGTCGCTAAGGAAACAAGCCCTAGTGAATGTCTGTGTCTCGAGCCATGTTATTGCTTTACTTACTGCCATGACTTCCATGGTCAGGCTACTTGTGGTTTCAGTGAAAGCACCAGAGTCCTCCTTCACAATTCTCCCTCCGGCCCGAGCTGTAAAGGCCCATGAGCTTCTCACATGTCGGACGACCGACCCATCTGTGTAGATGACCGCGTCACTGTCTAGCGAATTCTCGAAAATCAACGCTTGTACTTCAGCCTCCACAGCAGCCGGATTTTCTTGTCTGCATTTTCTATCTAGTTGGATGCAAACTGAAAAGGATGTGCAGAAGTCTGTTGGCACTTGCACCCACTCCTCGCCAGGTTCTAAGTCCTCAAGTGAACACACCTGTTGAAGAATGTCTTCGGCTTGACCCATCCACGACCGTCCTCTTTTTAACCTGCTGCCCTTCACCTTCCTAATTTCACTATGCAGTGGATGCTGTGTGTTTGCGTTAATTCTGAGGTAGGCGCGTGCCCTGCAAACTTGCATTCTCTCTTCAATGGTTGGAAAATCAAGAAGGTAGCGCATCGCCCTGCATGCTGTATCTCTTGTACATCCAAGAATAATGCGCATAGCTTCATTCTGTATCCTTTCCATCCTTTCTATCTGCTTATGGCTGACAGTCAGGATTGCCATTGCATACTCCAAAACAGACATGACCAGCCCCTCGTACAGAAGACATAGATGGCGCTGCTCACAGTTTGCTGCCGCCATCACCCGCATCGCTGCCAAACCCCGCTTGGCCTTTGTTATCACCTGGTCTATGTGCACATTATAAGCAAGGCTTCGATCAAACCGTATCCCCAGGTAATTCATTGCCTGCGTTCTTTCAACCGTCTCTGAACACAGCATTACAGTTGGTGTTGGATTGTTGACAATATGATTATTCAACGAGAACCAAGTCACTGTTGCCTTTGTTGGGTTGACCATTGCCCCGGCTTCATCACACCAAGTACTTATGCGATTGAGTTCTGTTTGTAGTTCCACAGCAACCTCCTCTCTATCCTTACCCTGACGATACACTAAAACATCATCGGCATATGACAATGTCCTGCCAGGTCCAGTGATCTGCTCACTATTCAGGTCCAGTGATCTGCTAGTAGGTGAGTTATTGTAATGTTCCTGCCCTATTACTGAGTGACTGTCGTAGAGTTATTGAAATATTCCTGCCCTATTACTGAGTGGCTAGTAGGTGAGTTATTGTAATGTTCCTGCCCTATTACTGAATGGCTAGTCGTAGAGTTATTGAAATATTCCTGCCCTATTACTGAGTGGTTGTCGTAGAGTTATTGAAATATTCCTGCCCTATTACTGAGTGGCTAGTAGGTGAGTTATTGTAATGTTCCTGCCCTATTACTGAGTGACTGTCGTAGAGTTATTGAAATATTCCTGCCCTATTACTGAGTGGCTAGTAGGTGAGTTATTGTAATGTTCCTGCCCTATTACTGAGTGGCTAGTCGTAGAGTTATTGAAATATTCCTGCCCTATTACTGAGTGGCTGTCGTAGAGTTATTGAAATATTCCTGCCCTATTACTGAGTGGCTAGTAGGTGAGTTATTGTTATGTTCCTGCCCTATTACTGAGTGACTGTCGTAGAGTTATTGAAATATTCCTGCCCTATTACTGAGTGGCTAGTAGGTGAGTTATTGTAATGTTCCTGCCCTATTACTGAGTGACTGTCGTAGAGTTATTGAAATATTCCTGCCCTATTACTGAGTGGCTAGTAGGTGAGTTATTGTAATGTTCCTGCCCTATTACTGAGTGGCTAGTCGTAGAGTTATTGAAATATTCCTGCCCTATTACTGAGTGGTTGTCGTAGAGTTATTGAAATATTCCTGCCCTATTACTGAGTGGCTAGTAGGTGAGTTATTGTAATGTTCCTGCCCTATTACTGAGTGACTGTCGTAGAGTTATTGAAATATTCCTGCCCTATTACTGAGTGGCTAGTAGGTGAGTTATTGTAATGTTCCTGCCCTATTACTGAGTGGCTAGTCTTAGAGTTATTGAAATATTCCTGCCCTATTATGAGTGGCTAGTAGGTGTGTTATTGTAATGTTCCTGCCCTATTACTGAGTGACTGTCGTAGAGTTATTGAAATATTCCTGCCCTATTAATGAGTGGCTAGTAGGTGAGTTATTGTAATGTTCCTGCCCTATTACTGAGTGGTTGTCGTAGAGTTATTGAAATATTCCTGCCCTATTACTGAGTGACTGTCGTAGAGTTATTGAAATATTCCTGCCCTATTACTGAGTGACTGTCGTAGAGTTATTGAAATATTCCTGCCCTATTAATGAGTGGCTAGTAGGTGAGTTATTGTAATGTTCCTGCCCTATTACTGAGTGGTTGTCGTAGAGTTATTGAAATATTCCTGCCCTATTAATGAGTGGCTAGTAGGTGTGTTATTGTAATGTTCCTACCCTATTACTGAGTGACTAGACGGTGAGCTATTGTAACTCTCTTGACCTGTTGATGAGTGGCTAATCTTTGTGTTAGCACATCTCTCATTCGGTGTTACTGTATGAACTATTGTAACTCTCTTGCCCTGTTACTGAGTGGCTAGTCGGTGTGTTAGTACATCTCGCATTAGTTGTTACTGAGCTAATTATTGGCTAGATTGTTAGTTACTGTAACTTTCATTCCGTTTTATTGAGAGAGCTTTTGGAAGATTGTGAGTCTATGTAACTGTTACAGGTAATGTTGACTAAATTCTCCATATTCTCAAACATGTAAGCATAGAATCTAGTCACTTGCTCGCCAGCCTGTCGGTCGTGAGCTCAAATCCGCGTCGAGGAGCATGTTGAAAATGACGGGGCTGGCACCATAAACCCACCGGGCGCCAAGGCTTGTACCCAGGTTCTGTGCTAATCTTTGTTAACTCCCCGATGAGCAGATTATTTCATCATGTGAGATAGTGCCCAAGGTGTATGTGGTGACTAGCGTGAGCCTGGGGTGGATTCAGTTATGCCATCCGTCCAGCCACCCTTTCCCAGACGATTTCAGACAATGTGATATTATGACGTCAGATATAGAGGTAATAATACAATGTGTCGATTTTCACCTGCAGGGACTCAAGAACGTGCCGTATCTGGACAGCGGTACCAGCACACACCTGGCACTTAATTACGTTCTCGACAACGGATTGTTTACTCCACAGCATGGTGCTAGAAACGGCAGGCACGTCCTTGTATTGATTACTGATGGGAAGTCAAATTATCCTCAAGACAGTAAGCACCAGTCAGCATTCAGTTCTCTAACTACAATACTTAGCTGCGGCTAGTCATCTCAAGTTGTTAGCACCCACGATCTTTCTTCTTCTTCTTCTTCTTCTTCTTCTTCTTCTTCTTCTTCTTCTTCTTCTTCTTCTTCTTCTTCTTCTTCAGGTAAATCCATGGACAGTTAATGCCCACGGCATGACAGTGATCACCTGTCACTCCGCGTGGTGTATTCCATGCTCAGTCTTCGTAGACTTAGATGGATAGGACATCTTAGGAGGATGGATGATGGTATAATACCAAAGGACATCTTTTTTGGCGAATTACAGATGGGTAAGAGATCTCAAGGTCGGCCTCTACTACGATACAAAGATGTATGTAAGCGGGATATGATTGATACAGGCATTGATAATGCACATTGGGAGCAAGTCGCCGCTGAACGTGTTGCATTAGGGCAAACATCAGAAATGGAATAAAGACCAAGGAGAAAATTATTGCAGATAAGTCACACACCGAGCGTTTGAGACGTAAGATGATGCGTGATGGTGGAAATGAACATGTGTACACGTGTACCCACTGTAGACGTACATTTACAGCGCGAATTGGCTTTATCAGCCGCCATGTGTAGTAGTTATGCCATTTTGAAGCACAAACTATCGTCTGTCAAGACGGCAAGGTGCCAAAAAATTACTCCACTCTCAATCTCTTAATACTAAACCTTAACTTATAACAAACTAGTTTTGTTACAATGTAAAATATAACAATACGATTTAATGTGAAATGGCTGGACAAGTATCGGTGTAGTCTAGATATGGTGTCTGCAAAGATAGTCATCAGCTCGTTACTGGGTTACGGTGTCAGCCGAGGTGGTGTGGGACTTATCTTCAGACTTCGCTTCCAGGTTGTCGACTCGGATGATGTTCACAGTCGAGTTGCTGATTCACACACTCTCCGGCAATAGACAGGGTGTTCAAGTTAGGTACGTATGCGTTGCTGTAGGTTGCTGGCTCATGGTACCACCAATGTCTCCGGACATGTCGATTTCCTTACATTCCTTTCGTTGTTTATGAAAAAACATCTCAGCATATGGTGTTATTCACCCTTCGGGTGTTCATCTATCAGTACTGTGTCACCTGTAGAAAATAGATTGTTTGTCTTATAACCACCGCCTGGTATTGCACTCTTCTCATTGATACGGAGTTCGTGCACTGAGCTGAGATTCTCTAGACTTAGGCTTGAGTTAGGAGTAGAACCGGGCACTTATGGGCTACACCCGTGTGCCGTGATGTTGATCAGTCGACTAAACTAAACTAAACTAAACTCATCGACTAAATCTCTTCGATACATCATTATCATTACAAAATGTGTACGTAGACACATTTTATGAGGCACCGAATGCACCGATCCTGCAGCCTAGTAAAGTTATGCATGCACTCCACATTACGGCACATGTTCTCATCACAACAATCACTTGAAGGTTATCAAATATTAAAGTAAATATGTCCCATACAGTTTTCATAGACAGATTGCAATTCTCGTTTTAGCTCTGACGGCGGCTTCGAGAGTTAAGGCGGCTGGAATAGAAATCATTACTGTTGGCGTTGGTAGCGGTCTGGATCAAAATGAGCTCAACGCTGTTGCCTCCAAACCTGAATACGCTATCACAACCCAAAACTACTCGCTGCTGGAATACATCGCCAGCAAGACCTCAGACAGAGTTTGCGAAGATCCGAGTGGAGGGAGATAGGTAAGTTCATACATAGTTAACAACAACGGTCAGATTGGAGGGAGATAGGTAAGTTCATACATAGTTAACAACAACGGTCAGAGAAAGGTACGTCAGGCAAGCTCGTACATGGCTGATAGCGACGGCCAGAGTGTAGGACCTTAGGTACGCTCATACATAGTTGACAATAACTTTTAAAGAGAAGGGAGTATGGTGAGTTCATACATAGTTGACAACAACTTTCAAAGAGAAGGGAGTATGGTAAGTTCATACATAGTTGACAACAACTTTCAAAGAGAAGGGAGTATGGTAAGTTCATACATAGTTGACAACAACTTTCAAAGAGAAGGGAGTATGGTAAGTTCATACATAGTTGACAACAACTTTCAAAGAGAAGGGAGTATGGTAAGTTCATACATAGTTGACAACAACTTTCAAAGAGAAGGGAGTATGGTAAGTTCATACATAGTTGACAACAACTTTCAAAGAGAAGGGAGTATGGTAAGTTCATACATAGTTGACAACAACTTTCAAAGAGAAGGGAGTATGGTAAGTTCATACATAGTTGACAACAACTTTCAAAGAGAAGGGAGTATGGTAAGTTCATACATAGTTGACAACAACTTTCAAAGAGAAGGGAGTATGGTAAGTTCATACATAGTTGACAACAACTTTCAAAGAGAAGGGAGTATGGTAAGTTCATACATAGTTGACAACAACTTTCAAAGAGAAGGGAGTATGGTAAGTTCATACATAGTTGACAACAACTTTCAAAGAGAAGGGAGTATGGTAAGTTCATACATAGTTGACAACAACTTTCAAAGAGAAGGGAGTATGGTAAGTTCATACATAGTTGACAACAACTTTCAAAGAGAAGGGAGTATGGTAAGTTCATACATAGTTGACAACAACTTTCAAAGAGAAGGGAGTATGGTAAGTTCATACATAGTTGACAACAACTTTCAAAGAGAAGGGAGTATGGTAAGTTCATACATAGTTGACAACAACTTTCAAAGAGAAGGGAGTATGGTAGGTTCATACATAGTTGACAACAACTTTCAAAGAGAAGGGAGTATGGTAAGTTCATACATAGTTGACAACAACTTTCAAAGAGAAGGGAGTATGGTAAGTTCATACATAGTTGACAACAACTTTCAAAGAGAAGGGAGTATGGTAAGTTCATACATAGTTGACAACAACTTTCAAAGAGAAGGGAGTATGGTAAGTTCATACATAGTTGACAACAACTTTCAAAGAAAAGGGAGTATGGTAAGTTCATACATAGTTGACAACAACTTTCAAAGAAAAGGGAGTATGGTAAGTTCATACATAGTTGACAACAACTTTGAAAGAGAAGGGAGTATGGTAAGTTCATACATAGTTGACAGCGACGGTCAGAGTGGAGGGAGTATGGTAAGTTCATACATAGTTGACAACAACTTTCAAAGAGAAGGGAGTATGGTAAGTTCATACATAGTTGACAACAACTTTCAAAGAGAAGGGAGTATGGTAAGTTCATACATAGTTGACAACAACTTTCAAAGAGAAGGGAGTATGGTAAGTTCATACATAGTTGACAGCGACGGTCAGAGTGGAGGGAGTAAGGTAAGTTCATACATAGTTGACAGCGACGGTCAAAGTGGAGGGAGTTAGGTTATCTCATATATAGTTGACAGCGACGGGCAGAGTTGAGGGAGTTAGTTAAGCTCATACATAGTTGACAGAGACGGTCAGAGTTGAGGGAGTTAGGTAAGCTCATACATAGTTGACAGAGACGGTCAGATTAGAGGGAGTTAGGTTAGTTCATACATAGTTGACAGCGACGGTCAGAGTTGAGGGAGTTAGGTAAGATCGTACATAGTTGACAGAGACGGTCGGAGTAGAGGGAGTTAGGTAAGTTCATACATAGTTGACAACGACGGTCAAAGTTGAGGGGGTTAGGTTAGTTCATACATAGTTGACAGCGACGGTCAGAGATGAGGGAGTTAGGTAAGTTCATACATAGTTGACAGCGACGGTCAGAGTGGAGGGAGTAAGGTAAGTTCATACATAGTTGACAACGACGGTCAAAGTGGAGGGAGTAAGGTAAGTTCATACATAGTTGACAGCGACGGTCAGAGTGGAGGGAGTAAGGTAAGTTCATACATAGTTGACAACGATGGTCAAAGTGGAGGGAGTAAGGTAAGTTCATACATAGTTGACAGCGACGGTCAGAGTAGAGGGAGTTAGGTAATCTCATATATATTTGACAGCGACGGGCAGAGTAGAGGGAGTTAGGTAAGTTGATACATTGATGACAGCGACGGTCAGAGTTGAGGGTGTTAGGTAAGTTCATACATAGTTGACAGCAACGGTCAGAGTTGAGGGAGTTAGGTAAGATCGTACATAGTTGACAGAGACGGTCAGAGTAGATGGAGTTAGGTAAGTTCATACATAGTTGACAACGACGGTCAAAGTTGAGGGAGTTAGGTAAGTTCATACATAGTTGACAGCGACGGGCAGAGTAGAGGGAGTTAGGTAATCTCATACATAGTTGACAGCGACGGGCAGAGTAGAGGGAGTTAGGTAATTTCATACATTGATGACAGCGACGGTCAGAGTTGAGGGTGTTAGGTAAGTTCATACATAGTTGACAGCAACGGTCAGAGTTGAGGGAGTTAGGTAAGATCATACATAGTTGACAGAGACGGTCAGAGTAGATGGAGTTAGGTAAGTTCATACATAGTTGACAGCAACGGTCAGAGTTGAGGGAGTTAGGTAAGATCATACATAGTTGACAGAGACGGTCAGAGTAGATAGAGTTAGGTAAATTCATACATAGTTGACAACGACGGTCAAAGTTGAGGGAGTTAGGTAAGTTCATACATAATTGACAAGGACAGTCAGAGTAGAGGAAGTTAGGTAAGTTCATACATAGTTGTCAACGTCTCAGAACTAGGGGATAGATTAGACTCGGGTTCAGACAGGATGAAATGCACTCACAGAACAAACATAACTCTCTGTTCGTACATTATCAATCTAATTTATTATAATGTCGATCTGACGAACAGCCGTCTCGCACTTCTCTCAGAACATATCACTTACACGTAGACAATGCATTTGACCAGTTATACATTATAGCATCTGTCTATCATAACCAATCACAGTATCTAAAGTAATCTCTAATGAACTTTAGTAAATGGTTCCTAGAAGCTAAACCCTTCCACTCAGTCCGATGTCCAGTCGCAGTCTGAGCCCTGGCTTGCGTCTCGTGAACACGGAGTGCTGGCGCACTCGAGCACCCCGTGATTGAGGCTTCTCACGCTTGAGGCGGGCTCAGGGGTTTAACTGCGCAGTAGATGATTTGACCTCTTGATTCTCGAATGTTCGGACCCCGAACATTCCTACTATTAGTCTTGTCTCCCTTGTTGAGGCATAGCCTATTTCCTTAGTTATATCCCTTTGAGACCTTGACAGGGTCTCCCTTCTTCCCCCCCCCCCCCTCCTTTCAGTGGGTATCATATGTTTAAATTAGTCTGAACTATTCTGTTAAGGGATCAAAGGAATAGATCTCTGAGGTAGAAATTCAGTGGATGCGAACTCAATATTATGTATATTATTGCACTGGCAACTCATGTACCTTACGTATTACGATTAAGGGTGGTTGCTGAAGGTCTTAACTCCCTTCCCATTCTTAAATTCCACTATCCAGACCGAAATTCCCTGAAGACTCATATTGCAAATGCAACTGCGTCCTTCTCATGTGTCCGAAATGACACCCAGGATAAAAATCTCTTTTCACAGAGTATCATCAAAGCAAGTAGCTTTGGCTCCTTTAAGAATATTGCAAACTCTTGCTCCGTCATGTGTACTTGTATACACTTTTACTTCCGTATGTTGCATGTAGTGCTTAATATATGAATACTTAGTTTTCATCGACTAATTGCTGATGTCCCTGTTATCCTGTTAGTGTATACTACTCTCCCTTTGATTCGTCTATAAAAGTGTATGTTAGTTAACTGTTTTTGTAAAGTATTAAGAATGTGTGTGTAAACTAATGTGTTAAATGTGTGTGATGGATGTGTAGTGTTTGTAGTGTTTTAGGTTTTTCTAAGTGTCACGAGCTCGAATTTCCGTTGTCCTGATTTACAGAATAAGTGTAATTCATGACCGGGATTTTAGAGCGGTGATTCTGAGAACAACCTATTAGCTATGTTGTATTTTATCTAAACACGTATAAAAATTTATGACACGTTTCACAGTTTACATCAGACAAAGACAAATTACAATATAACAGTTGTGCGTACAATTTGTACGCTATGTACATCATTCCTTCATTTATTTCAGTCACACTCTGTTTCATTCGTCTTTCACTCAATCATGTTTTTTATTAAAATATACAAGTTAAGTTTAAGGTGAAAGTAGTCGCCCTTGGAATTTTGCGATATTTGAAAAATGTAGTAAGAAAATAGGTACTGTTTGTACCGACACTAACATGGTGGTTTACAATTTATATTGAATGGTTTAGAAAAATTAATGTTTTAACAAAAAAGGTATTGTAATCATCTATTCATGTATCAAGCAACATTTATGGAAAAATGGGCATGTTAATACATTTTGACAAAATAATAATTACACAATGTGTTTACGAATTAACTAAAAGTAAACCTATTAATTTCTAAGTAATTAACTCCATCGGTGATCCTAGAGTTGTCGTTCCTTCATCGTGTGTGTAGATGGTCCTGTTACAGTTAATAGATAACATAAATGTGTTACAGTTTGTGTAGTCCTTTCACTTATGTGTTGGTACTAAATACATGTAGGTGAATACAGTGCAATTTCCTGTTTCCTTCCATGAGAATCGGTTGGTTGTTGGTACTCTGAATTTATGATAAGTAATAACACTGTCATATATGAATGACGTTTCTAAAGTGACTGTCGTTACTTCAAATGTTATTTCATTTCGCACACTCTGATACTGTAAATCTGCTGTAAATAATTAGGCTGCTGAATGCGGATGAGTGTGGAAATAAATTGACTGTTATGGGTTCTAATAAAACGTTATCACAGGTTGTAATATGGCATACTGGTCGAGTAGTTGGTGTTACTCATCTGGTGTGTACGGTTATCTTGATAGAATGGCAGGTTAAAAATTAGTGGAGCCCTTTATATGTTGTATTTCAAAATCGAAATCTTGTAAAATTAAGGACCAGCGGGCAACTCGGTTGATCTTGGCTTTACCGTCCTTTATCACCAGCGGCGGCGAATTATCTGTCTGGACTAGGAAGTGGCAGCCTCGTAGGAATTTTTGTAGTTTCAAAACACAATATACCAAACTAAGTGCCTCCAATTCAGCTGTGGAATATCTGGTCTCCGCTTTTGTCAATTTGCGACTTAGGTAGAGGATAGGATGATTTATTCCATCATATGTTTGCATCAAACACCCTCCGATAGCGACAGTACTGTCATCCTTCTCGTGGAACAATCTGTTGTTAGATAGGAAAACATTAGTATTTTGTCACAATTTGTCATGTCAGTCAATGTCATGTTAATGGAGAGTCAACATTGTAACGTTACGCTTCTAGAGAAAGATAGACAGAACAGATATTCAGAAGAAAATTGTCACTTGTCTAAGATTTGTCGTGTGTAATTTAAAATTTTTACTTGACAAAGCCAAGAACCGTCAATGTATTGATTTTAGTTTCTAAATGGTAAACTTATAATATCTAGTTCGTTGGGCTTGCCAAAACGGATTCGTGCTCCCAAGTATTCCTGTCAACGTCTCAGAACTAGGGGATAGATTAGACTCGGGTTCAGACAGGATGAAGTGCACTCACAGAACAAACATAACTCTCTGTTCCTACATTATCAATCTAATTTATTATAATGTCGATCTGACGAACAGCCGTCTCGCACTTCTCTCAGAACATATCACATACACGTAGACAATGCATCTGATCAGTTATACATTATAGCATCTGTCTATCATATCCAATCACAGTATCTAAAGTAATCTCTAATGAACTTTAGTAAATGGTTCCTAGAAGCTAAACCCTTCCACTCAGTCCGATGTCCAGTCGCAGTATGAGCCCTGGCTTGCGTCCCGTGAACACGGAGAGCTGGCGCACTCGAGCACCCCGTGATTGAGGCTTCTCACGCTTCAGGCGGGCTCAAGGGTTTATCTGCGCAATAGAGGATTTGACCCCTTGATTCTCGAATGTTCGGACCCCGAACATTCAGACTATTAGTCTTGTCTCCCTTGTTGAGGCGTTGCCTATTTCCTTAGTTATATCCCTTTGAGACCATGACAATAGTTGACAACGACAGTCAGAGTAGAGGGAGTTAGGTAAATTCATACATAGTTGACAACGACAGTCAGAGTAGAGGCAGTTAGGTAAGTTCATACATAGTTGATAAAGACGGTCAGATTGTAGGGAATTAGGTAAGTTCATACATAGTTGACAACGACAGTCAGAGTAGAGAGAGTTAGGTAAGTTCATACATAGTTGACAACGACAGTCAGAGTAGAGGGAGTTAGGTAAGTTCATACATAGTTGACAACGACGGTCAGAGTTGCGGTAGTTAGGTAAGTTCATACATAGTTGACAACGACGGTCAGAGTAGAGGGAGTTAGGTAAGCTCATACATAGTTGACAGAGACGGTCAGAGTGGCGGGAGTTAGGTTAGTTCATACATAGTTGACAGCGACGGTCAGAGTTGAGGGAGTTAGGTGAGTTCATACATAATTGACAACGACGGTCAAAGTTGAGGGAGTTAGGTTAGTTCATACATAGTTGACAGCGACGGTCAGAGATGAGGGAGTTAGGTAAGTTCATACATAGTTGACAGCGACGGTCAGAGTGGAGGGAGTAAGGTAAGTTCATACATAGTTGACAACGACGGTCAGAGTGGAGGGAGTAAGGTAAGTTCATACATAGTTGACAGCGACGGTCAGAGTGGAGGGAGTTAGGTAAGTTCATACATAGTTGACAGCGACGGTCAGAGTGGAGGGAGTAAGGTAAGTTCATACATAGTTGACAACGACGGTCAGAGTGGAGGGAGTTATGTAAGTTCATACATAGTTGACAACGACGGTCAGAGTGGAGGGAGTTATGTAAGTTCATACATAGTTGACAACGACGGTCAGAGTGGAGGGAGTTATGTAAGTTCATACATAGTTGACAACGACGGTCAGAGTGGACGGGGTTAGGTAAGTTCATACATAGTTGACAACGACGGTCAGAGTTGAGGGCGTTAGGTAAGTTCATACATAGTTGACAGCAGCGGTCAGATTAGAGGGGGTTAGGTTAGTTCATACATAGTTGACAGCGACGGTCAGAGTTGAGGGAGTTAGGTAAGTTCATACATAATTGACAACAACGGTCAAAGTTGAGGGAGTTTGGTTAGTTCATACATAGTTGACAACGACGGTCAGAGTTGAGGGCGTTAGGTAAGTTCATACATAGTTGACAGCAGCGGTCAGATTAGAGGGGGTTAGGTTAGTTCATACATAGTTGACAGCGACGGTCAGATATGAGGGAGTTAGGTAAGTTCATACATAGTTGACATTATACTTCCCACCCCACCCTCCCACCCCTAGCTTACAGTCCACCATCTGGGTACGTGCAGATCCTTTGTATGACATCACAGTCAACTCTCTTGGCGGATTTACGTTCGGTGTTTTGCCATCATTTTCTGAACGACCGCCACTCATGCCTCTCTGTGTGTACTAACACTATATAGGTTTCCACAGCGGTGTTTCGAGCGCTTAACGATAATTGCTAATTGTCATCTGCGTCCGTAACATCTTTGCCGGTCTCTAATTTCACTTTTCCGCACACATGGGCGCGTCTCCACCCCACTCCCTTCCCGCTTGACCTTTGACCCGTGTACCATACATCCGGTCTATTGATCCACTGGCGCCCTACGTGTGTCAGACCTTCCAAGCTAGGACACGGTATTCAGATGAGTACATTCAATTTTAATTAGTTTAATAGTTTAATATTGTCATAGTGTGTTTCATGTAGGTTTGTGTTGGTTTGTATTTGTTTGTCCTGTGCTGACGAAGGCTTTGGCCGCAACGTCCAATTTGTCTCTTGTAGTCGTGTTTCAGTAAAGCTCACAATCTACTTCTCGTTTATTTGGGTGATTCATACATAGTTGACAGCGACGGTCAGAGTGTTGTGAGTAAGGTAAGTTCATACATAGTTGACAACGACGGTCAAAGTGGAGGGCGTTAGGTAAGATCATACATAGTTGACAGAGACGGTCAGAGTGGAGGGAGTTAGGTAAGTTCATACATAGTTAACAGCGACGGTCAGAGATGAGGGAGTTAGGTAAGTTCATACATAGTTGACAGCAACGGTCAGAGTTGAGGGAGTTAGGTAAGATCATACATAGTTGACAGAGACGGTCAGAGTGGAGAGAGTTATGTAAGTTCATACATTTTTGACAACGACAGTCAGAGTGGACGGAGTTAGGTAAGTTCATACATAGTTGACAACGACGGTCAAAGTTGAGGGAGTTAGGTAAGTTCATACATATTTGACAACGACAGTCAGAGTAGAGGAAGTTAGGTAAGTTCATACATAGTTGTCAACGTCTCAGAACTAGGATATAGATTAGACTCGGGTTCAGACAGGATGAAGTGCACTCACAGAGCAAACATAACTCTCTGTTCGTACATTATCAATCTAATTTATTATAATGTCGATCTGACGAACAGCCGTCTCGCACTTCTCTCTGAACATATCACATACACGTAGACAATGCATTTGACCAGTTATACATTATAGCATCTGTCTATCATAACCAATCACAGTATCTAAAGTAATCTCTAATGAACTTTAGTAAATGGTTCCTAGAAGCTAAACCCTTCCACTCAGTCCGATGTCCAGTCGCAGTCTGCGCCCTAGCTTGCGTCCCGTGAACACGGAGTGCTGGCGCACTCGAGCACCCCGTGATCGGGGCTTCTTGCCTCGAAGTGCCTACACCGGCAACCGTCGAGGTATCAACTCGTAATAATGCAAAACAGCAACGAAGGACGAGGAATTAAACTTACGTCCTTACCTTGAATACAATGATAACGGCAAAAGTCAAGATATCAAAACGCTACCAGAAGTTTATTCCGTAGCAGACATGTGAACATTAAACTCATGCAGACCTGTAGGTTGACCCCTATAGACAGGGTCGGCACCTACTTTACTAATCCACCGATGAGTGTCCAGTCTACTGCGCTCTGCTTGACGCCCTAATCCACTGATTCCATTTAAGCTGTAATTCCACTCTAGGTTTTTCCGCCCGGTTACTTCACTGCCGTATTATCATCAACAGATCCCTCTCCTGATTCATAGCTGTCTCACGCTCTCTCCTGATTCATAGCTGTCTCACGCTCATATCATCGCGTCCAGAGGTCACCTCACACAGATCCTTTGAAAAACACGTCCTTGTTCAAAAGCACAATCACAGCGTCTCTTGTTGCTGTCCTATTACGTTCTCCACATTCTCCTTGGATTCCTTTGTTGACGTCCACTTTCGTGTCCGAGTGGGGAATTCCCATTTTCCAATTCATATATTTCGTGGTGGGCCGTGCCGCCGTATGGCATAATGCCCCCTCCCAGATAAAAAAATGTGTAACATTTTTTTCCCTTTTAACTATATGTGTATAAATATATTGTATAATCACAACTAACTACAACCATAATAACAACAGACTAATACTTGGTTGTACCCCTTATCTACCCTAAAAAAAAATATAAAGTTATACGACGGGCACGCCCACCTGTCCAAACCCCACGTTGGACGTCGTGTGGCTGATCATGGGGAATCAGACCAACTAATAAACATATTAGTCCCTATCTTGTCTTAATAGACAAGTGTGTCCTAGCTCTAGGTACTACCATGAGTTTCGGACGAGGGTAATAATGGGGTTTCCAAGTAGATCATCCTCATTGTTGATTATCGTTGCTGTTATTATTGTATACTCCATATATTTTCCTTCTTACAATTTTTCCATCTGTGGATAGGGTGACATGTGCTCCACGAGAATCCTCAGAAATATTTTTACTTTTGTGGATATGTTGAGAATGATGACTGATTATTATGGATCTTAATGTGATAATGACACGCAATACAATTAATTCAACTAGAGATTCATTCTAATGACTTAAACCTTATAATCAAATACTTTCCCGAACAATGATTAATTAACCCAAAATCCATACTATAATATTTCAATTAATTAATACCTAATTAACTAACATTTGTTATTTAACCACAGAATCATAACATTTAACTTAAAATGTTCACTTTTCACAATTTTCACTGTCACAGTTACCAATACAATACTTGTGCGCTCGACTCCATGTCAGAATAGTTACTGTTTGACCAACTGATCGATCACACATTGAGTAGATAACTCCTATGGCGTAGTTATTCTTTCATACACTCTGTCAATATGGAAAAATTGCCACCATGTGTATCCATATTTAACTAAATCACATCTTACATTACATTATATATTTTGTCAATAAATGTAACATTGTTATTCAACAAGG
Source organism: Cepaea hortensis (assembly GCA_963921405.1). Classification (NCBI taxonomy): domain Eukaryota; kingdom Metazoa; phylum Mollusca; class Gastropoda; order Stylommatophora; family Helicidae; genus Cepaea; species Cepaea hortensis. Next base: position 4,643,024 of record OY992897.1, read on the forward strand.
TGCGTTTTGAATTTATGTTTATTAAATTGTCTAACACTCATAAAAGAACAGAACATTAAAATATAATTAAAGAACTTATAACATAAATCTGTTCCCTTATTAATTATAATCGACTGAGAATGTCTCTGATTGACTGATTAAAATCTTGCAGACATAGAGTTGTGAAGAATCATACCTATTAAAGATTCAAGACATCTAAAAAAAATTAAATCAGGAATATAATATTCAACAAGAATAAATATTGAAATCAAATAATATTCATTTAGTAATGTTCTCTATTATAGACATAATTATCAAAGAATAGAGAATCAAACTATTTCTAAGACGAATTATAGAATTATTAGATAGTGTGAACAATTCTGACAAGTGATACCTTGTATAACTAAGTAATAAGACCTAAGACTCTAATGTGTTTGTAGTGTATGTGACCCTAACCTTTCATCCCATTTTATTTTCCTTTATTTATTTCTTTCAGTCTTCGTTTTATTCCCTTTCTTTCTCTCTTTCTTTCTTTCATACTTATGGTGTTCCTGTACTGTATGGATGTTAATATTTGTACTTTTCAATTTTGTTAAATTGAACACTGTCATAATTTTCAGTCGTATATATAATGACAATAAAGTATATTTGAATAATTTGTAGCAGAGATAAGCCAAGTAAATACAGTACGTATTGCTTCTTGCATTTTGTTCATTGTAATTTTGTTTGTTGTTATTGGCTTGTGTATAAATTTTCCTGAGTGATTGAATGACTGTATTTTTATTCGTAATATCATCAATATATGCCTTTGTTTGTGAGGCTGTGTTTGTGACTATGGATGTAACCTGATATAAGGTCAATTTAAGCCAACTCAACATGTTTGTCATAAATATGGTTACAACATCCCATTTTATCTGTTGTTTGTAACTATTGTATTTAACTTTTGTTCTATTTTTGTGTGCCACACTGTTGTTATTACCAGTCAGTTGAACTTTTAATGAATGTGTAATTCTTTCTTCTTGTGATACGTGGGTATGTGTTGTTGTGAGTATCACATCAGGTTTGCGTTCTATAGTTTGAGCGTAATCTTTGACATCAGCGATGTTACCAATTATCAACCCAGCACATGGGTTTGGTAGTACTGCTGCGCACACTCGACCTTTATAGTATGGGCATTTTATGCTGACCCATGCAGTTTTGTACATTTCTATTGTACCCCCAAATGTCCTGCACTCAATACTCTTACCTGTATAATCACTTTCTCTTATGAGTTTGTGATTAACACCTGTAATATCGGACCCTGTGTCTCTAAAACAGGTTGTTGGTAAACCATTAACCGACGCTTGGTGTATCGTCAGAGTACCTTTACGAGTGTATGCTGCATTTGCTTCGTGAATATGTCTCTTATTGGCTGATGTCGGTTCATCATCACTATTATGACCTTCTTTACCTGTTTTGTTATTGTATGACTCTATAATGGCTGCGTGTGTGTCCTCTAGATCATCTGAATCGCTACTACAACTAGACAACACATATGCGATACTCGCTTCTTTCCAGGAATTTCTCATCGGACAAGTTCTGCTAGTATGTCCGTACGCCCGACACGAGAAGCATTTTATACTTCTCTTGAATGAGTCATACTTACTTCTCTTCTTAGCAGTAATGTCTTTTAAGTAAGCTGTATAGCCTGGGTGTCGATCACACATTTCTAAGTTACCATGAGACAACTTACAGTATTGGCATCTGGTGAAGTGTCCCTTCCTTGGTCTGTCTCCCTCTCTATTATAAGGAATATTTCTATTGCTATTGCTACTAAATTTTCTAAACTTACCATTGCTTCTCTGGAATTTGGCACTTGCTCCTATCACAAGTTCAGGTTGAGTACAGTTGGCAAACACGTCTCTATGTGCATTAAAATAAGACTCACCTTTAGCTTCCATCTCGGTCATATTCTTACATTTATTCTCAATTAGGAATACAGCCATAGGTTCTGGTATAGCAGATAGAAGTCTATCTCTGATTATTAAATCTCTGACTTTTTCATAATCAGAACAAATATCAGAGGCCTTACACCATTTATCAAAACTTGAAGACATTTCAGAAGCGAAATCGAGAAACGTTTGGTTCGATTTCGGAGTAAGTGTTTTAAATTTCGTACGTAAACCCGATTCGTCCAAAGAAAAATGTGACAGAACACGATCGCGCATATATTTATAGTTTGTACGCAAGTCCTCAGGAATCAGTTCTATCACTTTTAACGGCTCTAACGCGAGGTGACGGTGAAATAGTATCGGTACGTCCTTCTCTGGTACCTTGTAGTACTTTACAAGCACCTCGAAATTAGTTATCCACGAACTAACAGAATCACCTTGTTGGAAATTCCTGAATAGACCTTGGTACTTTTTCACAGGATTGTTCTGTTTAGCAAGCATTTTCTCTCGTTCAATCTCAGCTTCATGTTCCATCTCAAGTGTCTTGACCTTTAGGTTACCTTCAACCTCTTTGTCCTTCCAAAGTGTCTCTGTTGCAAGCCTTTCCTTATCCAATGCCAATTGTTTCTCTTTAATCTCAGTTTCTGCGGCTATCTGTTTTTCCTTCAATTGCATCTCCATAATTAACTTCTCTTTATCTGCTGCTATCCTTTCGCGTTCCAAAATTATCTCATTTTGTTTGATAGCCATCTGTTTTTCTTTCAGTTCTCTCTCAAGAGCCATCTGCAGTTGTTTGGTTTCTTTCTCTGCTGCTAGTCGTTCCTGTCGCTCCTCCTTCTGACGTTGTTTCTCTTCACTGAACTCATGTTTAGCCCAACTCCTAAGTTCAGCACCAGTTAAACCAGTCTTTTCACCGAATTCCATGATTTCTTGTAGTGTAGACATCTTCTCCTACCTGTAAAATGAGCTATCTAGCTGAAATAAATAGCGAAGTGACAAGAGAAGAAAAGACTCAACAAATTTGCAATAAGGTTCTTCGCGGAACGGAGTAGTTATTGACTTAAATAATAAGTCCTGTGGTATCAACGTCGACCCAAAATATCAACTTAATTAATACGAATACTGTCACGTTGACGATCACCTAAGAATATATCACTCAAAATATACGATAATTATACGAACCGTGACATATGTAAGCCACAAAAATAATTATGGGAAAATATGTTCAATATAAGGAATATAAATATATAAGTACAGCGGACCAACACTAATACTGACAAAAGACGATTGACGTAAGACGAAAGTACATATTTTCATTCATAAAAGACAAAATTAATATTCTTGAAATTTAAGTGACAACACGATAAACACTTTATATACTACTCACAATTGCGATACTCTTATAATGAATGAAATATATGTAAACCACATGAATAATGTGAGAATACGTTCAATATAAAAAAATATATATATGACACTAGATAATTAATAGTCACAGTAGACGATTAACGAGGGACGAAAATACCAATCAATGTTTAAACACGACAACAAAAACTTTCAGACTTAGATTCATCATAACATACTACTGACTTATCCTACAAAACAAACGGTTGTTAATTTATAATAAATTTTTGACATAATTGAAAATACGACACCTTATTAAACTTTAAAAAAAATCAATGTCACACCAATTGACAATTACAATAGGTACTGGCCTTAAGAAAATTGCGGTGTCGGTGTCTTCTACGAATTTCCAAATGTCCATTCCATGTTCGACTGTTCCAAATGCTCGAATACATTCGTTTTCTGCAGTCGACAATTAATGGAGGTTCTCCTCGAAACACAATATCTGGTAAAATGACACGATGGTGTAATGCACTTACACCAGCACCTAGCCCCACGCGGTCTGTGGCCGACTGACAAAATTTAGTCGGTTATGGTGCACCCGTCGAACTTTGAGTTAAATTTTGGGTATATTATTGCAACGATACCCACAGTTGACTGGTGTGTGCTGTTGTCTGTGTATCCACATGTGGCGTTGTCCAAGTGACCTGGTATCATTGCCAATTAGCGACCAACTATGTTGAATATCGTATGCAGTTGTGGGTATGTTGGTCAGTAAGCACGACTGTATGATAGAAAACTTGCTTATAAACTCTCACGAGAGTACAATGAACTTGCACTCCGCCCTTGGATCACGTGATCCGTGACCAACCCATGCGTAATCGTAATTGGTTAGGGCGTATACGTTGACCCTTGATGCAATGTAACAGACTTATTCTGATGCTAGGCTGGACGATGAGTGTTTGATGCGGGCCTCGGAAGTAAATCCTCCAACGAATGTCGAGTTCAGTTATGCATGACTCACTTTCGTATCACGCTCGAAATACTTCCTGTCGATTCGACTCGTGTTAATGTAGTGTCCCGTCGAATTTTGATGTGGTAATGAATAGATTACAGCTCCAATGTCCGGATACACCATCCATAATGTCCCATGTATAATGTAGACAATAATATTTTGTGACGCAACTTCGTGTCCGTTGATGCTAGTGAGGTGTCATTCTAGTATAATAAACTGTCACCGTGAGATAAGTGAAATGCTGTTTCAGGAATTAAAAAGTCAGTGATACTGACGGCGATGACTGAAATGTCGTTGTTAATTCCTTGACTCACTTGGTATGGTAGCGCACCGTGTACAAAATAAAATTCCTGCGTCTAGTATCCTATACCGGCATCATAATCCCTCAAGCAGCCATTGTTGACATCGTGAATGTGGCGTAAGTGAATATTGTGAAGAGCAGTATCAGTGAGGAAAAATGTCCTGAAAGGGTTATGTGGAGGGACACCAAGGTTTGGGAGTAGTGTCGTTCATTACAAAGTAGTATGTTCGTTTTCCACAGATTATAATAGTGCACCTCCGAAATTTACCGGTGACCCATGCTCCTCAACGTTGTCATGTTCATTATACCATATATATCTCTGACTGCAGTGTAACTTGCTGCTCTCGTATACTGCTCTGCTCTGTCCCCAAATTCTGATAGGATAATTCGTATATACTGTCTTCTGTTTCGGAGTTCCTCGATAATGTGGGGTATGTAACAACAATTAACACAGCAATCTATTAATAGTTTAATGTGACAGCGCAGTGTATATTACGAGCTCACTGCCTACTATGATTGATATAAGTATCTTCGATGTCGACTATATAGTCAAATTACTCATATGGCCTGTATCTGCTGTCTATCTTCTTTTCCAAGGTAATATCAAAGCTATAAGTGTCACACATTCGTTCTAAATATAATGTTCTTAAATATCTTATCATCTCTTATAATGTTCGTTGTTCACAAATATTTGATAGCGCTGTGTTGTGTTTAATATAGTGCCGTTTTGCGCGTATGTTGCATTCTTGCTGTGTAACTATTATACTGTTATTGTAATTCTTATACGCAACGGTGTTATTCCAGTACTATTTTCTCACTGTCTTGACATGTTAATTCTAGTCGAACTGATTGTTCTTGTGAAATATAACCTTCCAACTTACTGTTGTGACTTGCAAACTGTATGATCTTCCCAGTTTACCTATTCCTGCTCTTCTCCATTTTGTGACGTGGAGTTTTCGTGCGTTCTTTCTTTCTGTGTGTGATTCGTGTAGTATGGTGCAACTCAAGATGTCGGCGTGCAAATTTTTCTACGCTCAGCTGACTGAATCTGGCAGGAATTTTCGTGTTGACAATTTTTTTTATGCAGCGAGTCCAGTGACGACCCCCATATGCCTCGAAGTGCCTACACCGGCAACCGTCGAGGTATCAACTCGTAATAATGCAAAACAGCAACGAAGGACGAGGAATTAAACTTACGTCCTTACCTTGAATACAATGATAACGGCAAAAGTCAAGATATCAAAACGCTACCAGAAGTTTATTCCGTAGCAGACATGTGAACATTAAACTCACGCAGACCTGTAGGTTGACCCCTATAGACAGGGTCGGCACCTACTTTACTAATCCACCGATGAGTGTCCAGTCTACTGCGCTCTGCTTGACGCCCTAATCCACTGATTCCATTTAAGCTGTAATTCCACTCTAGGTTTTTCCGCCCGGTTACTTCACTGCCGTATTATCATCAACAGATCCCTCTCCTGATTCATAGCTGTCTCACGCTCATATCATCGCGTCCAGAGGTCACCTCACACAGATCCTTTGAAAAACACGTCCTTGTTCAAAAGCACAATCACAGCGTCTCTTGTTGCTGTCCTATTACGTTCTCCACATTCTCCTTGGATTCCTTTGTTGACGTCCACTTTCGTGTCCGAGTGGGGAATTCCCATTTTCCAATTCATATTTTTCGTGGTGGGCCGTGCCGCCGTATGGCACTTCTCACGCTTCAGGCGGGCTCAAGGGTTTAACTGCGCAGTAGAGGGTTTGACCTCTTGATTGTCGAATGTTCGGACCCCGAACATTCCTACTATTAGTCTTGTCTCCCTTGTTGAGGCATAGCCTATTTCCTTAGTTATATCCATTTGAGACCTTGACAGGGTCTCCCTTCTCCCCCCCCCCCCCCTTTCAGTGGGTATCATATGTTTAAATTAGTCTGAACTATTCTGTTAAGGGATCAAAGGAATAGATCTCTGAGGTAGAAATTCAGTGGATGCGAACTCAATATTATGTATATTATTGCACTGGCAACTCATGTACCTTACGTATTACGCTTAAGGGTGGTTGCTGAAGGTCTTAACTCCCTTCCCATTCTTAAATTCCACTATCCAGACCGAAATTCCCTGAAGACTCATATTGCAAATGCAACTGCGTCCTTCTCATGTGTCCGAAATGACACCCAGGATAAAAATCTCTTTTCACAGAGTATCATCAAAGCAAGTAGCTTTGGCTCCTTTAAGAATATTGCAAACTATTGCTCCGTCATGTGTACTTGTATACACTTTTACTTCCGTATGTTGCATGTAGTGCTTAATATATGAATACTTCGTTTTCATCGACTAATTGCTGATGTCCCTGTTATCCTGTTAGTGTATACTACTCTCCCTTTGATTCGTCTATAAAAGTGTATGTTAGTTAACTGTTTTTGTAAAGTATTAAGAATGTGTGTGTAAACTAATGTGTTAAATGTGTGTGATGGATGTGTAGTGTTTGTAGTGTTGTAAGGTTTTCTAAGTGTCACGAGCTTGAGTTTCCGTTGTCTTGATTTACAGAATAAGTGTAATTCATGACCGGGATTTTAGAGCGGTGATTCTGAGAACACCCTATTAGCTATGTTGTATTTTATCTAAACACGTATAAAAATTTTATGACACGTTTCACAGTTTACATCAGACAAAGACAAATTACAATAGAACAGTTGTGCGTATAATTTGTACGCTATGTACATCATTCCTTCATTTATTTCAGTCACACTCTGTTTCATTCGTCTTTCACTCAATCATGTTTTTTATTAAAATATACAAGTTAAGTTTAAGGTGAAAGTAGTCGCCCTTGGAATTTTGCGATATTTGACAAATGTAGTAAGAAAATGGGTACTGTTTGTACCGACACTAACATGGTGGTTTACGATTTATCTTGAATGGTTTAGAAAAATTAATGTTTTAACAAAAAAAGGTATTGTAATCATCTATTCATGTATCATGCAACATTTATGGAAAAATGGGCATGTTAATACATTTTGACAAAATAATAATTACACAATGTGTTTACGAATTAACTAAAAGTAAACCTATTAATTTCTAAGTAATTAACTCCATCGGTGATCCTAGAGTTGTCGTTCCTTCATCGTGCGTGTAGATGGTCCTGTCACAGTTAATAGATAACGTAAATGTGTTACAGTTTGTGTAGTCCTTTCACCTATGTGATGGTACTAAATACATGTAGGTGAATACTGTGCAAATTCTTGTTTCCTTCCATGAGAATCGGTTGGTTGTTGGTACTCTGAATTTATGATAAGTAATAACACTGTCATATATGAATGACGTTTCCAAAGTGACTGTCGTTACTTCAAATGTTATTTCATTTCGCACACTCTGATACTGTCAATCTGCTTTAAATAATTAGGCTGCTGAATGCGGATGAGTGTGGAAATACACTGACTGTTATGCGTTCTAATAAAACGTTATCACAGGTTGTAATATGGCATACTGGTCGAGTAGTTGGTGTTACTCATCTGGTGTGTACGGTAATCTTGATAGAATGCCAGGTAAAAAATTAGTGGAGCACTTTATATGTTGTATTTCAAAATCGAAATCTTGTAAAATTAAGGACCAGGGGGCAACTCGGTTGTTCTTGGCTTTACCGTCCTTTATCACCAGCAACGGCGAATTATCTGTCTGGACTAGGAAGCGGCAGCCTCGTAGGAGTTTTTGTAGTTTCAAAACACAATATACCAAACTAAGTGCTTCCAATTCAGCTGTGGAATATCTGGTCTCCGCTTTTGTCAATTTACGACTCAGATAGAGGATAGGATGATTTATTCCATCATATTTTTGCATCAAACACCCTCCGATAGCGACAGTACTGGCATCCTTCTCATGGAACAATCTGTTGTTAGATAGGAAAACATTAGTATTTTGTCACAGTTTGTCATGTTAAGTCAATGTCATGTTAATGGAGAGTCAACATTGTAACGTTACGCTTCTAGAGAAAGATAGACAGAACAGATATTCAGAAGAAAATTGTCACTTGTCTAAGATTTGTCGTGTGTAATTTTAAATTTTTACTTGGCAAAGCCAAGAACCGTCAATGTATTGATTTTAGTTTCTAAATGGTAAACTTATAATATCTAGTTCCTTGGGCTTGCCAAAACGGATTCGTGCCCCCAAGTATTCCTGTTAACGTCTCAGAACTAGGGGGTAGATTAGACTTGGGTTCAGACAGGATAAAGTGCACTCACAGAACAAACATAACTCTCTGTTCGTACATTATCAATCTAATTTAATATAATGTCGATCTGACGAACAGCCGTCTCGCACTCCTCTCAGAACATATCACATACACATAGACAATGCATTTGACAAGGTATACATTATAGCATCTGTCTATCATAACCAATCACAGTATCTAAAGTAATCTCTAATGAACTTTAGTAAATGGTTCCTAGAAGCTAAACCCTTCCACTCAGTCCGATGTCCAGTCGCAGTCTGAGCCCTGGCTTGCGTCCCGTGAACACGGAGTGCTGGCGCACTCGAGCACCCCGTGATTGAGGCTTCTCACGCTTCAGGCGGGCTCAATGGTTTAACTGCGCAATAGAGGATTTGACCTCTTGATTCTCGAATGTTCGGACCCCGAACATTCAGACTATTAGTCTTGTCTCCCTTGTTGAGGCATAGCCTATTTCCTTAGTTATATCCCGTTGAGACCTTTACAGGGTCTCCCTCCTCCCCTCCCCCCCCTCCTTTCAGTGGGTATCATATGTTTAAATTAGTCTGAACTAATTCTGTTAAGGGATCAAAGGAATAGATCTCTGAGGTAGAAATTCAGTGGTTGCGAACTCAATATTATGTATATTATTGCACTGGCAACTCATGTACCTTACGTATTACGATTAAGGGTGGTTGCTGAAGGTCTTAATTCCCTTCCCATTCTTAAATTCCACTATCCAGACCGAAATTCCCTGAAGACTCATGTTGCAAATGCAACTGCGTCCTTCTCATGTGTCCGAAATGACACCCAGGATAATAATCTCTTTTCACAGAGTATCATCAAAGCAAGTAGCTTTGGCTCCTTTAAGAATATTGCAAACTCTTGCCCCGTCATGTGTACTTGTATACACTTTTACTTCCGTATGTTGCATGTAGTGCTTAATATATGAATACTTAGTTTTCATCGACTAATTGCTGATGTTCCTGTTATCCTGTTAGTGTATACTACTCTCCCTTTGATTCGTCTATAAAAGTGTATGTGAGTTAACTGTTATTGTAAAGTATTAAGAATGTGTGTGTAAACTAATGTGTTAAATGTGTGTGATGGATGTGTAGTGTTTATAGTGTTTTAGGTTTTTCTAAGTGTCACGAGCTCAAATTTCCGTAGTCCTGATTTACAGAATAAGTGTAATTCATGACCCGGATTTTAGAGCGGTGATTCTGAGAACAACCTATTAGCTATGTTGTATTTTATCTAAACACGTATAAAAATTTTATGACACGTTTCACAGTTTACATCAGACAAAGACAAATTACAATAGAACAGTTGTGCGTACAATTTGTACGCTATGTACATCATTCCTTCATTTATTTCAGTCACACTCTGTTTCATTTGTCTTTCACTCAATCATGTCTTTTGTTAAAATATACAAGTTAAGTTTAAGGTAAAAGTAGTCGCCCTTGGAATTTTGCGATATTTGACAAATGTAGTAATAAAACAGGTACTGTTTGTACCAACACTAACATGGTGGTTTACAATTTATATTGAATGGTTTAGAAAAATTAATGTTTTAACAAAAAAGGTATTGTAATCATCTATACATGTATCATGCAACATTTATGGAAAAATTGGCATGTTAATACATTTTGACAAAATAATAATTACACAATGTGTTTACGAATTAACTAAAAGTAAACCTATTAATTTCTAAGTAATTAACTCCATCGGTGATCCTAGAGTTGTCGTTCCTTCATCGTGCGTGTAGATGGTCCTGTCACAGTTAATAGATAACGTAAATGTGTTACAGTTTGTGTAGTCCTTTCACCTATGTGATGGTACTAAATACATGTAGGTGAATACTGTGCAATTTCCTGTTTCCTTCCATGAGAATCGGTTGGTTGTTGGTACTCTGAATTTATGATAAGTAATAACACTGTCATATATGAATGACGTTTCCAAAGTGACTGTCGTTACTTCAAATGTTATTTCATTTTGCACACTCTGATACTGTCAATCTGCTTTAAATAATTAGGCTGCTGAATGCGGATGAGTGTAGAAATACACTGACTGTTATGCGTTCTAATAAAACGTTATCACAGGTTGTAATATGGCATACTGGTCGAGTAGTTGGTGTTACTCATCTGGTGTGTACGGTAATCTTGATAGAATGTCAGGTAAAAAATTAGTGGAGCACTTTATATGTTGTATTTCAAAATCGAAATCTTGTAAAATTAAGGACCAGGGGGCAACTCGGTTGTTCTTGGCTTTACCGTCTTTTATCACCAGCAACGGCGAATTATCTGTCTGGACTAGGAAGCGGCAGCCTCGTAGGAGTTTTTGTAGTTTCAAAACACAATATATCAAACTAAGTGCTTCCAATTCAGCTGTGGAATATCTGGTCTCCGCTTTTGTCAATTTACGACTCAGATAGAGGATAGGATGATTTATTCCATCATATTTTTGCATCAAACACCCTCCGATAGCGACAGTACTGGCATCCTTCTCAAGGAACAATCTGTTGTTAGATAGGAAAACATTAGTATTTTGTCACAGTTTGTCATGTTAAGTCAATGTCATGTTAATGGAGAGTCAACATTGTAACGTTACGCTTCTAGAGAAAGATAGACAGAACAGATATTCAGAAGAAAATTGTCACTTGTCTAAGATTTGTCGTGTGTAATTTTAAATTTTTACTTGGCAAAGCCAAGAACCGTCAATGTATTGATTTTAGTTTCTAAATGGTAAACTTATAATATCTAGTTCCTTGGGCTTGCCAAAACGGATTCGTGCCCCCAAGTATTCCTGTTAACGTCTCAGAACTAGGGGATAGATTAGACTCGGGTTCAGACAGGATGAAGTGCACTCACAGAACAAACATAACTCTCTGTTCGTACATTATCAATCTAATTTAATATAATGTCGATCTGACGAACAGCCGTCTCGCACTTCTCTCAGAACATATCACATACACATAGACAATGCATTTGACAAGGTATTCATTATGGCATCTGTCTATCATAACCAATCACAGTATCTAAAGGAATCTCTAATGAACTTTAGTAAATGGTTCCTAGAAGCTAAACCATTCCACTCAGTCCGATGTCCAGTCGCAGTCTGAGCCCTGGCTTGCGTCTCGTGAACACGGAGCGCTGGCACACTCGAGCACCCCGTGATTGAGGCTTCTCACGCTTCAGGCGGGCTCAAGGGTTTAACTGCGCAGTAGAGGGTTTGACCTCTTGATTCTCGAATGTTCGGACCCCGAACATTCAGACTATTAGTCTTGTCTCCCTTGTTGAGGCGTTGCCTATTTCCTTAGTTATATCCCTTTGAGACCTTGACAATAGTTGACAACGACAGTCAGAGTAGAGGGAGTTAGGTAAGTTCATACATAGTTGACAACGACGGTCAGAGTAGAGGGAGTTAGGTAAGTTCATACATAGTTGACAACGACGGTCAGAGAGCACCCATATCCACAATAAGGCACATGTTCAATAACCCACATATACGATAACCCACTATACAATAACCTACGTGTACAAAAATCCACGTGTACAATAACCGAAATGTACCATAAACTCACTACAATAACCCACATATACAATAACCCACATGTACAATAACTCAAATGTACAATAATCCAAATGTACAATAACCCTCATGTACAATAACCTCATGTACAATAACATCACGTAAAATAACACACATATACAATAACCCACATGTGCATTAACCCATTTGTACAATAAACCACATGTTCAATAACCCACAAGTACAATAACCCACATGTACAGTAACCCATTTGTACAATAACCCACAGGTGCAATAACCCACACGTACAATAACCCACATGTACAATAACCCACGCCTGTCACGACCAAACAATTGACATTTGATTTTCTATTCCCAGGGCAAGCATCAACAGATGCAGGATAACGGACGCTGGTACAAGATTTACATCTTCAGACATCCGACGTACGTGAGCCTCTATAAGCAGAGTTTACCGCTGCAGTTAGATTAACGTGGACAATCCCATAATTGTGTTACCCCTATTTATATAACCAGCAGAGTGACAAATACAGCAATTTCAAGAAAATCAAACATCGTTTCAGTTGTGTTTTGAACATGACTCCTTGTATGATTGTTGTTTTGGCCCTTTTTCGACAGACGCTTCTGATATTAAAGGGAAATGTCAGTAGTGATATGGGATGGAAACGAGTCGAAAATCGGTGGTGGCCACCATAATTTAATAAGAATAAAGAAGGAGGTACTGGAGGTGCGATTGTTGTTGTTGTTTGTTTGTTTGTTTGTTTTTTTTTTTTAAACCGCAAAGAAGGAGGTGTGGGAGGATGAGTTATGTGATCTGCATAGGTCGTGGGGGCTTATACAGTATCATCATACAGTTTCAGAGCTTCAAATTAAAACATTAAAGATCTCAAGATATCCATTATTATCGGTTGTATGGGGTATGGCTTCGTGAAAGTCGGTGTTAAAGGGTGGGAAGCGTTTCTAAGTTTGATAATTTAGAAACTTGATGGCTATTCATTTCATCCAGAGGGGACGTTAAATGAAGAATGACTTGCGCGATGAATTGGATTAAAGTGGGGAAGAGTTGCGAAATTCGTCGACCTCACTCTCTCGCCTGAGTCCATATGAGTCCAGTGGCAAGACAAGTCAAGACGACTGGAGACGAATAGAGGTACAATGGATGACCAGGGCGCTCTAGTGCCTTGCCGTGCTCATTACAGCGGTTAGTAGTTATCTGTAGATGGTCGTATTGGTTTAAACACTATCATCATATGGGCTACAAATGAAGACCTTAGAAAGTAAAGATGGCGTATAGTACTGGTTGTAGTGGTAATGGCTTAGTGGAAGTCGGTGTTAAGGGGTGAGTAGCGGTTATTAATTATTTGTAGAGGGTCTTAGTGGTTTAAAAACTATCATCACACAGTATAAATGAAAACCTCAAGAAAGTAAAGATGGCGGGCAGTACTGGTTGTAGTGGTATGGCTTAGTGATATTCGATGTTAAAGGGTGGGTTAGGGAGGGAGTATCTAGATAACTGCTTCCGAACACTATCATCACAGAGTTTACATATCTTCAAATAAAAAACTTAAAAATGTAAAGACGGCGGGTAGTATTGGTTGTAGGCGAGATGGTTTAGTGAAATTCGTTGTTAATGGGTGGATAGTAGTTATTAGTGACCTGTAGAGAGCCGTAGTGGTTTATACACTATCATCATACACTTCTTCAAATGACAAACTTTAAAAAAAAGTCAAGATGGGGGATGGTTCTGGTTGTAGTAGGTATGGCATAGTGAAAGTTGGTGTTAAGGGGTGGGTAGCTGTTATTAGTGAGCCGTAGTGGTTTATGCAATTCATCATTCAGCTCTTTAAATGAAAACCTTAAACAAGTAAAGATGGCGGCTAGTACTGGTTCTTTTATTGTGTATCTGAACTGTTTTTCTTGCCGCTACAATACTTCATTCACTTTTGGTGTACAACCAAGCCGGGTATTTGTCTTAGAAGTGATCCACATTTTTATTTTAAAAGCACCGATTGGTTGGTGAGTATACGGTAGGCGGGGCTTATTTCAGGTATTATATAAACAACTCACCACCTTCCACGAACGTGTAGTGTACAACCAAGCAGGGCGTTGGTTCTGGAATTGGTCCTCTTTTTATGTTAGAGAAAATCCGATTGGTTGACAAGTATACAGTGGGCGCGGCTTATTTTATGTCTTACATAGCCCACTCACTACCGATCACTCACTTTGTGATTTACACAAGAACGACGAAAGGTTGCGTCTTAAGTTTTGTGCTTATTCAACGGTTATTTGCACGCAAGTTTAGAAAGTGTGCCAGACATCTTTTTGTCTCAGTATCCACGGACGTCGTTTCTCAGAAGTATATGGACCGACAGCTTTACCGACTCTCTCTCTCTCTCTCTCTCTCTCTCTCTCTCTATATATATATATATATATATATATATATATATATATATATATATATATATATATATATATATATATAAGTTCTTGATCATTCACAGCTACCTTGTAAGAATTATCAACCAGCTTGCTACCTAGATGCATTCTAAGTGTAAGCAACATCATTGTACTGCCATGGTTTACAAAGGCATCTGCAAAGATTTCATCACTGATTGAAACAAAGACTGGGAAAATTGTTCGGATTTGATACCGCATACTAAACTAGTAAACAACAAATCTTGTTGTTTGAGTATTTGACTTACTTATCTAGCCAACATCGAATTGTCTACCTTTGGTAAAAGATAGAAACTAAATATATTCAACACCATATTCACCGTCTCAGTGTGGACGCTTTTCAAGTCGACTGTTGCTTGTCTCAGTATTAACACGCTAGTGAGTCTGCCTAAAAATAAAACAAAGATGTTTACTAGGCAATCATCTGAGAACCACTTAAGGTGTGGGAAAGACTTCACTGAAAATCGCAGTCTACTTCGCCATATTCTGAGCATCAACAGTACCAAGGAACAGGTGTATTCGTGTCAAACATTTTGTCATCATTTTAACAGGAAAGACAATCTACAACGTCACATAACAAAAGGACACACAACACCAGGATCAGCAGCCAGTGCAATACCAACAGAAACTTCAACACCTTTTTCAGCAACATTACGTAAGAGAATATCGGTTACTAATAGGGATGTGACAGTCAGTGAGAAGAACAATAAACAAGACGAAGACTCCTATCAAGTTAGCGCCACACAGCTAGAGGATGGAGCGTGTTCTGTACACACGCTGTCAGTGGACATCAGTCATGTATACACTGACAACTGGTATAGTATCAAATCACATCATAAGATAAAAAAAAATATATGTCTGTCTATCCGTCTTTTACTGTTCCACACACAAACCACCCCAAAGACACCACCCCTAACTATTTTACAAGTCAAAATAGCATATTCAAAATCAACTTTACTTATCATAAAGTCTTTAGGCACTGCGAAACACAAGCTCTTCCTTTTTTACGCATCTTACAATAACGCGTCTGTCTTAGAACTACTCCAACTAATCAAAAACATAAACAAACCTTCGACTAATTTATCAAAACAGTACACGAACAAGACATTCTTACATACTCTATGCAACAACGTCCAAATAACAAATACGGAGACGATTTCGGCTATAAGTTTTTATCTCTATGATATCCCAGAATTTCGGATTGTTTAATAAATAACAACCATTTTATGACAAACATTGGACACTACTGTGCATGGTGCGTATGTCATCATATTACGTATAACATCCCATATTGCACCAACCGTTTTGAATGCTGACATTATGCTGCTTTTTTAGTTTTATATAGATTATACGTGCATTCACTTGTTGGTTTTCAGTGTTGATGGTACATATGGGTGGCATGTTGTGAGCGGGTGTTACAGGCTGATTGATAAGTCAAGAAATATATCATCCAAATTAATAAAAGATGTTAGCCAAATTAGTAAAAATAATTATCAAACTTAGAAATATGTACGGGAAAAGTATGAAATAAAGTTGAACAAAATACGAAATATGTTAACCATAGAAAGAAAATTATTAACCAATGTGAGAAAAGGGTCGACCAAATTATGAAAACTTGTAATCCAAATGGGAAAAATGTTTGCGAAATAAAGAAATATCACGACCAAATTTATAAAATGAGAAATATCTCAACAACACTTGTAAGAAGTAGGGACAAAAAATGTTAGTCAACTATTAAAAATTGTAACTAAAAGTAAGAAAATATTTCAACCAAACTTATAAATATCTCAACCAAGCTTATAAAAAGTAGAGAACCATTGTTGACCGAATTAGCAATATTTCACTGAAATTTATATAAAGTAGGAGCAAATGTTAGCCAATTCAGCTAAAAGGCTGACCAACCTTATAAATATCACATCCAGATATATGTAAAGTAGGATAACGTATTGGCTAGATGGTGAAAAATATTGGCCCAATTATAAAATATGTCACTCAAACTTATAAAATGTAATAAAACTTGTTTACCCAAAGCAACTAAAAGACTGACTAACCTTATAAATATCTCAGCCAACTTTATAAAGATGTCGATCGAAATAAGAAAATGCGTTACCCACAGGAGGAACAATCACCATTGTTACTGTTTTCTTGATATTAAAGGAGAGTCCTTTCTGTGCACTCTCTGTTACTACAATGTCCAACAATTGTTGCAGGTGTGTTGTATTATCCACCACCAATACTCTGTCATCTGCATAGCGTATAATGTTAATAGAATATCATCAGATTAGTATGCCTGGCTTCTCTTTGATCTCTCTCATTATTACTTCGCTATATAGGGAGAAGAGATCGGATGACAAGACACACCTCTGTCGTACCCATAGTTTTATCTGTTCGTAACTACCCTCTTTATTTCCCATTTTAATTGCTGCTACTTGGTTCCAGTATATTCTTTATTATTCTTACATCTTTCCCATCAATGTTGATATCTTCCAACATTTTAATCAGCTCATCATGTTTTACTGCAAAAAATGCCTTAGTATAATCTATGAAGCACAAATATATGTCTCTCTGTTTCTCTATTGACCTTTCTATTAGTGTTCGTAATATATACATAGCATTGTTTGTGCCCTTTCCTTCCATAAAACCATACTGTTGTTCACTAACTTCCATTTTTATTTTCTTTCCTGTTCTTCTCATTATAATTCTGAGCAGAAGCTTAGTGATATGGTTTATGAGGTTAATTGTACGAAACTCTTCGCATTCAATTGCTCCTAGTCTCTTTGGTATAGCTATAAATACAGATTTCAGCATATTGCTCGGTAAATATCCACTACTGTAAATATCATTCAGCATTTTGGTTAATATATCTACCCCAAATTCTCCCAATACTTCTAATTCTTCTACTGTGATTTCATCTCGCCCAGCTGTTTTTCCTTTCTTCATATGCTTCATTGCGTCAGCGACTTCTATTTTAGAATAGGTGGGCCTTCTAAGTTAACTTTCTTCTGTTAATTCTTCCTTTTCTCCATTATATAATTGTCTTATATACTCATTCCACCTCTTCATTATATTAACTTCCTCCAAAAATATCTTTCCTGTGTTTGATTTCACGAAACGATTTTCATTGCTCGTTTAACCAACTTTCTTTTGCCTTCACATATTTATCTCTTATTTCATTATTTATCTTAGCATACTCTTGTTTGTCATTTTTATTCTGTTTCCTTTTGTCCATCAGCGTTAAGATTTCTTCATTCATCCATTTTGTTCTTATCTTTATGGCTTCTCTCCGGTAATATTTCTTTGCTAGTTTGATGAATGGAGTCCCTTAAATTATTAACCAATGTGAGAAAAGGTCCCATTGTTCATTTATACTGTATTTTAGCTATTGCATTGTACCTATTTTTCACAGTCACTCTGTATTGTTCTTGAATTTCTGTATCTACTTTCAGAAACCTTTTTATTAAGTCTCAAGTTCTTAACCACTTTTTCCCTTCTCTTTAATCTTACTTTTACTTGTCTACATACTGGTACATGATCACTATTACAGTCAGCACCGGGCATTGTTTTTATATTAAATAATGCATTCCTAAATCTTTTATTAAAATGTATGTAGTCAATTTGGTTGCATATTTTCATACCAGGGCTTTTCCATGTGTATAGTCGTCTTTTATGATGTTTAAACCATGTGTTTCCAATTATCATATCAATAATATTTCCCCATTCTTTTAGTTCCTCTCCTCTTTCATTTCCTGTACCAACACCGTAATTCATCATTATATCCTCTATTTTTCCCTTTCCTACTTTTGTATTAAAATCTCCCAGAATTATTTTTATTTCTTGTGTTCCAATTTGAGCTATTACCATTTCTATTTCGTCGTAAAAGTGTTGTATTTCTTCATCACTACTGCTTGTTGTTAGTGCATATACTTGAATGATATTTATAACTATTGGTTTGCCTTCGATTTTGACCATTATAACTCGTTCTTAAATACACCAGTATCCATTCAGAGATTTGGCTGGGTTTATTTTCACCAATATTATTCCTACAAATTTTTTTTCGTGCTTTTCTCCTCCAGAATAAATTATTGTGTATTTGTCGGTTAAAATTTTGCCATGGTCAGGTATGATCGGTTGATACACACACTGTTGGACATGGAAGTCTGCCTTGCCTTGTTAGATGGGTTGCGGCAGTTTTTTATGAGCGTAAGGTTGCACAGCGTATGGGTTCCTGGACTTCTGACCCCTGTACTATTACACATGGGTTGCCGCAGGGTTCTGCCTTGTCCCCAGTGCTCTTTAATGTCTACACCAGCAAAATCGCAGCTATTGAGACACCGGGTGTGGGTAGAATCTTGACATTTGCAGATGATGTGCTGGTGTACAGACAGGACAGAGAAGGGCCAGTTTGGCGAAAGACTTACAGGTGGCGGTAAACAGGGTGGCTGAGTCGTGAAGGGTCGCAGGGGCCATTATACACGCAGAGAAGGCATCGGTTGTGTGGTACCCTTGGATAACCGGATAGTCAAAGCAGACGTCCTGGGTATTATGTTGAATGGATGTCCTCTTAGTCGAGAGAGTAAATTGAAGTACTTGGGTATCACCTTTGACAGGTGTTTGTCTTTTAAGGATCATGTGGAGGCTTTGGTGGTGAAGGCTGGCAGAGGACCTAATGCAGAGGGCTATGGCAGCAACCGGGGCAGATCAGAGGATGCTTCACAGGCTCTTTCAGTAGTTAATAATGTCTGTCATTGAGTATGGTTTGGGGCTGCTGACAGTATCAAAGAGCCAGCTTGAAAGGTTGGAGCGCATACAGAATGCTGCCATGCGGTTAATCCTGGGGTGCACAAAGGACACACCAATTATATGCATGAGGCATATTCTGGTGCTATCAACAATGACAGATAGGCTTACGGTCCTTCAGGCCAAATGGTACCTGAGAGTTGCTGCAGACAGGGATCGCCCGCTGCATGCAGCAATGGATATGATCAAGGGTTATAGACTAAGCCGAGGCAGGTCCTGGATGGCACAGGCAGAACTTTCTATACGTCATGTGTGTGATCTAGAGACCATCAATCGTGAAAGAGTTTGAAGTTCCGGAAGACATGACGGACTGGCACAATGTAATAGTAACACTGGGTCGTGAGTGCAGAGAATGGGCAGCGGGTCGCACTGAGTTTGAAGTGCAAAAGCTGATCCAGAGCAACACACATCAAGGTAACATAGTCATCTACACTGATGGGTCAGTGACAAACAGACTGGGGCTTTATTGCAAAGGCTAATGGACGAGTCTTGAAACAGGAGAGCCTAGCATATGAGACTACGACCTCCAGCATGGGAATGAAGGTGGAGACAGTAACAGCGGCATTCCGGTGGCTAGATGAGACCACTACAACACACGTTGTATTCATTACGGATTCAAAGAGTATGCTTAGTAAGGTGGAGAAAGGAATGTTTCGTGTGTAATGGCTCTCGTCGCTTCAGAGGTCACAGATTGTGAGAATTGTAAGGATATTTTGCCATGCGGGGGTACGGGGGAATGAACAGGCTGATAGGCTGGCACGGAATGCACCTCTTTTTGCCAGTTTGCCTATGGACAACGGGGAGGTGGTCGTGCGCTTGTGGGGCCAAGTGGAGAAGGCGGAGGAACAGATTGAGAACCCGTATGTGGAAAGAATTAGATTGTGGGGGATCGGCAGGGGTTCTGGAAGAATCTCAAAACTGAGATGGAAGACCAGGAGAACTTGTATTCAGATAGCGACGGGAACGATTAGCAGTATGACTCTTCGCTGGATGTTGAATGAAGGGACGGGGCACGTATAGGTATGTCCTGAGTGCAGTGATGTCGGTTCTTAACTCTACTCAACTCAACTCAATTTTGCATTTAGGATTTTCCCTTCCTAAAGTTATGGTCTACGAAAAAAAATTATCCCGTACTTTTAGAGGACATATCTTATATATAAAAGGCGATCTTCGTCCGTATTTATGTACGTCTGTATGTATCTCTGTATCTATGTATCTATGTATGTCCTTTATCCGTTCGCGAACGGCCCATTCGATTGAGATGAAATTTTCTACACGCCTTCCTTTCATTCCAGAGCTGTCAACTGTGATATTTTGTTAGTGTGAAATCGCCTGCTTACTCAGTATTATTTCATTTTTCATTTTTCATCATAATTTCATATATCTCAGGGGACCTAACTCTATAAAAGTTATTTCAAGGGGCATAACTTTTCTGTATAACTTATAGTCATATTGTGGCATCGTTTTCAAAGATTTATAAACTCTTTGTCCATAGTTATGTACCGGCATATGAGTTATAATAAATAATGATACAATCTGTAAGGCATTTTCAAAGTTTTCATAAAAATGATGCACAATGCATAACATTGTAACTCATCTTTTTTTGCTTAAGATGTTACTGTAGTCATGCAGGTGATTAGAAAGAGTTTTCATTAAAAATAATGGATGGTGTGTGGTAGAACGTTCTTTTAAGTTACATTTTTTTTGTTGTATGAATTTAATGAAGCCGGACAGGGTCAGGCAGACAGATAGACAGACAGACAGACAGATAGACAGTCGGGAACAGGAACTTATATGACTACTTATATAAATTAAATGAGATGCTTCACACCAGGAGCTGAGCGATGTCGGGCCGGGTCAGACAGACAGACAGACAGACAGTCGGGAACGGGAACTTATATGACTACTTATATGAATTAAATGAGATGCTCCACACCAGGAGCTTGGCAATGCCGGGCCGGGTCAGACAGACAGACAGACAGACAGACAGACAGACAGACATACAGACAGACAGACAGACAGACAGTCGGTAACGGGAACGAGAACTTATATGACTACTTATATGAATTAAATGAGATGCTCCCCACCAGGGTCTGGGCGAAGCCGGGCAGGGTCAGCTAGTTAAGATATAAATTGTGATTTTCAATGCTCAATTGGGTTGAGGCTATTCGGTTGTCTCTACCATTCTGTGTTGTGGATAGCCATACTGTATCATCAGCATACCGAGTCTCTGATATGTCATGACCACCGATAATTAGGACATCATATAGTTCCCTGTTTATATCATCTCTTACATTTCTCATTATATTTTCGGCGTACAGATTAAACAAAGAGGGGAACAGGGCACATCCCTGCCGAACTCCTTGCTTGATGTAAAACCAATCTGATGTCTCGCCATCTATTCTAACTGCTGCTTGTTGATCTAGATAGAGCATTTTTATGAGTTGTATTACATGTGATGGAAAGCCCATATTCCTCATGATTTCCCAAAAGTTTCTGATGTTGTACACAGCCAAATGCCTTTGAATAATCCACAAAATATGAAAACAGGTCTATATTAAATTCTCTGCACTTCTCTATTATTGAACGCATGTTGAGAATGTGATCTTTTGTTCCTCTTCCCTGTCTAAATCCAACTTGAACCACGTTAATCTCTTCTTCCATTTTCCTACGAAGTCTTCCCATTATGATTTTAGTAGAATTTTACTTGCATTACTGATCAGGGCAACATATCTATATTTGGTGCATAATTTCAGGTTGCCATTTTTTGTGTATTGGAATGAAGATAGTTCTCTTCAAATCTTTTGGCCATATACCATATCTCCATATCTTTTTACATAATGTGAGGTAGATGTGTATGTTTTAGACAATGAATATGGTTATTGACCAGTATGTCACTGTTAATTAAAATTTAAAAATTAAATTTCGACAATAAAATTTAAAATTTAAATCGCTACGTAAAACATTCAAATTGGAAACAATAAAGAGAATTTTACTTGTTACATTCTATTGTCGAAATTTAAGTTTTAACTTTTTATTTAAATTTTATTGTTGAAATTTTATTTTTGCTTTCAAAGATAGATAATTATCGCATAAGGCGCGTATCATTTTCTGGAATACCTCTTAGGTTAGCCCTATTCTATACTTAAGCTCTTTTGTGTAAATGACACCAAGTATATAACATTATCCACTTGATTAACCATTTTCTCTTCTATTTTGATCTATCTATTAGTGTTCTTAATGTATATCTTGCCTATTGTGTCTCTTTTCATTCCATACATCCTACTACTCGTCACCGATTTGCAACATTTATTGTCTTTCTTATTCTTCTCGTTATCATTCTGAGTAGCATCCTAATTTTATAGACAACTTTAAAGAAGATCGTTTGTTCTTGGTATCCTTCTTAGCAGTGACCATACTGGTTGATGATCATATTCATTGTCTAAAAAGCGTCTAGTCGGATAGGGGACAATCGATTTATCTCCAGTAGGTTGGTGAATTTGCCCAGTCAGCAGAAAACCGGTGTGTTGTAAGCAAAGAGAATGTTAGTGTTAAGTGGTATCAAACGGTGGAATTTTGTTAGAAGATGTGTTAGCTTGGTATTCAAGAGGTCAATAAGGCTGAAGTAGTTTTACGAAAGATCGAGCTCGTGACAGACACTGTTGGTTGGTTGTAGACTTAGACGCTATTG
Organism: Cepaea hortensis; assembly: GCA_963921405.1. Lineage (NCBI taxonomy): Eukaryota > Metazoa > Mollusca > Gastropoda > Stylommatophora > Helicidae > Cepaea > Cepaea hortensis. Next base: position 4,666,285 of record OY992897.1, read on the forward strand.
GGGTTGCGAAATGACAAAGTGAAATAGAGGTGGACAAAGTAAGAAATGATGGTTTTGCTAGACTTCAAGAAAACACCTGTATTGTTAAGAACTGCAACAATGGAAGGTTAGCGTAGCGGACATTGTGGTATGGAAAGTTGAAGATGTCAGCCATGGGCTCCTTGATGATGAATAATCCAATGATATCGAATCTATCCCAGGTGGAGCCACAGACTGCGTTGCCATAAATGTCGTTATGACTGTTTCATTGGAGATCATGTGCAACGAAAGTTTGGAGCTCTTGGTGCTGTGACATGGAAATGTTGTGAAGCTATAGATGAAAGACAGAGACACTTGTGTTAGAAAGAAAATACCAAGAGTGTGGTGAGATGAGTGATTAGTCTGTATAAGTGATTCTTTAGCAGATACTCTGGACTGATAAGTTGATGCTTTCAGTAATGTAAAAGAGGGAAAGTACTGACGTTGATGCTTATGTATTTTGACATGTCTTTTCAGATAAAAGATCATGACACATTTGACATAACTATAGAAGCAAAATTTTTCGTACTTTTTATAAGTTTAGACGAGATATTTATAAGTTTTGTTGAGATTTTTCTTGTTTTGGCCAACATTTTCCCCAATTTCGCTAACATATTTTCTGACTTCGGTCGACATATTTCTTTGTTTAGCCCATATTTTTCCCATTTGGTTAAAAAAGTTTCCTATTTTCATAAATTTGGTATAAATGTTTCTTCACTTGGTCAATATTTTTCTCATTAGGTTAACAGATTTTCCTGCTTTTCATAAATTTGGTTGAGATAATTCTGTATTTGGCCGATATAATTTCACATTTGGTTAACAAAGTTTCCTACTTTTCACAAGTTTGGAAGATATTTTGAATAAGTTTGGACAATATTTTTTTCACATTTGGTTAACAAAGTTTCCTACTATTCATAAGTTTGGCGGAGATTTTTATAAATTTGTCGACATATTTCTGTATTTACTAATTATTGTTATTACTTTGGTTCACGTATTTTCCTGCTTCGGTCGACACGTTTGTTAGTTTGACCACTATTTTCCCCATTTGTTTAACAAATTTTACTACATTTTATACGTTTGGATGAGCTATTTTTTTACTTGGCCAAAATGTGTCCTACTTTTTATAAGTTTGGTTGAGATATTTCTGTATTTGGCCGATTTTTTTCCCATTTTAGCTAACAAATTTTCCTACTTTTTATAAATTTAGTTGAAATATTTCTATCTTTGGAAGATATTTTTTCACAATGGGTAACAAAGTTTCCTACATTTCATAAGTTTGGCGGATATATTTATAAGTTTGGGCGACACATGTATGTATTTGGCCAACCGTTTTATTACTTTGGTTAACATATTTTCCTATTTTTTATAAGTTAGGACGCTATAATTTTTTACTTGACTAATATTTGTTTCCCATTTGGTTAACACATTTTCCTACTTTTTATACGTTTGGTTGAAATATTTCTTTACTTGACCAATATTTTTCCCATTTGGCTAACATTATTTTCTACTGGGTCTATATTTTTCCCATTTGTGTATCACAATTGTCGTACTTTGTATAAGTTTGGACGAGATATTTCTTGACCAATATTTTTTCCTACTTGGGTAACAAATGTTCCTACTTTTTTATAAGGTTGGATGATATATTTATAAGTTTAGTCAGCCTTTTGGTTGCTTTGGCTTACATTTTTTCCTACTTTTTATAAGTTTGAGTGAAATATTTCTTAATTCGGCCTACGTTTTGTCCTACTTTTTATAAGTTTGGTTGAGATCGTTCTGTATTTGACCAATGGGGGTACGGGGTGTCAGGCATTGGTAGTACCTTTGGTTAGGATGACTCTCATGTTCTCTTCAGGACCTTTACCCCACTGGTCCAAGCCTGACATCCAGCTCACGCTTGTGGCTCTTAGTAGCTGTCAGTATGCAACAGCGGCCACCTCCGGGCAACAGCTGTGAGAGGCTGGCTGAACCAGGCGTGGGTAGCCGATTTCGTTTGAAACAAAGCGGTGAATTAGGGTATGCCCACCCAGCAGGCGAAGACAGGATTCGGCAGACTGTGCGGATGAAATCACTGATGATACAATGGGCAAAACGGCGCTTACTTGCATAGCATTGTGGGACGTAATGAGCACAGCAAGGCACGTAGAACGCCCTAGTCATCCATTGCACCTGTATTCGTTTTCAGTTGTCTTGACTTGTCTTGCCACTGAACTCAGGTGGACTTAGGCGACTCGAAATGTACTTTGACAATCTTGGCAAAGAATGCTTGACGTTCCATGAGGAGGATCTCCTGCAGTGGTTATTCTGTCCAGCCTTTCCTTCACAGCTCTTGCAGTCCTGGTTGCTTCTCAAGTGACTGTACCCTTATGTAATGATGTGCGCCACGAATTACGGTCTTTAGCAACAGTTTCCCAGATGTCAGGATGAATTCCAAAAGCTTTCAATGAGATTTTCAGAGTGTCTTTAAAGCGTTTCCTCTGGCCGCATTATAAGGGTTTACCACACCGCAGCTCGCCGTAAAAAGTGTTGGAAGAAGAATGACTTGCGTGATTAATTTGATTAAAGTGAGGAAGAGATTCGTAATTCGTCGACCTCACTCTCTCGCCTAACTTTCCATCCATGCGGTAGTTGATTTCTATTCCAATGTCATTGTTCTCGAAGGCATTCGTCAGCATAGCTGAAAACAATAGGCTGAACAGTGTGTCAGGACACATTCTTGCTTCACTCTATCGGTGACAGGAACGGGCTCAGACAGTTCACCATTTTCCTGTACTCTTGCCTGCACACCATCATGAAATAATCGCACTATTTGAACAAACTTTTGTGGACAGCCCTATTTCGCCATAATCTTACACAGTCCTTCTCTGCTGACTGTATTAAAAGCCTTGGTAAGATCAGAAAAAGTTGAGAAAATGTCGGAGTTCTGTTCCTGACAGTTCTCTTGTAGCTGCCTTGCAACGAAAATCATGTCAACAGTTCCTCGTTCTTTACTGAAGCCACACTGACTTAGGAAAAAGACCTTGATCGAGGATGATAAGGGCTTGTTTCCTTAGCGACTCAATGAACATGATCAAGAGGATAGAGGAGGGGTCGATCCGAAAAGAATGGTTGCTGCCTCTGAAGCGGTCTCGGCTGGCAAAGATTAGTTTCATCTTCGTGCCAGGGCATGCGAGAGTACAAGGGAATGAGCGGGCTGACAAGCTCGCAGGTGAGGCTACTGTGGAGGGCGGACGCGCCATGGACCAGGCTGACATTCTGAATGCTCTACGAGAAGTGAGACTTTTGCGAGAACCAAGTGATGACTGTGAATCTACAACAATGGCCAGACTGCGAGAGCAGCAAATTAAAAGAGGTGTGGCCAAACAAGAACACTACGCAGGAAGCCAAAGAAGATTGATAAACCAACACAGAACTGGCGTCGTTAGCCGCTACACGCTGCGGGATTTGCTGAGGAGGGGATCCGAGCACTTATGGACTGAATGGTTTGATGTGCAATGAGGATGATCTGTCGACTAACTAACTAACTAACTAACCGTGATCGAGGTGGACTGTGAGGCGCTTGAGAAGCATTCTTGCGAATATCTTCCCTGCAATTGAAAGCAATGAGATGCTGAGTGGTTGTCACATGATTGGCGGTTTCCTTTACGTTCGTAATATTGGAATATAACACTAGTCATTCTTTTTCTATTGTAGAATAATTTCTCTCTGCAGTTCAATTCCCTACCAGCATAGGCAACAGGAAATAGTACTGAGTGATTATCTTATTTCCTCTGAAGTAATATGACACCAATTCCAATGTTGCTTTCGTCTGTACGAAGAGTGAATGGGTATGTGAGATCTGGAAAGATGTACCGGTTGTGCAGTTAAAACCTCGAGTGCTGAATAAGCAGTCTAACATTCGGCCGACCATATGACCTTCTCTGTTTCCCCTTTCCTTGTAAGGCTGGTTAAAGGTGCTATGAGGGAATTGCATGAGGAGTCATGAAGCCTTGAGATACCGTATGTCCAAGAAAATTGAGTTAGAATCCTATCTGACACTGTTTTGGTCATGCTGTTCAACCAGTTTCCTCATACGTTTGAAAAGAAGGTGGAGTACCTAATATGTTCGTCAAACGTTTCGGTAGCAATTAGGATATCATCCATAAAATTGTTTATAGTAGGATGTCTAAGTGGGTCGAGTAATTTTCGCAGTTGTAGTAGTAATAGTAGTAGTAGTAGTAGTAGTAGTAGTAGTAGTAGTAGTAGTAGTAGTAGTAGTAGTAGTAGTAGTAGTAGTAGTAGTAGTAGTAGTAGTAGTAGTAGTAGTAGTAGTAGTAGTAGTAGTAGTAGTAGTAGTGGTGGTCTCCCCCGATGGTGTTTCCACCTTGTCGTGGTGGGGGAGCTTGAGTTTCTAAATGACCCTGAGAGCTATGTCGGAGGTAGCGTAGCTACCAGAAGGGCCTCCCAAGCCGGACAGGTCAAAGGGTAGAGAACAGACAAAGAGAAACACCCTGGTCCTCCAGGTTGGGGGTTGAAGCGTGGGGTTAACATCCCCACCTTTGTAAAATCTATTTTGTTACGAAACAGATACATGAGCCTCAAATTCGGACTGACTTATTTGGACAACGATCTTGGAAAGTTAAAGGACTTTTGAGATTTGGAACATGGAATGTACGGACACTACATTGAGCTGGAGCGGCCGAAGAACTAATTCGGGAGCTGGTTGAATATCAAATAGATATAACAGCAATTCAAGAAATCAGGTGGCCAGGAGAGGGTACTTTAGAGCAAACTGGAATGATTATAATATATGGAGGAAACACCCAAAATAAACATGAATTAGGAACAAGATTTGTCATCACACAAGAGTTATGGGGGAACGTTCTAACCTTAAAGCTGTTAATGACAGGATTAGTAAATTACGAATAAAAGGTAAATGGAAAAATATAACGATGATTAATGTACATGCACCTACTGAAGAGAAAGAAGATGACATTAAAGAAGACTTTTATAATGATCTGGTAGATGTCTTAGAAAATTCCCCCAAACAGGACATCCTGATTATGCTGGGAGACTTCAACGCAAAAAATAGGTAGAGAGCAAACTTATAAAAACAGTTGCCGTATGGAAAGCCTACATACAACTTCAAATGATAATGGAAGGAGAGTCATCAACCTAGCAGAAGCCAACGGACTGCAGATCAGCAGTCCCAGACTGCAAAGAAAGGATATACATAAACACACTTGGTAATCATGTGACAAGAGAACCTATAATCAAATAGATCATATTTTAATTAACAACAAAAATGCATGAAACATACAACAAGTTAGAAGCTATAGAGCATGAGTGCCACAGCGGCCACTTCCTCGTTGGAGCAAAATTTAAAATAAAACTTAAGAGAGCTTTCTATGCAAAACTACAAAGGTTACACCCAACATATAACAGAGAAAAACTACAAGAAATTACAGTCAAAGAGAAATGTGCCGATGAAATAAAATTTCAACTTGAATTTCGACAAAACCCGTTGGAGGAAAGCGTTGACCAAACTTAGTTGAACATCAAAGAATACAATTCAAACTACCGCAGAAGAATGTCTCGGTGTGTTAACCACGCATAGAAAGAACAGATGGTTCAATCAAAAATGTGAAGAAGCAGTCATTAGAAAAAGGAATGTCAGACATATATGTTTAAATGACATCAACAACATCCAAACGGAAGAGCAATATAGAAATGAATGTAAAGAGGCTACAAAAATAGTTCCACAGTAGACACGAGAATATATGAGTAATATAATCAAGGATATGGAAACTAATCGCCAGAAAAACGAATCCAGAAAGTTTTTTAAGGAACTGAAGTCAGTGAAACGAGGGCACCAACACAACACATATGGTTTAAAAGACAAAATGGGAATATGGTAAATACCGATGAGGAAATGTGCAACACATGGAAAGAATACTTTGTTGAATTTCTAAATTGTGAAGCTCCGAGTAACACTTTCCCACAGGAAGAGGTCCTAACGTGTGAACCACAAATTGAAGAATCCGTTTTTGAAGAAATCCTGTATGTAATAACACGACTTAAAAACAGTGGGGCTGATGGAATTGCTGCTGAATTTATAAAGGCTGGTGGCCATGCTTTACATCTAAAGCTATACGAACTAATAATAAAAATCTGGAGGACAGAAGAACTACCCCATGACTGGAAAGAGTCATTATTGATACCTATCTTTAAGAAAGGAGACACGTTCCGATAAGAAAATTATAGAGTGATATCACTACTGTCCACAAGTTATAAGATACTATCCGCCGCGGTATTACTAAATAGACTAAACCAATATTCAGAAGACATATTAGGTGACTACCAGGTGGGTTTTAGACAAAACAGATCAACAATAGATCAGGTTCCAAATGTTGCTGTAAGTAGCCGGGGCGCAGTGTTGGGGGGAGCGCCCAACATTGCTTAAATACCCCAATGGCTCGTGAATACATAACCTATGCAGCAAAAGTCCAACTCCTGGCCTTCACGTGGCGGAACTGTTTCTAATAATAGGAGAAGGGGCGACGGCAAGTATCTGGCGCCGAAAAATAACCAGTGTGCCCTAGATGTGTATACACATACATGCATGTGCAGACAGGTGTGTGCGTGTGTACACATCTAAACTCGAGTGAGACCACAGTCTGCTCTAGCAAAGGAAAGGTGCTGAAGACGAAGGCAACCAGCCAGGAGGCGCACCACAGAAATCAGGATGCCACGCAATTACGCAAAATGGAATATGTCGACTACTGCTAAAAGTTATGGTGCTCGCCCTGCTTTGGACCCCCAGGCAGGTGCAGTGCCGGGCCCTATGTCTCGAAAGGGTCCAACCCCAACTACTGGAGGTCCTTCTCAGATGTCCTGTGGAGCCAGGGGACATAAGAATAGAACAGCTGGCCATACTAAACAAAGACTTAAAATAATGCACTGGAATGCGGAGGGAGTCAGCAACAACAACAAAAATAGAATTAGAAAACATCCTGGACCAAGAAAAAGTAAGCATATGTTGCTTGCAAGAAACTCACCTCAACGAAAATATTGCCTTCAAAATCAGAGGCTACCAGTGTTACCGATCTGACTGAAAGGACAGGCGAAAAGGTTGGATACTTACCCTTGTAAAAAATAACATCACTGCTTCCCAAATCGAAGTCTATATGGAAGGGGCTGAGTACCAGACACTTAAACTTAAAGCAGGCTATACAGACCTACATCTGGTCAATTACTACAGTCCAAGTTACCGCCCACAGGCACTGGACACACTACCATTAACAGAAAAAATAATTATATGTGGCGATTTCAACAGCCAGTTGGAGTTGGGGCTATGATCACATGGACCAGAGAGGAGAGAGACTGGAAGACTGGCAGGATGAGAATAGATTCATCTTGGTTAACAAGCTGTCCGACCCACATACTTTCTACTCGAGATCATGGCACTCTACAACTACACCTGCCCTGTGTCACAAAGTGATGTTGTAAAGGCTATCGATGCGTCCAGGGTTTGACATAATATGAATAATAATATGAATACCTTTGAGTTCTGAAGACCAAAAAACAGCCACTGGAACAAACTCCACAACGACTTTCCTCTCACAAATTGACTTTAATATGTCGACTCAATTACTCACATGTCGACCACATTCAATCGCTCTACAGAAACTTGAGAACACACACACTGGATTAACAAAAGCGGCATAACGGAATGTTAGCCATGCTTAAAGACATGCTGCGTCCGAACAGGACGGCAGCCCAAGTCTCCCTTCTCTCTAAGTGACGTTTTTGTGTCGCTTTCGCGCTTGCACCAAAAACGTCTTGCACATTTTCCCAATCTTCTTCAACTCATGTTGTGCAAACTGTGTCTCTCCTTTCATAGCCTGGTTTAGGTTATGGCACTCACCCCCTCTAATTTTCAAAATGTTGAAAACATTTTGTTAGTTTGTTCCCCAAACCTCTTAGTCTAATGACGTTGGTTAGTCCACAGTACACCTCCATATTCGTCTAGAGATGTAACGCATATCTTGGTACAATTCTAGTGTACTGTTATATCTGCGTAGGGGAGTTGCTTCTATCCCAGCACACCGCACTGCACCCTCACATTATGTGTGGTTCTCTCTGTACCCTCTCTACCTATTCCTGTGATTACCCTTGATAAAACAAATGGCAACCATTTGCGGCTGATCCAGCAATAATAGCAAAATCAAAAGCTGAATTACCAGACCACATGAATAGTCTAAATCAAATGTGTAGCTGTATAAAACAAATTAGCATAAGTAAAATATGTAAATATTTTTCAATATCCAAGAAAAAGAAAGATAATATCTGATATCTACAGTTATGATATCTATATGTGATATAACACGATGATGTAAGACGATCACGTGTTGGTTTCACGTGCGAACAATATGAAATGCCTTTATTTGTGATGAGGAGGTATGTAACGTATTTTAATATTTAGCAGTGTTTATATGAATTTGGAATGAGGTTTGACGAATTGTTCTGGCATCTTGATTCAATTCTCCTAACATAGTTTTCCGATAATATCTTTGTATGTATTCCTTTAATTTAACAACGTCGTGTGTTCATAATTTGTGATGAATTGATATCCATGGTTAATACAGAAGTTTGTTAGATTGTTCTCTAGTATCAGATATTCCAATGCAGAAAACAACTGAGTTGGAGTTAATGATGGAGTAATTGGACATCCATATAAAGGAGGTCTCAAACGTTGTATCCACTCATCGATTCGGGCGACTGATTTGTTATCGCTCGAAAAGTTATCGCCTATCCTGAACACGTTGATCGGAATTTATTCTGGACTCGACATAAAGGAGCACGGTTGATATAATGGACGTGGATGAGTAACCATCTACGGTTTGGTGATTCGATGTTGTAGAACATTCCTCCAAAGCAGAAAGATGCGAAAAGATACCTTTAAATTTGAAGCATATATGGATTTCTTTCCGGTTTAACAATGTTGCTAAAGAATTTCGTGACTTGAGTACCTCGGCCGGGGCCAATGAGCAAAATCTGGTCACGATTTTAGCTTAATAATATCAATTGAATGTAGACTAGTCAGTGTTGGTTGTATTCACAATGTTTCAAGTGAAGTATATATTTTCAGATGTAATTTTTTTTCTTAATGACGTTTAGTGTACGTTTCCATAAGTTCTGTTTCTCAAGTTTGATGTAAAAATTGTTCATCCTGTTATGAAACTCGAATTTCGATGTAATCGTCTTCTTTCAAGAAATTTCTCAAAATTTGAATATTTGAATGTTCTGAGAATTTTGGTTCGTAATTTTAAAATAAGATTCACTTGCTTTCTTCCAAGTGTTTACTTCTCAATGTTCACGTATCAATTTGACTTCATCCAAACTATCGTTTCCAGGAATTCAATGCTTAATTCAATTTTCAAAGTTCAGAGAATTTCGACTGTTTAAATGTAAATTTACAGTCTTGTGTTGTTGTTCTTCAAGAAATTTCTTTCGAACGTTCCTGGAGAACTGCGTATAAATGTAATTCCTCTGACAACTATTTGTCTTTTTATTTTCCTGACGTACTCTTGTGTGTAACAACAGACATGTTGGCACCTTCATTCAAGTATTTGAGACAAAAAATGTGAACTGGCGTATACGGAATCTGACGTGTGAATCAAATAGTTCGATGCCGTGTTATTAGCATCTTTTTACGAGTTCCTATCAGATAATCGGTAGCTGTCTCCTTCAAAGTGCCTGTTACACCAGGTCAGCATGTGAAGTCGATGAGAACAAGCGGTACGGATTCAACTGATGAACCAGTAATACCGTAGATCACAGTCGAGATTTTCGAATACCGTCGAACAACATCTTGGTCCAAACTTGTTTCATGTTCTTCTATCACACATACGTCTTGAAGAGTAATAATTTACTGTCCCTGTACGCTTTCCTTCCCTTTAACACACTATGACTACAACAGTTTATATGTCGAATTAATTCACGTTGAACTATATTTTCCTGTATCTTTGAAGACGAATTGTACCTGGATATGATCAAATGACAAATGGTATCGTGATCTGAGTTTAACTTTCAAATTTTGAATAAATATATTGTTGTATCTTCAGAATAAGTCTTGACGACATGCTAGATACTGTTATTATATTCGTGTCGTTTGAAACCTGAAATATTTATGTAGATCAATATAATTGCATGTTGAGAACTTGAGTAAATAATACTGTCAATTTGTTGTTTATTCAAGCAAATTTTTGTCAGTTGAGTTTTCATTATTGTATGAATGTTTGTACATCATTTCCTCCGTTACTGAATATGACATTTGTTAATTTTCCTTACTTGATCCATCAAACAAACTGCGATTAAATATTAGTTGAACAGTTTCTTGAATCAAAATCATAAGATATTTTCCGGATGTTTTGTGTACTGCTCAGAATTGGCTATTTGGTTCGAGACTACATCACCAAAATCAATTATATATACTGACGTAATCGATCTTTTATGATGACGACCTTGGCCTTCTCAAGTATATGGCTCGATTCGTTAGATTACTGCAACAATGTCATAAATTGATAATAAATCTCGAGTTCAGTTAATAGTTATTACTACCGGTACGAATCCCCATTTGTCACAAAGTGATGTTGTAAAGGCTATCGATGCGTCCAGGGTTTGACATAATATGAATAATAATATGAATACCTTTGAGTTCTGAAGACCAAAAAACAGCCACTGGAACAAACTCCACAACGACTTTCCTCTCACAAATTGACTTTAATATGTCGACTCAATTACTCACATGTCGACCACATTCAATCGCTCTACAGAAACTTGAGAACACACACACTGGATTAACAAAAGCGGCATAACGGAATGTTAGCCATGCTTAAAGACATGCTGCGTCCGAACAGGACGGCAGCCCAAGTCTCACTCCTCTCTAAGTGACGTTTTTGTGTCGCTTTCGCGCTTGCACCAAAAACGTCTTGCACATTTTCCCAATCTTCTTCAACTCATGTTTTGCAAACTGTGTCTCTCCTTTCATAGCCTGGTTTAGGTTATGGCACCCTGGCTTTTCATTCACCCGACCTGGAGTGGAACATTACACGAATTGTTGGGAAACAACTTGGTGGCAGCGACCATTGGCCAGTCTTTCTAACTGTAGAAAATTAGCTTGTAAGTGAAAGCAGCACCCTCTCGAGGTGGAACTACAAGAAAGCAGACTGGGCAATGTACAAGAATCGCACCAGCATACTGGTTAGAAACCTGAACACTGAGAAAGACATAAATAAAGTAGTTGAAGAGTTTGGGAAATGCATACTACAGGCAGCGCGAGAAAAAGTACCAAGAGGATCCCGTAAACAATATAAACCCTACTGGAGTAGTGAACAGGAACAGTGGCATAATGATGTGGTAGTGTGTTGAAAACAAACAGAGGCCGCACCCAGCCAAGAGCACCACAATAAATTCCAGCATGCAAAAGCTAAATTTCAAAGGGCCAAGCTGCAGGCTAGACGGAAAAGCTGGCAGGAAAAAACAGAGTCTCTGAACTTTGAAAGAGACACAAGAAAATTGTGGAAGCTAATAAAACAATTTAACGATGAGGGCACAGGGAGAAACTCAAAAATTGCACTACATAAAGACGGAAACATCTTAACAAGAAAGCAAGCAGCTGACCATTTTGCGGACTCATTCGCACAAGATAACAATATCAAAATTAGTCCAGAAAAACAACAAGAGATTCGAGAGAAACGGCAACATACAGGACAGAAAGAAATAGTACATGAGGTTCTGGACGCACCCATCACAATCAGCGAACTGGTGCTAGCCTTATCAAAACTGAAAATTAGAAAGTCACCAGGAGCTGATGGTATCTCCAATGAAATGATCAGGAACCTAGGAACAGAGGCCAAAGCAAAGCTGTTGCAGATCTTCAATAATAATTGGACCTTAGGCAGTGTTCCTCAAGCCTGAGAGAAGCAATCATGATACCCCTCCTAAAATCAGGGAAAGATAGTTCCATTGCCTCTAGCTACAGACCAATTAGCCTCACCAGCTGTCTCTGCAAAACACTGGAGCTCATCATCAATCACAGACTGCAGTGGTACATTGAATGTAAAAACATCCTTGTGCCACAGCAGGCTGGCTTTAGGCAGTCTACTCTACGAAAGATCAGACAACCTACCTCTCTCAAGAAATTGAGGATGCATTCCAAGAGAAGAAGCTGGTGTTTGCGGCATGGATATATTTGAAGAAAGCCTTTGACAAAGTCTGGAAAGAAGGTCTGAAGAATAAACTGAGAAACTGCAAAGTCAATGGAAGAATGTACAAATGGGTGAAAGCATACTTGCACAACAGAAGAGCCCGAGTACAGATAGACGGACTAAGGAGCACGAAAGTACTACTGCGTCACGGTGTTCCCCAGGGCGGAGTCTTGTCCCCCACACTTTTTCTAATCTTCATCAATGATCTCGTTGCTAATCTACCGCATGGAATTAAAGCGGCAATGTACGCCGATGACCTGGTTCTATAGAGCACAAATGAAAATGCATCAGTGGCCACCAGATTACTACAAAGAGCTGTAGACACATTTGTTGCATGGGCAAATTGATGGTGTGTCAGCATAAACACTGACAAGTGCAGAATCACCCTATTTACCCTCTCTCCAAAACAAAAGGCAGGGACCATCCAGATAAATGGAACACCCCTAAGAGAAGATAAAGAACCAACATACCTTAGAGTAACATTTGATGGCAGGCTGAAATGGAGAAAGCACATCACAAAGCAGTAGCAAAAGCCAGAAGGAAAATAGCCATCCTGAGAAAGCTAGGTGGAACCACATGGGGAGCCAATGGGAAATTACTTAGCAAAGTTTATCAACAGAGCATACGACCACACCTGGAATACTGGTCAACTGCGTGGTGTTCGGCATCAAAAACCACACTACAAGAGCTGGACAAAGTGCAAAATCAAGCACTTAGAGTCACCACAGGAGGGATGAGATCAACCCCTATAGTGGAAATGGAGAAGATGGGGAGGACACAAGCACTGAGTGAGCGCAGAGATACGAAAACACTAATACAAGCAGAAAAGTTCCTCAGCTTGCCAGACCACCCTATGAAGAACAGATTTGAAAACCTAGCTATGGGGCGGTTGGAAAGAAGTAGTTTTATCCACCAGGCCAAACGACTCTGCAGAGAAACCACCGATCTGCCCACAGTTGGTATCCCCCTAACAACTATTCCAGAGCGAACTCCATGGAAAGATGAGCATAGACTATCATTACAAATCCAGACAAAAGTGAGAGGAATATTTGACAAGGAAGAACAGAACAGTGTGCAGAGCAGAACAGCCACTCTCAGCTTCCTTGATGATGAATATCCACAGGATCTCTGGATCCGAGTCTACACAGATGGGTCAGCACAAAATTCTGTTCGAAATGGAGGAGCGGGAGTGTACATAGAATACCCAAATAATACTAGGGACACAGCTAGAGTACCGACAGGAAAGTACTGCCATAACTACGATGCTGAAATTGAGGCAATTAAGATAGCAACAGAGAAATTACTAAATACCAGCAATGGTACACAACCTGTGGTGCTATTGACAGATGCAAAATCAGTACTCGAGGCGCTCCTGTCTGGGAAATTGCCAGTACTAAGGACACCACTTTCTGAACTTAGCAGTCAGCATAATGTCACCATACAGTGGATACCATCCCACTGTGGAGTACCCGGAAACGACAGAGCTGATCAATTGGCTAAGGAAGGAGCCAATGAAGAACAGCCTGATGTGCCCGTTACATACCACTAAAAGAAAATAATGATCAAATCAGTCAGAAACCCACCAAAACCTGCTCAAGATGATTACCACGTTATGGATAGAACAGAAAAAAGTCATTATTCTGCGCCTCAGAACAGGGCACAATAGATTACACAACCACATGTATACAAAATTCAAGATTGGTGAAACAGCCATGTGCACATGTGGATTGGCGTCGCAGACAGCAGAGCACATACTCCAAGACTGTCCAAAATAAAACATATCTAGGCAAACCTTCTGGCCTAGAGAGACGACAGTGGAAGATAAACTCTATGGACCGCTGTGTGAACTGAATAAGACAGTTCAATTCATACAAGAGACAGCATTGCAGTTATAGACATATTTCAAGCGAACGGAAGAAGAAGAACAATAGATCATATATTTATCTTACGTCAAATAGCCGAGAACAATTGGGAATATAAAAGAGATTTCCATAACATTTTTGTGGATTACAAAAAGGTTTATGATAGTGTCCATAGGAATAGTCTATGGAATGCTATGCAGGAATTTTAAATACCAAGGAAGTTAATCAACATGACCAAACTATGCATGGAAGATACTTATAATATAGTAACATATAGAGGCAGGAAATTAGACCCTTTCCAAATAACATCTGGCTTAAAACAGGTTGATGCACTATCGCCGCTCCTTTTCAATCTGGCCCTAGAGAAAGTTGTAAGGAAGGTAAAGGAGGAATGTGCTATTGGAGGAACACCCAGACTGTTTGGTTATGCAGATGATATAGATATTATAGGGGAAAATGAACAAAAGACATCGGAAATATTGACTCACTTAAAGGAAAAAGCTTAACGAATGGGGCTGGTTATCAACCGAGATAAGAGAGAATATATGGTAATTTCAAGAGAAGGAACAGCTAAAAACTCTGGCCACATACAAATAGATAATATGACCATTAAAAGAACGGAAACTTACAAATACCTGGGTACAATCTTGAACTGCTCGAACATAATAAAGGAAGAAATACAAGTTAGAATCAACTCTGGAAATAAGATATACAATGCACTACAAGATCTGCTAATATCAAATGCGCTATCTCGTAACACCAATATACAAAACACTGATCAGACCAGTTGTGCTGAATGGCTCTGAAACCTGGAGCACAACTAAAGGAGACGAAGCCTTGTTACAAACCTTTGAGAACAAAGTCTTAAGACGCATTCTTCCTTGGTACTGTTGATGCTAAGAATATGGCGAAGTAGACTGCGATTTTCAGTGAAGTCTTTCAAACAACTTGCACATAAGTGGTTCTCAGATGATTGCCTAGTAGACATCTTTGTTTTATTTTTAGGCAGGTTTACTAGCGTGTTAATACTAAGACAAGCAACAGTCGACTTGAAAAGCGTCCACAATGAGACGGTGAATATGGTGTTGAATATATTTAGTTTCTATCTGTTACCAAAGGTAGATAACTCGATGTTGCCTAGATAAGTAAGTCAAATATTAAAACAACAAGATTTGTTGTTTACTAGTTTAGTATGCGGTATCAAATCCGAACAATTATTCCCAGTCTTTGTTTCAATCGGTGATGAAATCTTTGCAGATGCCTTTGTAAACTATGACAGAACAATGATGTTCCTTACACTTGGAATGCGTCTGAGTAACAAGCTGGTTGATAATTCTTACAAGGTAGCTGTGAATGATCAAGAACTGGGAGAGAGAGAGAGAGAGAGAGAGAGAGAGAGAGAGAGAGAGAGAGAGAGAGAGAGAGAGAGAGAGAGAGAGACGGTAAAGCTGTCGGTCCATATATGGCTGAGAAACGACGTCAGTGGATACTGAGACAAAGAGGTGTCTGGCAAATTTTCTAAACTTGCGGGCAAATAACCGTTGAATAAGCACAAAACTGAAGACTCAACCTTTCGTCGTTCTTGTGTAAATCACAAAGTGAGTGAGCGGTAGTGAGTGGGTTATGTAAGACATAAAATAAGCCCCGCCCACTGCATACTTGCCAACCAATCGGATCTTGTCTAATATAAAAGGTGGACCAATTCCAAATCCAACACCCTGCTTGGCTGTAAACTACACGTACGTGAGAGGTGGTGAGTTGTTTATATAATATCTGAAATAAGCCCCGAATACCGTATACTCACCAACCAATCAGTGCTTTTTTAACAAAAATGTGGATCACTTCTAAGACAAACACCCGGCTTGGTTGAAAGCCAAAAGTGAACGAAGTATTGTAGCGGCAAGAAAAAACAGTTCAGATACACAATGAAAGAACAAGTACTAGCCGCCACCTTTACTTTTTTAAGGTTTTCATTTGAAGAGCTGAATGATGATATTGTATAACCACTAAGGTTCACTACAGATCACTAATAACAGCTACCCACCCCTTAACACCAACTTTCACTATGCCATACCTACTACAACCCGAACTATCCCCCATCTTTACTTTTTTAAGTTTGTCATTTGAAGAAGTGTGTGATGATAGTGTATAAACCACTACGACTCTCTACATGTAACTAATAACTACTATCCACCCCTTAACAACGAATTTCACTAAGCCATCTCCACTACAACCAATACTACCCGCCGTCTTTACATTTTTAAGATTTTTATATGAAGATATGTAACCTCTGTGATGATAGTGTTCGGAAGCAGTTATCTAGATACTTCCTCACTAACCCACCCTTTAACATCGAATATCACTAAGCCATACCACTACAACCAGTACTACCCGCCATCTTTACTTTCTTGAGGTTTTCATTTATACTGTGTGATGATAGTTTTTAAACAACTAAGACCCTCTACAAATAATTAATAACCGCTACCCACCCCTTAACACCGACTTCCACTAAGCCATTACCACTACAACCAGTACTATACACCATCTTTACTATCTAAAGTCTTCATTTGTAGCCCTATGATGTTAGTGTTTAAACTATTAAGACCATCTACAGATAACTACTAACCGCTGTAATGAGCACGGCAAGGCACTAGAGCGCCCTGGTCATCCACTGTACCTTTATTCGTCTCCAGTCGTCTTGACTTGTCTTGCCACTGGACTCAGATGGACTCAGGCGAGAGAGTGAATTCGACTAATTTCTCAACTCTTCCCCACTTTAATTAAATTCATCGCGCAAGTCATTCTTCATTCAACGTCCCCACTGGATGAAATAAATAGTCATCATCATTCTTGATGGACAAACAACACTAAACGCTATCCACCCCTAAACACCGACTTTCACGAAGTCATACCCTGTACAACCGATAATAACGGATATCTTGACATTTTTAATTTGTTAATTTGAAGCTCTGAAACTGTATGATGATAGTGTATAAGCCCCTACGACCTCTGCAGATCATATAACCCATTCTCCCACACCTTCTTCTTTGCGATTTCTAAAAAACAAAACACAATAAAACAACCGCTCCTCCCGCACCTCCATTGTTATTCTTAATAAATGTGGTGGCCACCACCGATTTTCGACTCGTTTCCATCCTATATCACTACTGACATTTCCCTTTAATATCAGAAGCGTCTGTCGAAAAAGGGCCAAAACAGCAATCATACAAGGAGTCATGTTCAAAACACAACGGAAACGATGTTTGATTTTCTTGAAATTGCTGTATTTGTCACACTGCTGGTTATATAAATAGGGGTAACACAATTATGGGATTGTCCACGTTAATCTAACTGCAGCGGTAAACTCTGCTTGTAGAGGCTCACGTACGTCGGATGTCAGAAGATGTAACTCTTGTACCAGCGTCCGTTATCCTGCATTAGTTGATGCTTGCCCTGGGAACAGAAAATCAAATGTCAATTGTTTGCTCGAGACAGGCGTGGGTTATTGTACATGTGGAGTATTGTACATGTGGGTTATTGTACATGTGGGTTATTGTACATGTGGGTTATTGTACATGTGGAGTATTGTATATGTGGGTTATTGTACATGTGGGTTATTGTACATGTGGGTTATTGTACATGTGGAGTATTGTATATGTGGGTTATTGTACATGTGGAGTATTGTACATGTGGGTTATTGTACATGTGGGTTATTGTACATGTGGGTTATTGTACATGTGGAGTATTGTATATGTGGGTTATTGTACATGTGGGTTATTGTACATGTGGGTTATTGTACATGTGGGTTATTGTACATGTGGGTTATTGTACATGTGGAGTATTGTATATGTGGGTTATTGTACATGTGGAGTATTGTATATGTGGGTTATTGTACATGTGGAGTATTGTATATGTGGGTTATTGTACATGTGGAGTATTGTATATGTGGGTTATTGTACATGTGGAGTATTGTACATGTGGGTTATTGTACATGTGGAGTATTGTATATGTGGGTTATTTTACGCGATGTTATTGTACATGTGGGTTATTGTACATGTGGAGTATTGTACATGTGGGTTATTGTACATGTGGAGTATTGTACATGTGGGTTATTGTACATGTGGAGTATTGTATATGTGGGTTATTTTACGCGATGTTATTGTACATGTGGGTTATTATACTTGAGGTTATTGTATATGTGGGTTACTGCACATGTGGGTCATTGTACGCGAGGTTATTGTACATGACGTTATTGTACATGTGGGTTATTGTACATCTGGGTTATTGTACATCTACTTTCTTGTACATCTAGGTGTTTGTACATGTCCGTTATTGTATATGTGGGTTATTGTAGTGAGGTTATGGTACATTTAGATTATTGTATCTGTGGATTATTGTACACGTGGATCTTTGTACATGTAGGTTATTGTACATGTGGGCTATTGTACATCTAGGTTATTGTACGTGTAGCTTATTGTATATTTTCGTTATTGTACATGTGTGTTGGCCGGTCTCTCTGGCTGTGGGGTTACAACACTTTCTCTCTGTAATCCCGTTTATCACGCAGAGTCTCGCAGCGGAGCGAGAACTGAGGTGGTTCGACCCCCGCTCGTGACTTGCGGATACTGAGCCGGCCGCTCAGAAAGCAATGGCAAACTACTGAGCGTAATCTTGCCAAGAGATCAACAGACAGCTGAAAGATGCTGCTGTTGACAGCTAAGTCCTGTAAAAGGATACGAAAAAACATTTATTTATTTACATGTGTGTTATTGCACATATGGGTTATTGTTTAATGGGTTATCGTATATGTGGGTTATTGAACATGTGCCTTATTGTGCATATAGGTGCTCTCTGACCGTAGTTGTCAACTATGTATGAATTTACCTATTTCCCTACAATCTGACCGTCGTTGTCAACTATGTATGAACTTACCTTACTCCCTCCACTCTGACCGTTGTTGTCAACTATGTATGAACTTACCTATCTCCCTCCAGTCTGATTTTCGTTGCAAACTCTGTCTGAGGTCTTGCTGGCGATGTATTCCAGCAGCGAGTAGTTTGTGGTTGTGATAGCGTATTCAGGTTTGGAGGCAACAGCGTTGAGCTCATTTTGATCCAGACCGCTACCAACGCCAACAGTAATGATCTCTATTCCAGCCGCCTTAACTCTCGAAGCCGCCGTCAGAGCTAAAACGAGAATTGTAACCTGTCTGTGAAAACTGTATGGGACTTATTTACTTTAATATTTGATGAACTTCAAGTGGTTGTTGTGGTGTGAACATGTGCCGTAACATGGAGTGCATGCATAACTTTACTAGGCTGCAGGATCGGTGCATTCGGTGCCTCATAAAATGTGTCTACGTACACATTTTGTAATGATAATGAGGTATCGAAGAGATTTAGTCGATGAGTTTAGTTTCGTTTAGTTTAGTTTAGTCGACTGATCAACATCACGGCACACGGGTGTAACCCATAAGTGCCCAGTTCTACTCCTAACTCAAGCCTAAGTCTAGAGAATCTCAGCTCAGTGCACGAACTCCGTATCGATGAGAAACCGGCAATACCAGGCGGTGGTTATAAGACAAACAATCGATTCTCTACAGGTAACACAGTACTGATAGATGAACACGCAAATGGTGAATAACACCATATGCTGGATATTTTTTTTTCATAAACAACGAAAGGAATATAACGAAATCGACATGTCCGGGGACATTGGTGGTACCATGAGCCAGCAGCCTACAGCAAGGCATACGTACCTGACTTGAACAGCCTGTCTATTGCCGGAGAATGTGTGAATCAGCAACTCGACTGTGAACATCATCCGAGTCGACAACCTGGGAGCGAAGTCTGAAGATAAGTCCAAGACCACCTCGGTTGACACCGTGTCGCGGAAATTCTTGGAGTTGTCGATCGATGAAAGACTGTCGCGCCATTCGTCTACAGGCGGCCGCCATCCTTTGATGTTGGAGACAGACTGTTCTGATGAAAGTCGGCAAGAACTTTTGTTGTGGGGAAAAGATTCTCCAGATTACAGACCGGCAAGACTTTTTGAAGTACCGGAAACAATTCCCCAGATGAAAGCGGGACAGCCATCGGGTGTTTTTTTTTTACATCGAGTCGGAAAAGGAGATAAAAAAAATTAGCTTCTGGACGCCTTGTGTCTAGTCAGATTTGTGACGTCATTCAGACACAGCATTAAAACAGTCTGGATAAACAACTTTGGCGAGAGTCGACCAAATGTTATGAGACAACAAGGACGTGTGTGATGTTTCAGGTTTGATTATGGAGAGAGGCTACAGTGTCTTATGTTGATTTACATCGGCGGACATTTATCCATTGTGTGATTTAGTAGTCTCGATTTCAAACAGGAATAAATATATGGTATTTAATTAAATATATCCAAATTAGATGATTCTTAGGAATCGAGTCAGGTAATATGCGTTGTGAGAACTATCTTAGGAGCGTGGCTATCGCTACTAACAGTAGGCTATCGCGTTGCTTAAACTAGCTAGTGTGAGATATCAATTAACTCAGTGAGTTAAGAACAATGTAGTGGAATGATATTTAGGGAGATTGAAAGTGGTTGCGGGGATAAAGGAAATGTAAAATGGTAGGATCTTCCAGTAGGTGTCTACTGGGTTTCTGCACTTTCCCTTTAGTCTTTCCTTGTCTTACCATGACTCAGACCGATGTGATGAGCTCCTCTGCCTTATGACAGAGTTTAGTTCTCTGTTATATATCTGAGTGTGGCCGTCGGCCTACACTCATCTAATAAAGGTCGGAATCTGGTTGCTCTCACCAGGTGTGTTCTCTCTTCAACAGGTTCCACTACGTTTTTCAAAAAGCTAGCATAAAAGTCATAGAAGAAGATTATGGCTCGATCATTGAAGGCAGGATTTACTCAGCGGCTTTTGCACTGGGCCCATAACCCAGAGGGTCTGCAAGAACCTGACCTCTGCTGAGCATGAACCGATGATCATCTAAGAGTGATTCCTAAGTGGTAGTTCTCATCATAATAGAGTGAAGATAATTACAATACCACCAGTATCAGGAACAATAGTAGTTATAAAGAGAAATTTAAAATTAACATTGTGTTTTCCAAATGGTGAATTCCGGTGTGAAATTAACTACTAACATTTTGTTTCAAAGTGACAGTAAACATTATTTTACTATACAAAGATTATCAGATCACAGAACATTTAGTGATATATTAGTTACACTGTGTGTGTCAGATTCATGGTCAGTTAGTTAGTTAGTTAGTCGACAGATCATCCTCGTTGCACATCGAACCATTCAGTCCATAAGTGCTCGGATCCCCTCCTCAGCAAATCCCGCAGCGTGTAGCGGCTAACGACGCCAGTTCTGTGTTGGTTTATCAATCTTCTTTGGCTTCCGGACTATCCAAGAGCCACTGTAGGAAGTCGACACCTGGCCGGAGAGAAGCATCATTTAGTGAGGTCCTTCTGTACTTGATCTATGGTGCTGTTGTGTGGCCAGTACTGTGAGGAAAGCAGACTTTGCTCCTGGGCTATTCGGTCTGATTCTGCATACACACTAGATTATAGGACAGACATTCTACACATACACTTTGCACATACCTGACACTTTTCTTTATTAAATTAATGTGTCATTTTTTTAGAAGCTAGAGTTGTGTAGTCTGTTTTGGAAAAGAATGAGAGGGGGCATGGTCCAGTGGTAAGAGAGAGAGAGAGAGAGAGAGAGAGAGAGAGAGAGAGAGAGAGAGAGAGAGAGAGAGAGAGAGACAGAGACAGAGAGAGAGAGAGAGAGAGAGAGAGAGAGAGAGAGAGAGAGAGAGTCATCCAAGGACTGATGGGGTGTTGTGGACAGAAATCCAGAAGGTCCTCAACATAATGATATGGGGTTACAAGAATGTGGGTGTTGATTCCCCTCACCATAGGGACGACACGTATTACGACACACCGACACACCGTAACCCAGCAACTAGCCCATTATTTACCTTTGCAGACACCATATCTAGACTACACCGATAATTGTCCAGCCATTTCACATTAAATGTTACTGTTATATTTTACATTGTAACAAAACTAGTTTGTTATAAGTTAAGGTTTAGTATTAAGAGATTGAGAGTGGAGTAATTTTTTGGCACCTTGCCGTCTTGACAGACGATAGTTTTTGCTTCAAATAGGCATAACTACTACCCATGGCGGTTTGGAATGTGACTGATAAGGCCAATTCGCACTGTAAATGTACCTCCACTGTGGTTGCACGTGTATACATGGTCATTTCCACTATCATGCACCATCTTACGTCCTTCACGCTCGGTGTGTGACTTATCTGCAATAATTTTCTCCTTTGTCTTTATTCCATTTTTGATATGTGCCCTCCATGCAACACGTTCAGCGGCGACTTGCTCCCAATGTGCATTATCAATGCCTGTATCAATCATGTCCCGCTTACACACATCTTTGTATCGTAGTAGAGGCCGACCTTGAGATCTCTTACCCATTTGTAATTCACCAAAAAAGATGTCCTTTGGTATTCTACCATCAACCATCCTCCTAACATGTTATATCCATCTAAGTCTATGAAGACTGAGCATGGAATACACCGTCACACAACCTGAACTTTCCAATACTTCAGTATTTGTGATTTTGTTTCGCCACTTAATACCAAGTATTCGTCGCAGACACTGCATATGAAAGCTGTTTAAACGTTTCTCTTGGTGTAAGTTTTCCTGGTTTCACTGCCATAAAGAAGAGTACTAAGGACACAGGCTTGCTAGACGAGGACTTTTGTTTTGGCAGTAAGCTTTCTGTTCTCCCAGACTCTGTTTCTGAACCTGTACATTGTTGTTGCTGCCTTACCTATTCGGATGTTGATTTCCTGATCTAGGGATGATTTACTACTTACTACTGATCTTAGATATGTAAAATGGTCTACCATCTCTAGTTCGGCGTCGTCAATAAAGACTGATGGTACCCCATGTGCACCTAGTGACATAATCTGTGTCTTCTTTTTGCTAATTGTTATACCAAATTCAGAACAAGCATTGGAGAATGCAGATAGTAGACACTATAATTCTTCCTCAGAGTGGGTCGTAATTGCAGCATCATCTGCAAAAAGCAACTCTCAGATCAGTACCCTCCTAATTTTGGTCTTGGCCTTCAATCTCTGAACATTATAGAGGTCACCATCTGAGCGTGAGTGAATGTATATACCGGCATCCTGATCACGAAAGGCATATTTCAGTAGAAGTGAAAAGTATACTCCAAAGAGGGTGGGGGCTAGTACACAACCTTAACTCCTCTCTCGATTTCATGATTTTTTGGGAGAGTGGAGTAATGCGAATTGTAACTGTATATTTGTACTGTTTCTCCGTGTTGTGTGAAAGGATCAGTAACTGGCGGCTCTTTTATTTTACAGTGACCGGGGGGACAACTTGAGACTGCACTTGAATTCTCTGCCTTTGCCTATATCGAGTCCTTATGAGGACTAGTCGTGACAGGGACCAGCCCCGGTGAGGAAAACACAAGAAACAACCAGCACGTAGAGGTGCTAATAGAGAAAGAAACCAACATACGAAAGCCTGCGGAACCTAATAAGCCCGACCAAGAACCGGTCTTTATCAGGACCAGAATAAGACAGAAAGAAAATAACCAGACAGCACAAAATAACCTTATCCGAAAAACATAGTGGAACCAATAAAACCAGTATGAACTAGGACTAACAGTCCACACAACCACGGCTTTCAACAATAACCAAAGCTGAGGAGGCAGGTTAGACGAGGCCGAATTTGGGATTTTTTTTTTTTTTTTTAAATTCAAACTGGAACCGGGATCCAATACGCCACGCGGAATGACAGGTGATCACTGTCATGCCGTGGGCATTAACTGTCCATGGATTTAGCCGAAGAAGAAGAAGAAGAAGAAGAAGAAGAAGAAGAAGAAGAAGAAGAAGAAGAAGAAGAAGAAGAAGAAGAAGAAGAAGAAGAAGAAGAAGAAGAAGAAGAAGAAGAAGAAGAAGAAGAAGAAGAAGAAGAAGAAAGAACGTGGGTTCTAACAACTTGAGATGATTAGCCGCAGCTAAGTATTATAGATAGAGAACTGAATGCTGACTGGTGCTTACTTAGTTGAGCATAAGTTGACTTCCCATCAGTAATCAATACAAGGACGTGCCTGCCGTTTCTAGCACCATGCTGTGGAGTAAACAATCCGTTGTCGAGAACGTAATTAAGTGCCAGGTGTGTGCTGGTACCGCTGTTCAGATACGGCACGTTCTTGAGTCCCTGCAGGTGAGAATTGACACATTGTGTTATTACCTCTATAACTGACTTCATAGTATCACATTGTCTGAAATCGTCTGGGAAAGGGTGGCTGGACGGGTGGCATGACTGAATCCACCCCAGTCCCACGCTATTGACCATATACAACTTGGGCACCATCTCACATGATGAAATAATCTGCTCATCGGGGAGTAAACAAAGATTAGCACAGAACCTGGGTACAAGCCTTATCGCCCGGTGGGTTTATGGTGCCAGCCCCATAATTTTCAACATGTTCCTCGACGCGGATTTGAGCTCACGACCGACAGGCTGGCGAGCAAGTGACTAGATTCTATGCTTACATGTTTGAGAATATGGAGAATTCAGTCAACATTACCTGTAACAGTTACATAGACTCACAATCTTCCAAAAGCTCTCTCAGTAAACGGAATGCGAGTTACAGTAACTAACAATCTAGCCAATAATTTACTCAGTAACACATAATGCGAGATGTACTACCACACCGACTAGCCACTCAGTAACAGGGCAAGAGTTACAATAGTTCACAGTCTAGTGACACAGTAACACCGAATGAGAGATGTGCTAACACAAAGACTAGCCACTCATCAACAGGTCAAGAGAGTTACAATAGCTCACCGTCTAGTCACTCAGTAACAGGGCAGGAACATTACAATAACTCACCTACTAGCCACTCATTAATAGGCCATGAACATTTCAAAAACTCTACGACAAAAACTCAGTAATAGGGCAGGAACATTACAATAATTCTACGACAACCACTCAGTAATAGGGCAGGAACATTACAATAACACAACAGTTTCTGTATTTACGTGTAAGTACACAACATTTCTATATGCAAGTGTAAGTACACAACAGTTCTATATGCAAGTGTAAGTACACAACAGTTCTATATGCAAGTGTAAGTACACAACAGTTCTGTATGCAAGTATATGTACACAACAGTTCTGTATGCAAGTATAAGTACACCACAGTTCTATATGCAAGTGTAAGTACACAACAGTTGTATATGCAAGTGTAAGTACACAACAGTTCTGTATGCAAGTGTAAGTACACAACAGTTCTATATGCATGTGTAAGTACACAACAGTTATGTATGCAAGTGTAAGTACACAACAGTTCTGTATGCAAGTGTAAGTACACAACAGTTCTGTATACAAGTGTAAGTACACAACAGTTCTGTATGCAAGGGTAAGTACACAACAGTTCTGTATGCAAGCATAAGTACACAACAGTTCTGTATGCAAGTGCAAGTACACAACAGTTCTATATGCAAGTGTAAGTACACAACAGTTCTGTATGCAAGTGTAAGTACACCACAGTTCTGTATGCAAGTGAAAGTACACATCTGTTCTATCTATACGTGTAAGTACACAACTGTTCTATCTATACGTGTAAGTACACAACAGTTATACCTATACGTGTAAACACACAACTGTTCTATCTATACATGTAAGTGCATAACAGTTCTATCTATACATGTAAGTACACAACTGTTCTATCTATACGTGTGAGTACGCAACAGTTCTATCTATACGTGTAAGTACACAACAGTTCTATCTATACGTGTAAGTACACAACAGTTCTATCTATACGTGTAAGTACACCACAGTTCTCTCTATACGTGTAAATACACAACAGTTCTATATACGAGTGTAAGTACACCACAGTTTTCTCTATACGTGTAAGTACACAACAATTCTACATGGAAGTGTAGATACGCAACACCAAGAACACTGATAGTTACTGCAGTGATGAATGCCCGATCTGCAGACAACTCGAATCTTGGGCTCACAGAGGATGAAAAAATGAACATGGCCACCTTGGCGCCATTCTCGGCAAGGTAGTAGGCGTCGATGATGGTCTGGATGAACTCAAAGTTGTAGTGGTAGTTGGCAGCGCCGACGCTGCCAGAGGAATCAACCACGAACACAATGTCTACGATGATAGCTGGAGGGCAGGGCTTTACTGAAATACATGTGTGTAAAGTAAAACGGTTATTGAGTTGGTCATATAGAGACATCAAACAGATGTGTGTACAGATAAACGGTTCATGGAATGATCATGTAGAGACAAGGAAGCTGATGTGAGTAAAGAGAAGCAGTTGATCAGATAGATGTTCATGTGGAAACAGGCTAACTGATGTGTGTAAAGAGAAACAGTTAATGAGATGTTCATGCAAAGAGAAGATACGTTTACGCATCTACTGCAAGTTATCACTAAGTGGTTAAAACTTTTCTCTTTTTCTGTCATGATGATAGATATCAATGACAGAAAAAGAGAAAAGAAAAAATCACAACAACAGAAATGAGATTCCTGAGAAGAATACGCAACGTATCAAGAAGAGATAAGATCAGAAATCAAGAAATCAGGACTAAAGTGGGGGTTAAAGCAGCACTAGATTTTATTACAAAACAGCAAGTCAAATGGTTTGGCCATGTAAGTAGGTTACCAGTCAACAGCATACCACAACAGGCAATGATGTACAGACCAGATGGAAATAGTGGAAGAGGCCGACCAAGTAAACATTGGTCGGAGGGAATAGCAGAGTCCATGGGAATATCGATATATGAAGCCCATAATCGGGCACTCTCAAGCTGTTTATGCTTCATCTCGACACCGCAAGGTACAAGAGGAACATGATGAGATGAGATGAGGATCGTATCACCCGTCCAGTGGCCATTGCTCTATACATATACGGGGCAGTACCATTTAGCCAGACACCCCAAATAGCCGGCTCTGTGGTGAATGTGTTACGAATACAATTCGTAATCTCGCATACCGCGTTCGAATCACAGCTGTGGGTTATTTGGAAGCAGACCGTCTTGCGTTTGTTTCTATACAATGGTATGATTGCCAGTCTTTCAAAAACAATGGCAATCTACTGAATGTAAACTTGCCTAGAAATCACAAACAAACAAGGAATGCGGCAGTTGACTACAACGTCCTGTTTAGAAAGACATTGTAACTAACTTTAACCTCCATAGTGTGTAATTCATGATGTTCTTTGCATTTTCCTCTTTCTTTGCCTTTTCGGTTCACGAGTGCATTTTTCAGAAGACTCCTGTGAGTCGGCGCTGAAGCTGCGGAGTTCGTGCTTTGTGCGACACTTTCGGCGGGTCGCCCTGCGGTAAAAGACTGAGCCATGTAAGAAAACCCGGGTCAATGAAGTCTTTCTGGTGACTGCCGAGTCCATCGACGATGAACTGTGGAATTCGTGGACGAATTTTGTGTTGACATTCTGACGGCGGAATTATGCACAGTGTACCTGCGCGGGCTTGTTGGATTGCCGAGACTCCCGTCTATTCCACTTTTCACATTGGACAATGGGGAGCATTTTGTGTGATATTCGCTGGCACGGGAATGGAGCATAATGGGGACGACCCGTTGCGGTGAAGTTGCAACCTCGACTAACAAACTAACTAACATTTTCCTCAAAAGTAGTTATATATAGATGTTATTTTCCTCAAAAGCAAGTGACACTGTTGTCGGTAGTAATGCTGATGTTGATGAATGTAATGGTGTTGTTGTTGTTGATAATAATGTTGATGATGATGATGACTATGGTGATGATGATGACACACATTCATAATGGAGTATAAATAGTTACCTGCTGCTGGCGGAATAGGTTCTGAAATGGAATAGGAGCAATATGTTATTGATGTAGTGAAAGCATTGCAACTAACACAAGGACTGATAGGACTGTGTGTGGCAAACTATACGACATCCACACATGCAGTACGTTACAGTTTTATTTGGGAAATGTGCCAGTCTAGCTGTCTGTTTTTCTGTGTGTCTTTCCATCTGCCTCTCTCTCTCTCTCTCTCTCTCTCTCTCTCTCTCTCTCTCTCTCTCTCTCTCTCTCTCTCTCTCTCTCTCTCTCTCTCACTCTGTTTGTCCGTATGCCTGTTTATCTGTCTTTATTTCTGTCTGTCTGTTTGTCCATATGCCTGTCTATCTGTCTCTATATATGTCTGTCTGTCCTCTCTGTCTGACTGTTGATATTGTCACCGTGACAATGATTGATTGCTCTCGTGGTCCCCCAAGTAGTGACCCAGTTGTCCAGGTGACCCAGTTTGCGTTGATCCTGTCATGGGCAATGTCCAATGCCGGTTCACTATATCGGCTCGTCGCCTGCGAAAGGAGGGAGGTATTGGCCACCTATTCCCCCGTGCATCGAGGCCTAGGCAATAAGATAGGCATAACACATCACAAACTCATAACAGGAAATCACTTGCGAAAAGTTCATTTATTTGTGGTAAAGTCTATCTAGACCAGTGGTTCTCAACCGGTGGGGAATTCCCCCCCCCCCCAGGGAGGAATTTTAGGGTTTCCGGGGGGGGGGGGGGGGAGATGAAGACCATCTCAAGATCGCGTTAATACAAGAACCGATTACTTGATATTGTTTTTCCCCCAATACTTTACAGTTATGTATGTCCCATCCTTCTAAAATTAATTTTATAAAGTAAGTAGACCCACAAATCATGTTTTATTTAGATGTCTAGACTTGTTTTAGTATATGCTATTAAATTTACCTTCCATTTTTACGTATACTGTGTAGGGGTTGGGGGATTTTTAGATAGGAAATATGAAAAGGGGGGGGGGGGGGGGAATGACGTTCTGAAAATACAGTGAAGGAGGGCACGGGCCAATAGGAGGGGGGGGGGGGGGGATGGCGTTCTGAAAATATGGTGAAGGGGGGCACGGGCCAAAAAATGTTGAGAACCACTGATCTAGACCAACAAGCAGTTGTTAGAATTGATGGCGAGACATCTGTCTGGTTTGACATCAAGCAAGGAGTCCATCGGGGCTGTGTGCTTTCCCCCTATTTGTTTAACCTGTACGCCGAAAATATAATGAGAAATGTCAGAGATGATATAAACAGGGAGCTATATGATGCCCTAAATATCGGCGGTCATGACATACCAGAGATTCGGTATGCTGATGATACAGTATTGCTATCCACAACGCAGAATGGTATAGAAAACCTAATAACCTCAACCCAAAGAAATAGTGAAAATCACAACTTATATCTGAATATAGCAAAAACAAAGATAATGCATACAGTTAAATCTATTATGGAGAAAGAAATATATGATGAGGAAAAATTGGAGGTTGTGGAACGTTTCGAATATCTTAGGTCATCATGCATCTTTCCCATCGCAACATAAGCCTGTGAGACCTGAATAATTACTAAACAAGTTGAACAGCGCATAAATGCCCTTGAATATGAATGTTATAGACCAGTGGTTCTCAAATGATTTGGAATCCCCCCCCCCCCCCAGGGGAATTTTAGGATTTCCCTTTCCGGGGGGGGGGGGGGAATTTAAGGTCTTTTCAAGATCGCGTTAATACAAGAATTGATTACTTTATATTGTTTTTCCCTCTATACTTTACGGTTCTGTACTTCCCGCCCTTCTGAAATTCGTTTTATAACGTACGTGGACCCACAAATCAAGTTTCATGTAGGCGTCTAGCTTGTTCTAGTTTGTGTTATTAAATTTAGCTTCCCTTTTTACGTATGCTGTGTAAGGGGGGAGGAGGGGGTGGGGAGATTCATAGGGAGGAAATATGAAAAAGGGGGGGGGGGGGGTGAGATTCTGAACATGTGGTGAAGGGTGCATGGGCCAAACTAAGGTTGTGAACCACTGTTATAGACGGATTCTCACAATACCTTGGGTACGGAAAAGAACAAATGAATCCATACGACACGATCTGACTATCAAAGAAGGTTGGCTATTAAAGAAGATAAAACAAAGAAAACTGAAATATGTTGGTCACTTGAAACATCATGAAAGATTAGAGAGAACAAATTATGAAGGGGTGTATGCCCGGGAAGAGAGGAAGAGGAAGGCCAAAAAGAAGATGGGTGCAGGATGTGGCAGACGGTCTCCACAAGAGAGTATCGGACGCGGGACATCTTGCTTATGACCAAGACGTTTTCCGGACGGTTGTTATGGAAGCGAGGTTCTGCAAGGACATGCTACTGAATGAATGAAGCATTAAGTAGCGACCAGGCATACCACGGTAGTTGTCCGGGGTGAACCCCAGCACTGACAGAATTATGGGTGTTTTCATGGTGTGTCATGGGTCATTGCTGCCCTCATGATCTCTCCTGTGTTACTGCAGTTCTCAATGTGTCTCCTGGAACATTGATGCTCTCATGGTTTCTCCTGAATCATTGCTGATCTCATGGTGTCTACTGGATCATTGATGCTCTCATGGTGTCTCCTGAATCATTGCTGCTCTCATGGTATCTACATGATAATTGCTGCTCTCATGGTATCTACATGATAATTGCTGCTCTCATGGTGTCTACATGATAATTGCTGCTCTCATGGTATCTACATGATAATTGCTGCTCTCATGGTGTCTACATGATAATTGCTGCTCTCATGGTGTCTACATGATAATTGCTGCTCTCATGGTATCTACATGATAATTGCTGCTCTCATGGTGTCTACTGAATCATTGCTGCTCTCATGGTGTCTCCTGAATCATTGCTGCTCTCATGGTGTCTACATGATAATTGCTGCTCTCATGGTATCTACATGATAATTGCTGCTCTCATGGTGTCTACATGATAATTGCTGCTCTCATGGTGTCTACATGATAATTGCTGCTCTCATGGTGTCTACATGATAATTGCTGCTCTCATGGTTTCTTCTCGATCATTGCTGCTCCCACGGTATCTCCTGGGTCATCGCTACTCTCATGGTGTCTCCTATATCATTGCTGCGTTCATGGTTTCTAATGTATAATTGCTGCTCTCATGATGCCTCGTGAGTCATTGCTGTGTTCATCGTGTCTCCTGTATCAGTGCTGATCTCATGGTGTTTTCTGAGTAATTGTTGCTGTCATGGTGTCTTCTGTAACATGGCTGCTTTCATGATCACCTGCGTCATTGCTGCTCTCATGGTGTCTCCTAGATCATTGCTGCTCTCATGGTGTCTCCTAGATCATTGCTGCTCTCATGGTGTCTCCTAGATCATTGCTGCTCTTATGGTGTCTCCTGGGTCAATGCTGCTCTCATGGTATATCCTGGATCATTGCTGTTCTTATTGTGTCTCCTCGATCATTGCTGATTTCTTTGTTTCTTCCGTATCATTGCTGATCTCATTGTGTGTCCTGTATCAAAGCTGCTATAATGATTTCACGTGTATCATTGCTGCTCACATGTTGTCTCCTGTATCATTGCAGCTCTTATGGTTACTTCTGTAACATTGCTGCTCTAGTGGTGTCTCATAGATCATTGCTGTGTTTATGTGTCTCCTGGGACATTGCTGCTTTCATGGTTTCTCTTATATCTTTGCTGCTCAAATGGTGTGTCCTGGGTTATTGCTCCTATAATGGTCTCTCATGGATCATTGCTGCTCTAATGGTGTCTCCTCGGTCATTGTTACTCCCTTGGTGTCTCCTTAATCATTGCTGCTCTCATGGTGTCTCTTTGATCATTGGTGCTCTCATGGTGTCTCTTTGATCATTGGTGCTCTCATGGTGTCTCCTTAATCATTGCTGCTCTCATGGTGTCTCTTTGATCATTGCTGCTCTCATGGTGTCTCTTTGATCATTGGTGCTCTCATGGTGTCTCTTTGATCATTGGTGCTCTCATGGTGTCTCTTTGATCATTGGTGCTCTCATGGTGTCTCTTTGATCATTGGTGCTCTCATGGTGTCTCTTTGATCATTGGTGATCCTATGGTGTCTCTTTGATCATTGGTGATCCTATGGTGTCTCTTTGATCATTGGTGCTCTCATGGTGTCTCTTTGATCATTGGTGCTCTCATGGTGTCTCTTTGATCATTGCTGCTCTCATGGTGTATCTTAGATCATTGCTGCTCTCATGGTGTCTCTTAGATCATTGCTGCTCTCATGGTGTCTCTTAGATCATTGCTGCTCTCATGGTGTCTCTTAGATCATTGCTGCTCAATTCATCACATCCTGGTCTAGACTATGTGAAGTTCCAGCACGTCAAACATCAACGGTAGTCTTTGACATAACGCTCCCTTAGTGCGTTTTACTATTTCCTATTATGAATATATTGTTTCTTTGTGTCCACATTTTCTCACACATTGCTTTACACTGATC
The DNA here is from genome assembly GCA_963921405.1 of Cepaea hortensis. Taxonomy (NCBI): domain Eukaryota; kingdom Metazoa; phylum Mollusca; class Gastropoda; order Stylommatophora; family Helicidae; genus Cepaea; species Cepaea hortensis. Next base: position 4,698,784 of record OY992897.1, read on the forward strand.
CCTTTGGGCAATAGCAGACATGATCTTGTATTCTGTCTTGATTTAATCTTTTGTCTTCTCACATGCATGATGATGGACAGGGAAACATACATCGCTGCCCACACCAAACTAGTCTCTCTCTCTTTCTCTCTCTCTCTCTATCACACACACACACACACACACACACACACACACACACACACACACACACACACACACACACACGCATATATATATATATATATCTTCTTCAGCATTCCGAGCTATTGAGGTTCTTTGCTGCAGATACAAGCCGTCGCCATTCGTCTCTCTGGTGGACCTTCTCTTGCCAGTTGCTTATTCCAAGTGCTTGTAAGTCTGTATATATATCTTATATATAAAAAAGACTTGTGCGTATGTATCTCTGTATGTATTTATGTATCTCTGTCCGTATGGCCTTTATTTGTTCGCGAACGGCCCATCCGATTGAGATGAAATTTTCTACACGCCTTCCTTTCATTCCAGAGCTGACAACTGTGATATTTTGTTAGTGTGAAATCGCCTGCTTACTCAGTATTATTTCATTTTTCATTTTTCATCATAATTTCATATATTTCAGGGGACCTAACTCTGTAAAAGTTATTTCAAGGGGCATAACTTTTCTGTATAACTTATAGTCATATTGTGGCATCGTTTTCAAAGATTTATAAACTCTTTGTCCATAGTTATGTACCGGCATATGAGTTATAATAAATAATGATACAATCTGTAAGGCATTTTCAAAGTTTTCATAAAAATGATGCACAATGCATAACATTGTAACTCATCTTTTTTTGCTTAAGAAGTTACTGTAGTCATGCAGGTGATTAGAAAGAGTTTTCATTAAAAATAATGGATGGTGTGTAGAAGAACGTTCTTTTAAGTTACTTTTTTTGTTGTATGAATTTAATGAAGCCGGACAGGGTCAGGCAGACAGATAGACAGACAGATAGACAGTCGGGAACGGGAACTTATATGACTACTTATATGAATTAAATGAGATGCTCCACATCAGGAGCTGGGAAATGCCGGGCCGGGTCAGACAGACAGACAGACAGACAGACAGACAGACAGACAGACAGACAGACAGACAGACAGACAGACAGACAGTCGGTAACGGGAACGAGAACTTATATGACTACTTATATGAATTAAATGAGATGCTCCCCACCAGGGTCTGGGCGAAGCCGGGCAGGGTCAGCTAGTATATATATATATGAAGCCGCGTGACACGACACGGCTCCACGGGATGTTTGGCTGACGCAACGACAAGAACCCCTCATTCATAGCCGGTGCACGCTGGGTAATAGACCCGGTGGAAAATTAGCGCACTATTTGCCCCAGGAATTTAGTCCAGCGGGAACCCCGCTGAAGGCGGGCGCGTCAGCCTGAACCGAAGCAAAGTGTGAGAAAAGAAACTGTCGTCCTCACACCACCTCCATCCAAAAGACTGATTGAGTTCAAGCATGACCACGTTGGGTCACAGAATGCTTGATGGACAAGTGCACAAACTTGTAATGAAGTCAAACAGGCGGCCGAACCCGCAGGGCATTTCTGCTGGAGCTGGAACACAGTTGAGGTACACCTACAAACTGATTTATTCGCTTTTACTTAGTAATGGTGATCTAGGTTATAACTAGTCATGCATTTAATAATCGCCTATAATTCTGTAACAGGGATCTAGAGTAATTGCTGAAGTTAGGGGATTAAGTGTTGGAATAATGTTAGGCGGCAGCTGGATTTGATAATGCAACCTTCCGGGACCAGCAGACAGCTCGATTCTATTAATAGATCGCCTTTTGGTTTCTTACTGCTGGCATTATCCTGCAACTAAATGCAGAATGTAAATAAACCTCGGAGGTGTCTTTGAGCTGTAACTAGAGATCAACAGAGTGTGTATATAGCCTCTAAATGTGGATAGATATGATGTCATGTAGTTTAATAATTGGTGGCTGGTGAGGTATCCCCACGATCAGGCTGCATGAGCCGCTTTTAAAAAAATGAGCTGTTTGAGTATTCTCTGACATATTGAAAGCTGGGTTTGGCCACCATGAGAAATAATATGCTGTTAGTTATTCTGACCATTTATTGATTTGATATCATTCTACGATTGACATGTCATTCATTGGCACCTTTCCGTCTTGACAGACGATAGTTTGGTACATTGTGCTTCAAAAAGGCTTAATAACTGTCATATGGCAATAACTACGATCCATGGCGGTGGCGAGTGTGGCTGGTAAGGCCAATTATTGCTGAAAATGTTTGCCCACAGAAGGTGCATGTGAAAACATGGTCATTTCCACCATTTTGCACCATCTTACGTCTCTCACGATCTGTGTGTGCTTTATCTGCAGTCATTTTCTCCTTTGTCTTTATTCCATTTCTGATAGTTGCCCTCCATGCAACACGTTCAGCGGCGACGTGCTCCCATTGTGCATTATCAATGCCTGTATCAATCATGTCCCGCTTACACACATCTTTGTATCGTAGTAGAGGCCGACCCTGAGATCTCCTACCCGTCTGTAATTCACCAAAAAAGATGTCCTTTGGTATTCTACCATCATCCATCCTCCTAACGTGTCCTATCCATCTAAGTCTACGAAGACTGAGCATGGAATACACCGTCACACAACCTGATCTTTCCAATACTTCAGTATTTGTGATTTTGTCTTGCCACTTAATAGCAAGTATTCTTCGCAGACACCGCATATGAAAGCTGTTTAATCGTTTCTCTTGGCGTGAGTAAGTTGTCCAGGTTTCACTGCCATAAAGAAGAGTACTAAGGACACAGGCTTGGTAGACGAGGACTTTTGTTTTGGCAGTAAGCTTCCTGTTCTCCCAGACTGTTTTTGCTAACATGTTCATTGTTGTTGCTGCCTTGCCAATCCTGATGTTGATTTCCTGATCGAGGGATAATTTGCTATTTACCTCTGATCCTAGATATGTAAAATGGTCTACTATCTCCAGTTCGGCGTCGTCAATAAAGATTGATGGTACACCATGTGAACCTTGTGACATAATCTGTGTCTTCTTTTTGTCAATTGTTAAACCAAATTCAGAACAAGCATTGGAGAATGCAGATAGTAGATGTTGTAATTCTTCCTCAGAGTGGGTCGTAATCGCAGCATCATCCGCAAAAAGCAACTCTCTGATTAGTACCCTGCTAATTTTGGTCTTGGCCTTCAATCTCTGAGCATTATAGAGGCCACCATCTGAGCGTGAGTGAATGTATATACCGTCATCCTGATCACGAAAGGCATATTTCAGTAGAAGTGAAAAGTATATCCCAAAGAGGGTGGGAGCTAGTACACAACCTTGCTTAACTCCACTCTTGATTTCAAACTCTTCTGAAGTTGAGCCATCAAACTTGATTATACCCTTCATGCCTGTGTGGAACGATTCCACAATGGACAGAAGAGTTGGTGGACAGTCAATCTTCTTTAGTGCTTTGAACAGACCCTCACGACTGGCCAAATCGAATGCCTTTGTGAGGTCGATGAAGGCAATAAACAGTGGCTGATTTTGTTCCCGGCATTTTTCTTGCATCTGTCGCAATGAGAATATCATATCAATGGTAGACCGGTTCTGACGGAAGCCGCACTGTGATTCGGGGTAGACTTGATCTCCCAGGACTTTAAGTCTGCGCAGGACAATTCTGGCAAATACTTTCCCAACAATACACAGAAGTGAGATACCCCTATAGTTGTTGCAGTCGCTCCGATCTCCCTTGTTCTTGTACAGCGTTATGATGTTTGAATCTTTGAAATCCTGTGGGACTTGTCCTTCTCGCCAGCATAGCTCTATTAGCTGGTGGATCTGTAGAGCGAGGGTGTCTTGCCCACTCCTGATCACCTCTATTGGAATCCCATCTTTACCTGGAGCCTTGCCAAATGCAAGCTCATTTATAGCACACTTAACTTCTGTTATAGTGGGAAGTGTGTCCAGGTGGTCAAGAGTTGGCAGCGCCTCTATGGCGTTGAGGGCATCATCCGCCAGCTTGGTCTCACTTGAGTAAAGCTCTAAATAGTGCTCGACCCATCTATCCATCTGCTGTTTCTTATCAGTGATGATTTCTCCAGTCAAGGTTTTCAGTGCTGCACTTCTTTTGATCATTGGACCACAGGCTTTCTTTATCCCTTCATACATGCTTATGATGTTTCCCTTATCACTTGCAATTTGAATGGACTCACATAGCTTGATCCAATAGTCATTCGCACACCGCCTGGCAGCCTTTTGTACATCCTTCCTCGCTTTCTTCAGCTCACTCAGAGTGTTACGTGTTGGTCTTTCCTTGTTTCTTAAGAGAGCTATCTTCTTTATATCAATCAAGGGCTGCAGTATCTGGCTGTTTGCCGCAAACCAGTCCTGCCTCTTATGATCCACAGTGCCGTAAACCCCTACCGCTGTTTTATAAATAGTTTCCTTAAGTTTACTCCATTTATCATTTACTATACAATTTTCTGATGTATCATTGAAAGCGTCCTCAAGTTGCTGTTGAAATTCAAAGCACTTTCCAGGATCGTGAGTGTTAATAATATTAATCCTGGGGCTAGACTTGTGTTTAGCTGTGTAGATTCTCTTTGGTCTCAGTCTAACCCTTGCAACAACCAAAGAATGATCTGTATCACAGTCAGCACTGTGGTAACTTCGAGTTAATGATGTATGGTTCAGATGTTGTCTCCGTGTGATAATGATGTCCAGATGATGCCAATGGCCGGATCTTGGATGTTTCCATGTGACCTTATGCATCTCTTTTGTTTTAAAAAAAGAGTTTGTAATACATAGGTCATTTCTAGTGCAATGCTCCAGCAGCCTTTGCTCATTATCATTCATGCGACCGATGTTCTATTTTCCAAGGCACACTGGCCAGGAACTCGAGTCCTTGCCCACACGAGCATTGAAATCACCGAGCATATAAATGTAATCGGATTTTGGAACTGCCTTGATCGCAGTCTAGCTCCTCATTGAACGTATCCTTCACATCATCAGATGCAGTGAGTGTCGGTGCATATGCAGTGAGAATGGTGGCAAATCCACAAGAGGTTGCCAAGCGCAGTGATAATAATCTTTCATTACCTCCAGTTGAGATATCAATCATTCCCAGTAGCGAATTCTTCACTGCAAAGCCCACACCGTGTTGCCTATTTTCTGCCTGCCCTCTTCCCTTCCAAAAAAGGTGTAATTGTTTTCCCTGAGTGACCCTTCCTCAGCGAGGCGAGTCTCCTGCAGGCCAGCAATATCAATGTTAAGACGATTGAGTTCAGCATCAATCACAGCCGTTTTTCTCACATCGTCAATCGTCAAGTCAGTGGAAAATCCTGGGCACATGGTTCTCACGTTCAAGGTTGCAAGCCGTAGCTTGAGGTTTCTATTATTCTTGTTATTAGTACCTGGTGCATTGGTTTTACAGCCTGCGATTCAGATTTTGTCCTAGCCCCAAGCACCCATTGAAGCAGGCAGACTGAGGCGGATCAGCACCAAATTGGCCGGGGGCTGCCCAGCTTGGGCGGGCGGTAGCTGATTGGTGACACCTGTAGGTGTCTCCCACCGTCAGAGGCAACGCGTGGCGCCCCATGTCTACGCCAACTGACAAGGACTTATAACCCGTAACAGTTGCCTCTCGCTTTGATTCCGAGACCGGTTAAGACCAGGGATGGAGTTATTGCCTCTCCATAGCACAAAGCCTGGGCTAAAATAAAGAAACCATGTGTTGCCCATGCAGCATGATCCCTCTCTCGGCCTGCCTAGTTCACTCCAGAGGAAAGTTAACACCTATACATCTGGAACAAGACAAGCTGCAGAAGCTGCCGGATCAGCAAAGCAATGCTCTAACTGTCCGCCTGTCGGAGCTTCGATCCTAGACCAGCTGCCAACCAAGGCTTAGGGCCTGGTCTGCCCTGCCATGACTTATTTTGTCTTTGGGTTGCATTTCCTCGCACCAGGATAAGGCTATTACCCTCCCAATTGCGCTCTTCCGCCCGAAGCCGTTGGCACAATGTGGGGTGTCGGGTTTGGTAAGCGCCGCCCATCATTCGGCGCTGACAGAAAGCAGGTAGTACCGTCTACTGTCATACGGTAGCTCAGTCATATCTGACTAAGACCTGACACGTTGACATGTCATGTTATATGTAAAATTATGGGTGTGTGTCTGACGCAGGGTTTCACCAGGTCAGTGTAAATAATGTGGCAAACTGTGTCTGAATGAGTGTATGTGTATATTATTAAGTCATATGCAGTTATGTTATAGTTTTTAAGTTGTTGTTAATATAGTAGTAATATCTAACAGTTGTTAAATATTTTTTTGGTTGTTTACTTTTGTTGCAGGATGTGATTCCTGTCGTAGACGGGAACAGCCCTGGGTCCTTAATTACCCCCCCCCCCCCCCCCCCCCCCCATTTTTCCTTACCTCTATCTTTGTTTATCCCAATTTTCCCTCGCCTCCCATTTTCCCTTATCTCACATTTTCACCTCCCCTTCCAGCTGATCCCATAGTCGAGCTTTCTATACGCTAGTTTGTTATTGTGTGGTTAAAGGTGTAGTTCCTGGTTCAACCTTTCACACTCATGATTATACTTCTATTTTGAAGTTGTAGTCTTGTTATAATAATGTGTCCCAATCAGTTTGGGGACATGCCTTTCTCTGGTGGCATTAGGCACAATATTGGATTTGGCTGAGGCACAGTGGTTTGGTAATATCTGGAGCTCAATCCACTGATTTTCCGCTGTGTACTACAAGGATCCATAGTGTTGTGTGTCTCAGGATGGTGAGTCCTGTCTCCGCACTGTAAGGCTCATACTCAGAGTTAGAGTTGTGTTACTTTCTATTTTCCAAGTAATGATATCTCTGTTGTCCAGTCCTGGTCAGCCGGCTGTATAGGTATCGTAGCAGGGTCGCAGGAGTACCCTGTGGGCTCGGCCACAACAGACAGCGGTCTGGCTATATGCGGCATACTGCCTATATGAATGTCAGTGATGTAGAGTGTTGATTGTCTTGTCCATAAGTAACAGACCTTTGTCATCCGCACAGTTGTGAATATGTGCTACAGTATTGGACAACATAAAGACTGATGCGTATTGTTTTTACCTTTTTTATGTAGTCTTTGCTGTTGTATTATGTTTAGTCTTTGTGGTTCTAGTAATGTTAGTCATTGTCGGTCCCATTCATTGATGTTGTTACAGTCCAACAGTGTGATCTTTTGTCTGGAGTATACAACAGCATGTCCCCCGCTCAAAGAACTCCTGGAAATCTTCTGTCTAATTCTCTATTCCTTTCTTTTGTTAACTGCAGAGAATATATAAGGTGCTCCCTTTCTCTTTCTTTTTATTATCTTTTTCTTCTCTAGCCCACTAAAAGTCAGTGTTGCCTTTCTTTGTCTTAGAGCACCTAAGAATAGGAAACTATGTCCCCCTATCCTTTATATTCCTTTTTCTGTATAGTCTTTGACATAACGCTCCCTTCATGCGTTTTAATATTTCCTATTATGAATATATTGTATATATATTATACATATATACACCAGTCAAGTCTTAGTCAGATATGACTGAGCTACCGTATGACAGTAGACGGTACTACCTGCTTTCTGTCAGCGCCGAACGTTGGGCGGCGCTTACCAAACCTGACACCCCACATTGTGCCAACGGCTTCGGTCGGAAGAGCGCAATTGGGAGGGTACAATCCTTATCCTGGTGCGAGGAAATGCAACCTGAAGACAAAATGTCATGGCTGGGCAGACCAGGCCCTAAGCGCTGGATGGCAGCTGGTCTAGGATCGAAGCTCCGACAGGCGGACAGCTAGAGCATTGCTTTGTTGATCCGGCAGCTTCTGCAGCTTGCCATGTTCCAGATGTAGAGGTGTTACCTTTCCTCTGGAGTGAATTAGGCAGGCCGAGAGAGGGATTATGATGCATGGGCAAAACATGGTCTCTATATTTTAGCCCAGGCTTTGTGCTATGGAAAGGCAATGACTCCATCCCTGGTCTTAACCGGTCTCGGAATAAAAGCGAGAGGCAACTGTTACAGGTTATAAGTCCTTGCCAATTGGCATAGACATGGGGCGCCACGCGTTACCTCTGACTGTGGGAGACACCTACAGGTGTCACTGATCAGCTACCTCCGGCCTCAAGCCGGGCAGTCCCCGGCCAATTGGGTGCTGATCCAACACAGCCTGCCTGCTTTAACAGGTGCTTGGGGCTAGGATAAAATCTGATTCGCAGGCTGTAAAAACCAATGCACCAGGTACTAATAAAAGGTAAAATAGAAACCTCAAGCTGAAGCTTGCAACCTGGAATGTAAGAACCATGTGTCCAGGATTTTCCATTGACTTGTCAAATATTGACAATGTGAGATAAATGGATGTGATTGATGCCGAACTCAATCGTCTTAACATTGATATTGCTGGCCTGCAGGAGACTCGCCTAGCCGAGGGAGGGTCACTCAGGTAAAACAATGAAACCTATTTATTTATTTTTTATTTATTTTTATTTATTTTTTTTTGGGGGGGGGGGGGGGGGCAGGCGGGAAAAGGCAACATGGTGTGGGCTTTGCAATGAAGAATTCGATGCTGGGAATGATTGATATCTCAACTGGGGGTAATAAAAGACTATTATCCCTGCACTTGGCAGCCTCTTGTGGTTTTGCCACCATTATCACTGCACATGCACAGACACTCGCTTCCTCTGATGATGTGAAGGATACGTTCTATGAGGAGCTAGACTCTGTGACCAAGGTAGTTCCAAAATCCGACTACATTTATATGCTAGGTGATTTCAATGGTCGTGTGGGTCTCGAGTTCATAGCCAGTGTGCCTTGGAAAATACTACATCGGTCGCATGAATGAAAATGGGCAAAGGCTGCTGGAGCATTGCAACAGAAATGACCTGTGTATTACAAACTCCTTTTATAAAACAAAAGAGCTGCATAAGGTCACATGGAAACATCCAAGATCCGGCCATTGGCTTCTGCTGGACTTCATTATCACACGGAGACAACATCTGAACCATACATCATTAACTCGAAGTTACCACAGTGCTGACTGTGATACGGATCATTATTTGGTTGTTGCAAAGGTTAGACTGAGACCAAAGAGAATCTACACAGCTAAACACAAATCTAGCCCCAGGATTAATATTATTAACACTCGCGATCCTGGAAAGTGCTTTGAGCTTCAACAGCAACTTGAAGACGCTTTCACTGATACATCGGAAAATTGTACAGGGAGTGAAAAGGGAGTAAACTTAAGGAAACTATTTATAAAGCAGCGGTACGTGTTTTCGGCACTGTAGATCATAGAAGAAGGACTGGTTTGCGGCAAACAGCCAGATACTGCAGCCCTTGATTGATAAAAAGAAGATAGCTCTCTTAAGAAATAAGGAAAGAACAACGCATAACACTCTGAGTGAGCTGAAGCAAGCTAGGAAGGATGTGCAAAAGACTGCCAGGCAGTGTGTGAATTGGATCAAGTTATGTGAGTCCATTCAAATCGCAAGTGATAAGGGAAACATCAGAAGCATGTATGAAGGGATAAAGAAAGCCCGTGGTCCAGTGATCAAAAGAAGTGCACCACTGAAAACCTTGACTAGAGAAATCATCACTGATAAGAAACAGCAGATGGATAGATGGGTAGAACACTAGTTAGAGCTTTACTCAAGTGAGACCAAGCTAGCGGATGATGCCCTCAACGCCATAGAGGCCCTGCCAACTCTTGACCACCTGGACACACTTCCCACCATAACAGAAGTTAAGTGTGCTATAAATGAACTTGCATCTGGCAAGGCTCCAGGTAAGGATGGGATTCCAATAGAGGTAATCAGCAGTGGGCAAGACATTCACTCTACAGATCTACCAGCAAATAGAGCTATGCTGGCGAGAAGGACAGGTCCCACAGTTTTTCACAGATTCAAGCATCACAACGCTGTACAAGAACAAGGGCGATCGGAGCGACTGTAACAGCTATAGGGATATCTCACTTCTGTGTATTTTTGGGAAAGTATTTGCCAGAATTGTTCTGCGCAGACTTAAAGTCCTGGGAGATCAAGTCTACCCCGAATCACTGTGCGGCTTCTGTTAGAACCGGTCTACCATTGATATGATATTCTCATTGCGACAAATGCAAGAAAAATGCCTGGGAAAAAATCAACCAGTGTTTATTGCCTTCATCGACCTCACAAAGGCATTTGATTTGGTCAGTCGTGAGGGTCTGTTCAAGGCACTAAAGAAGATTGCCTGCCCACCAACTCTTCTGTCCATTGTGGAATCGTTCCACACAGGCATGAAGGGTATAATCAAGTTTGATGGTGCAACTTCTGAAGAGTTTGAAATCAAGAGTGGAGTTAAGCAAGGTTGTGTACTAACCCCCACCCTCTTTTGGATATACTTTTCACTTCTACTGAAATATGCCTTTCGTGATCAGGATGCCGGTATATACATTCACTCACGCTCAAATGGCGGCCTTTATAATGCTCATAGATTGAAGGCCAAGACAAAAATTGGGAGGGTACTAATCAGAGAGTTGCTTTTTGCAGATGATGCTGCAATTACGACCCACTCTGTGGAAGAATTACAACATCTATTATCTGCATTCTCCAATGCTTGTTCTGAATTTGGTTTAACAATTAACAAAAAGAAGACACAATGTCACAAGGTGCACTTGGGGTACCATCAATCTTTATTGACGACGCCGAACTGGAGATAGTAGACCATTTTACATATCTAGGATCAGAGGTAAATAGCAAATTATCCCTAGATCAGGAAATCAACATCCGGATTGGTAAGGCAGCAACAACAATGAACAGGTTAAGAAAAAGAATCTGGGAGAATGGGAAGCTTACTTGTCTTTCCTCTCGTGCCTAAGTCGGCGCATAGGGCAGAAGTCGTGGTTCTCTATGTTTGTGCGTTAAACATTTGGAGCCAGAAATCTGGTTATGTAACAGTTGGGAGTTTTATGATGGTGGATTGTCAAGCCGCCGATCAACCGTCTTTAGTCAAGTTAGAAGAAGACATGTCCCGCCAACTTGACCCAAGTCGGAAACTCTGTAATATAGTGACTCTTTACAAAACAAATGGCCCTCGCTTTCACTGCGCCTTTGGGTTTCGTAACGCCCAATGTCTCGCGCGCATGTTAGACTCCTTGGTCCGTATTTCAAGACGGGTCGGGTGGAATGCCGACATACTTGCCACCAACCTTGACAGACAATGCACGCCCGGCCAGCCCCACGCCGATCACAGATGGTAAATAGCAAATTATCCCTAGATCAGGAAATCAACATCCGGATTGGTAAGGCAGCAACAACAATGAACATTTTAAGAAAAAGAATCTGGGAGAACGGGAAGCTTACTGCCAAAACAAAAGTCCTCGTCTAGCAAGCCTGTGTGGTTAGTACTCTTCTTTATGGCAGTGAAATCAAGAAACCTTACACCAAGAGAAACGTTTAAACAGCTTTCATATGCGGTGTCTGCGAAGAATACTTGGTATTAAGTGGCAAGACAAAATCACAAATACTGAAGTATTAGAAAGATCAAGTTGTGTGACGGTGTATTCCATGCTCAGTCTTCGTAGACTTAGATGGATCTTAGGAGGATGGATGATGGTAGAATACCAAAGGACATCTTTTTTGGTGAATTACAGATGGGTAAGAGATCTCAGGGTCGGCCTCTACTACGATACAAAGATGTGTGTAAGCGGGACATGATTGATACAGGCATTGATAATGCACATTGGGATCAAGTCGCCGCTGAACGTGTTGCATGGAGGGCAACTATCAGAAATGGAATAAAGACAAAGGAGAAAATGATTGCAGATAAAGCACACAAAAAGCGCGAGAGACGTAAGATGGTGCATGATGGTGGAAATGACCATGTTTTCATATGCATCCACTGAGGACAAACATTTGCAGCACGAATTGGCCTTATAGGCCACAATCGCCACTGCCATGGGTCGTAGTTATTAAGCCTTTTTGAAGCACAATGTACCAAACTATCGTCTGTCAAGACGGAAAGGTGCCAATGAGATAGATAGATAGATAGATAGATAGATAGATAGATAGATAGATAGATAGATAGATAGATAGATAGATAGATAGATAGATAGATAGATAGATAGATAGATAGATAGATAGATAGATAGATAGATAGATAGATAGATAGATAGATAGATAGATAGATAGATAGGTAGATAGATAGATAGATAGATAGATAGATAGATAGATGGATGGATGGATGGATGGATGGACGCACCTACAGGCATAGAAACTAATCAATAACCATGACATTGCATTATCAATAATGTCCGCATACTCTAAACAAATATTTCAAGAAACACGAGAGGGAAATCGGTCAGCTTTACAATAATACAGTTACAAGTGACAGAATCAACGTTGCGGCTGGGTCCTTCCTCAGCACAGAAACAAATAGCAGACAGTGATACCAAGAGATGAACGACTCCTTGAGTGAACACATCGCATTCTAGATAACAGTACCAGGGCCTACTTACTGTCGCAGACGAGAGTTGTCACTGGGTCGGCAAACGAGGCGAGATCACTATAGCTGGGGACTTGGAAGAAATACTCAGGTTTTGTAGCCACGGCTGTCAATTCTGTCACGTTAGCTTCTGATGTGACTCCGACAGTGATGATGAGAACCTGTACAGTTTTCAATGCCAAAGCTGCCACCAGGGCTGTTGGAAATAATGATTAAAATTGTTTGGAAATATGAGGAAACATTGAGACAAATTGTGTAAGAAATATGCCGAAATAGTGAATAAAATTATGAAGGAAATATGCAAACATATTGACCCAAATTGTGTATGAAATTTGCGGAAATAGTAAACAAATTTAATATAGGCAATATTCGAAAATAGTGACTTAAATTATCTAGAAAATATCCGGAAATATTGATTCAGAATGAGTAAGAAATATGCAAAAATAGTGACTGACATTGTGTAAGAAATATATACGGAAATATGGACTGGAATTACATAGAAAATATGCGAAATTAGTGACTCAACGTGTGCAGGAAATATGCGGAAATAGTTACTTACAGTGTGTATGAAATATGCGCAAATAGTGACTCAAATTATGTAAAAATATTCGGAAACATTGACTAAAACTGTGTAGGAAATATAAACTCACATTGTGTAGGAAATATGCGGAAATCTTGAAATAAATACCTAATTAAATTTGTGGAAATGGCAATTAACATTATTGACAAAATAAATGGAAATTTTAACCAATATTATGGAGGAAATATATAGAAATGTAAAACAATATTATTTAGGAAATATGTGGACATGACTGATATAATTTAGGGCACGTGTGGAAACGTTGCCCTATGATAATTAATAGGATATAAAAGTCTTGCCATCTTGATATTATCTGCTTCTTTGGTAAAGTCATTGCGTCTGTTTCCTTGATATTTAAGAAGACTCTCTGTTTGCACTCTCTGTTACCACATGGTTTACTTCAGATCTCTTGTTCAGCTGTCTACATTGTGCCTGAGCAGGTTGTTTAAGCCATCACCTCCGAGTGGCATGTGGCATCCCTGACGTGGCATCCATTATCCTACCTCGTATCCAGTTAACACCAGCACAACATGAAGCAACCATTGCAGGAACCTTGTTCACTTTATAACACGGTCTGGACACACACTGTTGCATCTACATCGTACAGTTGTATACACCAAAGGGCACTATATGAATGATATGGTCGTCATCATGTCAGCTGCCCATATTTCCCAAGATATTTTCCGTACCCATTATAAGCTGGGATCCAAGTCGATGCGAATTCGACTCCATGACAAGCAGGCCGGTGGGCCAACAGCCTGTCACCAGCCTACCTGGCATCCAATTAATACGTACACAGATGACTATGTTCTGTTCTTTAAATTACTGGAACAAAAGAAAAAGCAGCGCCTGCAGCAGGATAAAACAATATGGATTGCAAACAATTAGGCATATTTAGCTGCTGCGAAAAGATGAGACATACTAAACACAGATACAATACACGTACCTTGCAAGTAAATCCATCACACACAGTAGAACATTTCTGCTCCCACATGGGAAACAAGTAGTTGTGTCAACTTATTTTGTGTGTTGTTGTTTTTTTTTTCGTGTTAAAAAAAAATCTATTTGTGTTGTCCTGTATTGTACTTATTTTGTATTTTATTATTTCATTGTATATATTTATTGATTGCTTCTGATTTTGGATAAGTCATATTGTGTTTTCACCAGTGCATGATGGATTTCCTTGTAAGGTAGGTATATTGTGTCTGTGTTTAGTATGTCTCTTCTTTTCGCAGGAATTAAATATACCTAATTGTTTGGAACTTAAATTACTGACACATCGGTGGTTATATAATAACTCACGGTTGTTTACACCCAATCAATACTTATACAAGGTACAATATTGTTGCGTTCTTTATATTGTTAACAAATTGGTAGTTATATACTAATTCACAATTGATTACATCCAACTAAGTCTTTTGTGAACCATTTCTTTCATACTGTTTACAGACAATAGCCACGCTTTAACCATTATTACCACTACTACTACAATTACTAGTTTAGTTTAGTTAGTTTAGTCGATGGATCAACATCACGGCACACAGGTGCAACCCATAAGTGCTCTGTTCTGCTCCTAACTCAAACCTGAGTCTGGAGAAACTCAGCTCAGTGCACGAATTCCGTAGCACCGGCGAGGATCCTGAATTACTTTGGGTAGTTGGTTAACTCGAAATGTTGTCCGGGCAGCGCCGTTAGGCTACTCTTTTTTGATTTTCAAATGCCAAGGGATATTTTACGTGCGCAACAATACACACGGGCTTCCGATCTCACGACCCAGAGACCAGGGGAAATGTTATTACTAGAATTCCACGAGAAAACATCTCGGTCCTCACCGGGGCTTGAACCCGGGACCTACAGCACTCGAGGCGAACACCATACCTCGAGACCACGCAACCCCCTGACTACTACCATTACCACTAATACTACTACTATTACCACTACTACTACTATTATCACTACTATTACTATTATCACTACTACTACTATTACCACTACTTCTACTATTACCACTTCTACTGTTATTGCCACTACTACTACTATTACCACTACTAGTACTATCACCACTATTACTATTATTACTACTACTGATAATATTACAACAAAATCTGTTACTACTTCAACAACTACAACAATAACTATTACTACAGCAACTACTACTGCCACTAGAACTACTGCAGCTACAACTAATACTATTACAGCACAACAACAACAAAAACAACTACATCTTTAAGTACTACTACATCAACAACTACTACTACATGTGCTCTCACTGTTGTTTGGTTCTTTGGACGGACTGTCTGTGACAACAACCACGGTTTGCTTGACCCCATTTCTGCCACCATTCCCCACACTGAGAAGTTCCAGGGCCTTGCTAAGTGCCAGGTGGGTGTTTGTGGTTTTGCCTTTGTAGGGTACGCTCAACAGTGTCTGAAATAGTTCAATTATTATCTGACAGTCTTTACCTTATCTGCCAATGAGAACGTGGTCTTTGCGAGAACATTGAGGAGTTGAATGTTGGTCGATACCATTAAAAATAAAACTGATATTAACATAAGTAAATGCCATCTCGGAGACTAATCACCGTGGAGAGATAGAAAGAGCAATGAAGACATCTTGAAAGAAGGTAACTCAAAATGAGAATTGGTTACGCTCATTAGAAAAGGACAGCCCAGTTGCTCTATGCGTGTGTTGAGATAAGGAAAGATGGAGTTTATAGAGACAAATTGACATGTGCAAGGAAATAGAGACAGGGGGAAACCAAGAGAGAAGATGATGGACAGTCTGACAGCATGGCATGGAAGGACATCAGTATCAGAAATGATTGGCAGCATAAGAGACAGAAGGCTGTGGACAGACATGATCGCCAAGACCAGGCGGCATGGACTACAAGAGGAAGGAGAAAAGCCCAAGGATGTGTCTGTGGTATGGGCTACAACAGGAAGGGGGGGAAAGCCCACCGATGTGTCTGTGGTATGGGCTACAACAGGAAGGGGGGAAAGCCCACCGATGTGTCTGTGGTATGGGCTACAACAGGAAGGGGGAAAGCCCAAGGATGTGTCTGTGGTATGGGCTACAACAGGAAGGGGGAAAGCCCAAGGATGTGTCTGTGGTATGGGCTACAACAGGAAGGGGGAAAGCCCAAGGATGTGTCTATGGTATGGGCTACAACAGGAAGGGGGGAAAGCCCAAGGATGTGTCTGTGGTATGGGCTACAACAGGAAGGGTGGAAAGCCCAAGGATGTGTCTATGGTATGGGCTACAACAGGAAGGGGAGAAAGTCCAAGGATGTGTCTATGGTATGGGCTACAACAGGAAGGGTGGAAAGTCCAAGGATGTGTCTATGGTATGGGCTACAACAGGAAGGGGGGAAAGCCCAAGGATGTGTCTGTGGTATGGGCTACAACAGGAAGGAGGAAAGCCCAAGGATGTGTCTATGGTATGGGCTACAACAGGAAGGAGGAAAGCCCAAGGATGTGTCTATGGTATGGGCTACAACAGGAAGGAGGAAAGCCCAAGGATGTGTCTATGGTATGGGCTACAACAGGAAGGGGGAAAGCCCACCGATGTGTCTGTGGTATGGGCTACAACAGGAAGGAGGAAAGCCCAAGGATGTGTCTATGGTATGGGCTACAACAGGAAGGGGGGAAAGCCCAAGGATGTGTCTGTGGTATGGGCTACAACAGGAAGGAGGAAAGCCCAAGGATGTGTCTATGGTATGGGCTACAACAGGGAGGAGGAAAGCCCAAGGATGTGTCTATGGTATGGGCTACAACAGGAAGGGGGAAAGCCCAAGGATGTGTCTATGGTATGGGCTACAACAGGAAGGAGGAAAGCCCAAGGATGTGTCTATGGTATGGGCTACAACAGGAAGGAGGAAAGCCCAAGGATGTGTCTATGGTATGGGCTACAACAGGAAGGGGGTAAAGCCCAAGGATGTGTCTATGGTATGGGCTACAACAGGAAGGGGGTAAAGCCCAAGGATGTGTCTATGGTATGGGCTACAACAGGAAGGAGGAAAGCCCAAGGATGTGTCTATGGTATGGGCTACAACAGGAAGGGGGTAAAGCCCAAGGATGTGTCTATGGTATGGGCTACAACAGGAAGGAGGAAAGCCCAAGGATGTGTCTATGGTATGGGCTACAACAGGAAGGGGGTAAAGCCCAAGGATGTGTCTATGGTATGGGCTACAACAGGAAGGGGGTAAAGCCCAAGGATGTGTCTATGGTATGGGCTACAACAGGAAGGAGGAAAGCCCAAGGATGTGTCTATGGTATGGGCTACAACAGGAAGGGGGTAAAGCCCAAGGATGTGTCTATGGTATGGGCTACAACAGGAAGGAGGAAAGCCCAAGGATGTGTCTATGGTATGGGCTACAACAGGAAGGGGGTAAAGCCCAAGGATGTGTCTATGGTATGGGCTACAACAGGAAGGGGGTAAAGCCCAAGGATGTGTCTATGGTATGGGCTACAACAGGAAGGAGGAAAGCCCAAGGATGTGTCTATGGTATGGGCTACAACAGGAAGGAGGAAAGCCCAAGGATGTGTCTATGGTATGGGCTACAACAGGAAGGAGGAAAGCCCAAGGATGTGTCTGTGGTATGGGCTACAACAGGAAGGAGGAAAGCCCAAGGATGTGTCTATGGTATGGGCTACAACAGGAAGGGGGAAAGCCCAAGGATGTGTCTATGGTATGGGCTACAACAGGAAGGGGGAAAGCCCAAGGATGTGTCTATGGTATGGGCTACAACAGGAAGGAGGAAAGCCCAAGGATGTGTCTATGGTATGGGCTACAACAGGAAGGGGGAAAGCCCAAGGATGTGTCTATGGTATGGGCTACAACAGGAAGGGGGGAAAGCCCAAGGATGTGTCTATGGTATGGGCTACAACAGGAAGGGGGAAAGCCCAAGGATGTGTCTATGGTATGGGCTACAACAGGAAGGGGGAAAGCCCAAGGATGTGTCTATGGTATGGGCTACAACAGGAAGGGGGAAAGCCCAAGGATGTGTCTATGGTATGGGCTACAACAGGAAGGGGGAAAGCCCAAGGATGTGTCTATGGTATGGGCTACAACAGGAAGGGGGGAAAGCCTACCGATGTATCTGTGGTATGGGCTACAACAGGAAGGGGGGAAAGCCCAAGGATGTGTCTGTGGTAGAGAATATATTGTCATTGTTGGTTCTATAGCACCGAATGTATTGTCATTGTTTAGTTTAGTTAGTTTAGTCGATGGATCAACATGACGGCACACGGGTGCAACCCATAAGTGCTCCGTTCTCCTCCTAACTCAAACCTGAGTCTGGAGAAACTCAGCTCAGTGCACGAATTCCGTAGCACCGACGAGGATCCTGAAATACTTTGGGTATATTTTTAACTCGAAATTTTGTCCTGGCAGCGCCGTTAGGCTACTCTTTTTAACTCCATTCTTGATTTCAAACTATTCTGAAGTTGCACCATCAAACTTGATTATACCCTTCATGTCTGTGTGGAACGACTGCACAATGAACAGAAGAGTTGGTGGGCAGCCAATCTTCTTTAGTGCTTTGAACAGACCCTCAAGACTGACAAAATCGAATGCCTTTGTGAGGTCGATGAGGGCAATAAACAGTGGTTGATTCTGTTCACGGCATTTTTCTTGCATTTGTCGCAATGTGAATATCATATCAATGGTAGACCGGATCTGACGGAAGCCACACTGCGATTTGGGGTAGACTTGATCTCCTAGGACTTGAAGTCTGCGCAGAACAATTCTGGCAAATACTTTCCCAACAATACACAGAAGTGAGATACCCCTATAGTTGTTACAGTCGCTCCGATCTCCCTTGTCCTTGTACAGCGTTATGATGCTTGAATCTTTGAAATCCTGTGGGAATTATCCTTCTCGCCAGCATAGCTCTATTAGCTGGTGGATCTGTAGAGTGAGTGTGTCTTGCCCACTTCTGATCACCTCTATTGGAATACCATCCTTACCTGGAGCCTTGCCAGATGCAAGTTCATTTATAGCACACTTAAATTCTGTTATGGTGGGAAGTGTGTCCAGGTGGTCAAGAGTTAGCAGGGCCAGATGGCGTTGAGAGCATCATCGGCTAGTTTGGCCTTACTTGAATTAAACTCTAAATAGTGCTCTACCCATCAATCCATCTGCTGTTTCTTATCACTCTGTTTCTTATCAGTGATGAAGTCACCAGTCAAGGTTTTTCAGTGGTGCACTTCTTTTGAGCACTGGGCCACAGGCTCTCTTTATCCCTTCATACATGCTTCTGATGATTCCTTTATCACATGCGATTTGAATGGACTCACATAACTTGATCCAATAGCCATTCACACACTGCCTGGCAGCCTTTTGCACATCCTTTCTAGCTTGCTTCAGCTCACTCAGAGTGTTACGCGTTCTTTCCTTATTTCTTATCTTCTTTTTATCAATCAAGGGCTGCAGTATCTGGCTGTTTGCCGCAAACCAGACCTCCCTCTTATGATCTACAGTGCCGAAAACCCGTACCGCTGCTTTATAAATAGTTTCCTTAAGTTTACTCCCTTTTCACTCCCTGTACAATTTTCCGATGTATCAGTGAAAGCGTCTTCAAGTTGCTTTTGAAACTCAAAGCACTCTGCAGGATCGCGAGTGTTAATATTAATCCTGGGGCTAGATTTGTGTTTAGCTGTGTAGATTCTCTTTGCTCTCAATCTGACCCTTGCAACAACCAAGGAATGATCCGTATCATAGTCAGCACTGTGGTACCTTCGAGTTAATGATATATGATTCAGATGTTGTCTCCGTGTGATAAGGAAGTCCAGCTGCCAATGGCCGGATCTTGGATGTTTCCATGTGACCTTATGCAGCTCTTTTGTTTTAAAAAATGAGTTTGTAATACATAGGTCATTTCTGGTGCAATTCTCCAGCAGCCTTTGCCCATTTTCATTCATGCGACCGATGTTGTATTTTCCAAGGCACACTGGCCATGAACTCGAATCCTTGCCCACACGAGCATTGAAATCACCGAGCATATAAATGTAGTCAGAGTTTGTTTCAGCCTTGATGTGACATATTGTCTCAGGGACGTCCACATCTCCAGTTCACATACATTTCTCAATACTCAAAAGTTAAAAACGTAAGCCGTCTTGATAACTTTGTCTATAAATATCATAGAATATTCTAGATTAGGGGAAGGAAGATGAAAGGTGGGAACCCATATTGATTGGTTGACCCGTGGGCGAGTAACGCGATTTTCTAGGCTAACGCTTCATTAGCCTAGCAGTCGACGATTTGATTCCAACTAGAGAAGATGGGTCCATGATGCAGTGATAAAAACGCCCTAATCATTCTCTAGGATGTAGTCCTCAACACCTCAGGTACCACAAAATCATTTTATATGTTATGGGTAAGCCTGGTAATAAGAGAGAGAGATGAATGGCAGAGTATTTTCTTGAGAAAATATAGAATTGAAGACAGAACTTCGTTGTACAGTGACACTAAAACTGCCTCTCCAGCCTGCCATGTCCACCATAGTGAAATATTCTTACCATGTCTATTGTCTGTCTGATCTGATGATTTGCATATTTTGTGAGTGTAAACTACGCTCAAGACATATTGCAAAACCTTTGTGCGCTCTGAACATTCATTGAGTGCCTAGCATGACCCATTCTTAACCAAACTGTACACTGCTATTGCGAGTTACATTTAGCAGTTCTGGATCAGAATGTGTGATGCTGCATGTAACTTTTCCCTTATAATGGCTGAGAATGTTTGAGTGAATGAGATGGCGATTGTGTAATTGACCTCTCATATTTGGAAAAGAGGACGCTTATCATATCCATGTTTGCAGGATTGCATTGCACCTCAGAATTACTAAGTTCCTGATATGTCTGGTGGCTATGTTACGCTCAAGAAAATTGTCAAAAGCATTCATATAGATTTGCCTAGGATACAATTTCTCTTTGACGTTATGCACTGGTTCCTTTGCAACAATGGTTTAGGTTTATATGAACTACCTTCCAGCAAGAGGAAATATGTGTTCGAACCTACAGTGTTTAGTCTGCTTAATATATGTGTAGGCTCATGCTATTTGTCAGGGAAAATTCATGTCCTCTTTCATATGTGTTTCACATGTGAGAGCATTGCTTATGCAATATTGCTTAGTACCCACTGCAGTAGATATTGCTATTGCTTAATGGGAAAAGAGCACATGATGATGATGATGATGATTTGATGGTGCTTGTGAACCTGGTCTTGCTTGTCTTGCTTGAGAGGGGGAAGTTTGGCATTGCGGTGTGAGTGTGAAAGAGATAGGACATTCTTGGACCAAGGTATCACTTTTATGAATTGCTAATTGGTCCATTGCCATTAGTTTAATGATATTGCCTAGTGCAGTCATAAAAGATGCCTGTCTTCCATCTATCTCATATCTGCCTTATGGTGATTGTTTCAGCAAATATGCCTCATGATGATGTTCATTCTATGCTGTCTGCTCAGGTCTTGCTTAAAAATGCTTGTGCATGTTGTTGCCTTACAATGCCTACTTCTGAATGCTTATCACACTGTCGTTTCTCATGGTACGCAGGTCCCCTGTGATCTACTTATTGTGAGAACTTATTTAGACAAATAATTACAAGGTGCTTGATAATTGTGTGAAGCTGCCCCTGATTAAGTATATGTGCCTATGATTTCACAATTTAGGGATGAACATTGAAAAAAAGATATCACCCCAAACCACCAAATAAAATTGCACTTCATCACCAGTGAGGGACAGGTGTTTGGGTGTCACTCTTCCCTCTCCTCTCCATTCCTCTCTGAATCTGTAATGATTACTAATGCATAACTATGACAATGTTAAACAGATGTAAAACACATGTTGTACCTTTATGTATTAACAGAGAATGAGGAAGATGGAGAGGCCTTCAATTAACAGGACAACTCCATGGAAGTCCTGGGCTCAAACCTTCAATCCAGCTTTATAATAAGGAAACTCCAAAAGGTTACCGCATGACCACAGGTTGAAAATACTCAGCCTGAATTCACAAAATTCTAGCCGATGCAGATAGCACTGAAAAAGGTTTCATTAAAAGCCTAACATACAGGGATACTCTCCATTTCTACAAATGTTCCTGGAGGAACAAGATATGAAAACAAGAGATCACCTGGTTTCAGCATGCCTCTACTGGCTATGGGTGGGTATTAATTGTGTGTACCTGGAGCCTACCCTATCTCTCCTCAAACCAAGATTGTTGGGACATCTTGAGGTATTCCAGCTTATTATTGGCTGAAAAGCTTAAATAAGAAGACGGATAGAACATAGAGTGATTCATTAATTCACAAAAAATGGATTATTCATTAACCAAGTGTGGTAACTTCCAAACCATTCTGTAAACTTGGGAGATAGACTGGCAGAGAAGAATTATGTGATATATTGGGTTTCGATCCTTATTAACTGGAACCGTAGGACCAATCCCAGTTGTCAGCTTCGCGAACAGTCTACTCACCATTGAAAAGACATGCTTATCAATTTCATAGAACTTGTCACAGCAGGGAATAGCCTTACCTGGGAAAACATCATGGGGAAAACTGCAACCTGAGACTTACCAAACACCCTTCACAGGTGATAACAGGATGTGCACAGATCAGTATAGCAGTGTATCCCTATGCTTGCCCAAGACTATAACTTTACAATATGTTACCCTCATTGACGGTTGAAGAAAAGATAACATGCCTTAATTGAGTGTTGTGTAGGAGAACTGTAGGAGAGTAGAGATGAGAAGGAGGAGTGTTTTTTTTTTTTTATTGATGCTCTATTGTGATATTG
This sequence comes from Cepaea hortensis, assembly GCA_963921405.1. Classification (NCBI taxonomy): domain Eukaryota; kingdom Metazoa; phylum Mollusca; class Gastropoda; order Stylommatophora; family Helicidae; genus Cepaea; species Cepaea hortensis. Next base: position 4,721,627 of record OY992897.1, read on the forward strand.
GGTGATGTATTTGGGTTTTTCATAATTTATGTCAACTATTTACATATAAGAACCAATGTTGAAGTGTGAAAAGTTGGCAATATGAAGCCTGGGTTTCACTTGACCCCAAAGACATTAATAAAGTTTTGATAGTAAGAGAACAGTTTTGGGGTACATGTCGCTGTGGTTGTCTTGTATAACTGTTGTGATATACATCACTTTGTGAATGAATTGTCCAACTGTTGTCAAGCATCTTCATGGTGGCTGACTACTCTACTGTGGTTGTTGGTTACTGATATTGTGGAAGTTCTGTATACATGTTGTCAAGTATCTTCCATGATGTATGACTTGTCTAACTGTTGGTATAACCATTACTTTGTGAATGAATTGTCCAACTGTTGTCAAGCATCTTTCATGGTGACTGTTTACCCTACTGTTGTTGTTGGTGACTGATATTGTGGAAGTCCTGTATGGACGTTGTCAAGTATCTTTCATGACGTATGACTTGTCCAACTGTTGGTGTAACCATTTCCTTGTGGATGTGTGTCCATCTATTGTCAAGATCCTATCATGTTGATGTCTTGTTCAACTGGTGTAAGGCACAGTTATTGTTGTTTATGTTCAATACAATGGTCCAGTTGTCAATGTGGTCATTTGTCCAAGTGTCTTATGTCACTCGTAATGATATTAAGGAGATCAAGAATGAGGTTGGCGACCAGAGCACAGTCAACAGGATAGATGAGGGACCAGCTTTCATTTGCTGCTGTGGCTAACTGCCAAGATCTCTATAACCTAGAAGAGGAATCATCTAATAATAATTCTGTGTTGAACTTAAACTTAGGTCTAATTTCTCACAGTGGGGGTATTCGATGAGCCAAAATTCTAAATGGTTTCTCTAGAAAGGTTCTACGGGAATAATTATCTATGCCTCTAGACAAAACTTGCTGTTACTAACCTGTATCTTTTATAAAGAGATATACTTTCTAGAACTTCACTCATTGGAGCTTCTGTAATTATCAATAAACCCACAGAAAACCTCACACTTGATCACAGAGTCTAGCTCTCATAGAACGTATCCTTCACATCATCAGAGGAATCGAGTGTCGGTGCATATGCAGTAATAATGGTGGCAAAACCACAAGAGGTTGCCAAGCGCAGAGATAATTGTCTGTCATTACCTCCAGTTGGGATATCAATCATTCCCATTTGCGAATTCTTCACTGCAAAGCCCTCACCATGTTGCTTTTTATTCTGCCTGCCCTCTACCCTTCCAAAACATGGTGTAATTGTTTTCCCTGAGTGACCCTTTCTCAGAGAGGCGAGTCTCCTGCAGGCCAGCAATATCAATGTTAAGACGATTGAGTTCGGCATCAATCACAGCCGTGTTTCTCATATCGTCAGTATTTGACAAGTCAGTGGAAAATCCTGGACACATGGTTCTTAAGTTCCAGGTTGCAAGCAGTAGCTTGAGTTTTCTATCTTTCTTTTCATTAGTACCTGGTGTATTGGTTTTACAGTCTGCGATTCTGATTTTGTCCTAGCCCCAAGCACCCATTGAAGCAGGCAGGCAGTGGCGGATTAGTACCCAATTGGCCGGGGGCTGCCCAGCTTGAGGTGGGAGGTAGCTGATAAGTGACAACTGTAGGTGTCTCTCACCGTCAGAGGTAACGCGTGGCGCCCCATGTCTAGGCCAATTGACAAGGACTTATAACCCGTAACAGTTACTCTCGCTTTGATTCCGAGACCGGTTAAGTCCAGAGATGGAGTTATTGCCTCTCCTTAGCACACAGCCTGGGCTAAAATATAGAGACCATGTGTTGTCCATGCAGCATGATCCATCTCTCGGCCTGCCTAGCTCAGTCCAGAGGAAAGGTAACACCTATACATCTGAAACAAGGCAAGCTGCAGAAGCTGACAGAAAGCAGATATTACCGTCTACTGTCATACAATAGCTCAGTCATATCTGACTAAGACCTGACCTTCCAATAATGTTGGTTCTACGGCAAGGAATACATGGTGATTGTTGGTTATATGGCTGGGAATACATGGTTATTCTTGGATCGGTTGCCAGGCAGTTTCTTGCTAAGGCTTGTGAATTTATTGTTGTGCATGCTTGAATGCATTGAGGAATAGGTGAACAGTATTTCCCTCACTTAGCAGAAAACGAGCTCATGCGTCGGACCCTGGACAGTAAGTGCTCATATAATTATCCACGTAGTTCCCTATCAACTTCTCTGAGGTTCCAGCGTTTATGTTAGTTAGTTAGTTAGTTAGTTAGTTGTTTGGTTGGTTTGTTGGATGGATGGGTTTTTGGTTGGTTGGTTGGTTGGTTGGTTAGTCGACAGGTCATCCTCATTGCACATCGAACCATTCATTCCATAAGTGCTCGCATCCTCTCCTTAGCAAATCCCGCAGTGTGTAGCGGCTAACGATACCAGTTCTGTGTTGGTTTATCAATCTTCTTTGGCTTCCTGCGTAGTGTTCTTGTTTGGCCACACCTCTTTTAATTTGCTGTTCTCGCAGTCTGGCCATGGTTGTAGATTCTCGGTCATCACTTGGTTCTCGCAAAAGTCTTACATTTCATTTATGGGTCTATGTTAATCTTAGCCAGGGAATCAGAGGGCGGATGACTGGGCAACACAGGTCAGTAGGGGTCTCTATGACCCCACCTTGGGACCTACAGGGTGTGTGATGACAGTGTTCCATTTCTGATCACTCGACACCCGATAGGTCACGTGGTCAATGTCGCATTAGCCGTGTGTACTTACCTGGTGATTGAAGCACATGCCCATCCGCCTGGAATCACGTGTGCTAGCCGCCACTGCGCCACGCCAGCTCGTGGGCAATAGATTTCACAATAGAGAAATCATTGGTCTATGCCAGCTCTTACATTAGTCAGTGAAAATAGTAGATACAGCATTAGACAGATACATTAGAAGATATAACATTGGACAGTTATATTAGAAGATATAACATTAGACAGATATATTAGAAGATATAACATTAGACAGTTATATTAGAAGATATAACATTAGACAGTTATATTAGAAGATATATCATTGGACATATATATTAGAAGATATACCATTAGACAGTTATATTAGAAGATATAACATTAGACAGTTATATTAGAAGATATAACATTGGACAGTTATATTAGAAGATATAACATTGGACATATATATTAGAAGATATAACATTAGACAGTTATATTAGAAGATATAACACTAGGCAGCCATGATAGGATACTATATTTGGCAATTAAATTAGAAGATATTACATTAATCTGTTAAATGGAAGATGCTACATTGTGCAGTTAAATTAGAAGATATTACATGATGAAGGTACATTAGAAGATAGTAAATTAGACAGTTAAACAAGAACACATTACACAATAAAGGTAAATTAGAAGATATTATTGGTGAAGTTACATTAGAAGATATTATAGTGAAGGTAAATTAGAAGACATTGCATCAGTCAGTTAAGTAATGATGGCAGTACATTAGAAGATATTACAATAGACAGTTAATATAGAACGAAAGTTGTTGCTTGTGCTGCACTTGAATCCTGTTGAAGGATATGAGTCTTAAGTCTAATGTTTTGATATTCTTGTCTGATCCTGAAAAGGTCTTGCGTTCATCGAAGCGAGCTTAATGTAGATAGTTTCCTGACGGTCCGGTATGAAACGCCCATTTCCACGGGGAGTGGATGGCAATGCTCCACTTCCCCTACCCGAGTGCCTAGATTAGAAGCTGGTCTAAGCAGGGTGATGAGACGTCACATCCGCCAAGACGTATATCAGGATGTTAACCAGGTGGTCATTCAGCACAACACGCACCTGCTGGCCAGATTAGACCTGAGTGATTCACATGTCCTCTAGACGGTAAAGGATAGTTACAATGTTTAATCTCTAAAGACAGGATCGCAACAGACGGGCACACAGCTACAGTCTCACCTGCTCGATCAAGCTGATGTCGTCAGTAAAGGGAAAAATCACTTGTGGAATGCAGCCAAATGTAATCAAAGCCACACGTGCCGCATTTGGACCCAGAGTGAAGCCGTGGACGATATTAATTACAAACTCAAAGTTTTTCTTGTAATCGTCATTACCAAGGGTTCCGGAAGAGTCGATAGCAAACACCAGGTCGACCTCAACTGTTCCTGGACAAGAAACTGTTGAAGATGGCACAACATTATATTCTGTCTGTCTGTATTTGTGTCTGTCTGCCTGTGTGTCTGTCTTCTTGTCTGTATGTCTGTCTGTCTAAAGAAACTGTCTAGCAGTCAATCTGTCTTTAGTCTATCAGCCTATCAATTTTTATGTATGTCTATTAGACTGTCTGTCTGTCTGTCTGTCTGTTTGTCTGTCTGTCTGTCTGTCTGTCTGTCTGTTTGTCTGTCCGTCTGTCTGTCTGTCGGTCTGTCTATCAGCCTATCGGTCTATCTATTAGTCGGTCTGTCTGTCTGCCGTCTAGACGGCTTCCTTCCGTCCGTATGTTTACATGCCTGTCACTCAGTCTGTCAGTCAGTCTGTGAGTAAATTGTTCTGTCAGCCATTCGGTTCTGTGTATGTCTGTTGCTTGTAATTCTTATTTGAATGTTAATCTCTCTATCTCTCTCCCCATCTCTCTCTCTCTCTCTCTCTCTCTCTCTCTCTCTCTCTCTCTCTCTCTCTCTCTCTCTCTCTCTCTTTAAATCTATCTATCTCTCAATCACTTCACACACTGCCGATTGCATTAAGTGTAAAGAAAGAGGTGCAACATTTAGTGTCACGGAGATGACATATCTGAGACAATCTAAGTGTCACGGAGATGACATATCTGAGACAATCTAAGTCTAACGGAGATGGCACATCTGAGACAATCTAAGTGTCACGGAGAAGACATATCTGAGACAATCTAAGTGTCACGGAGATGACATATCTGAGACAATCTAAGTGTCACGGAGATGACATATCTGAGACAATCTAAGTCTAACGGAGATGACATATCTGAGACAATCTAAGTGACACGGAGATGACATATCTGAGACAATCTAAGTGTCACGGAGAAGACATATCTGAGACAATCTAAGTGTCACGAAGATGACATATCTGAGACAATCTAAGTCTAACGGAGATGACATATCTGAGACAATCTAAGTGTCACGGAGATGACATATGGAGATGACATATATTAAACAATCTAAGTGTCACGGAGATGACATATCTGAGACAATCTAAGTGTCACGGAGATAACATATCTGAGACAATCTAATTCTAACGGAGATGACATATCTGAGACAATCTAAGTGTCACGGAGATGACATATGGAGATGACATATCTGAAACAATCTAAGTGTCACGGAGATGACATATCTGAGGCAATCTAAGTGTCACGGAGATAACATATCTGAGATAATCTAATTCTAACGGAGATGACATATCTGAGACAATCTAAGTGTCACGGAGATGACATATCTGAGACAATCTAAGTCTAACGGAGATGACATATCTGAGACAATCTAAGTCTATCGGAGATGACATATCTGAGACAATCTAAGTCTAACGGAGATGACATATCTGAGACAATATATCCATCACCATTATCATCACAACCACCATGATCATCACCATCATTATCACCACCACCACCATAATCACCATCATCATCACCACCACACCATGATCACTGTCAGGGTCTTACAATCTAATGAATCTGGCTCGCTGGACCTAACATATGCGAGACAAACACACGTACAGAATGATTTAACGTGACACACGGTAACACTAAGTTTGAGGGTTTTATTTACACTTCACATGCAACACAATCTAATTCGGCATGTGGCCATCACAAGGTGAGAATCACAATCTATACATAATACATCGTTGGCACTCACAGACTCAAACCCACAGCTATGCAGTCTCTCTATCTTCTCACAAGAGCTACGAGCAATCGACATTCAGGCACAGAAACACAAGAGCCGCTTTCATACACGTCCGTCTCGTCTGATTCCCCTAGCCGTGTCTGGCGTTTTCCGCTCACAGTGCTTGCCCTGTGGATTCGAGCGCAGAATTGCATGCGTCACGCTTGTACTGGCTTGCCCCTTGACGGTCACTCTCTGTCGTCAGCGAAGCCTGTGAATATGTAACTGCTGTTCGCCTGGCGGGCGTAACGATGTCGCGGCATAGCAATGGGAGATTATGACATCCTCCCCGCGCCTCATTCATGAAAGATTCTATCTTTCATGTGTCTCTCTGTAAATTCAGGGTTACTATTTTTAACCAAGTCAGAATCTTCCCATTGGTTGTCATATACCCTGGCATATGTTCAATAGAAATACATAAGTATTGTACATTATACATCTTAAGTCATGCGGTATTCAAACCTCAACACTTGCCAAGTATCATCCTCTCGATGGATGATCACCTTCGTTGCAATTTTGACCCAGTCAGACCGGTAGCACCCGCAATCAATGCAACTACCTCGCAACCAATAAAAAAAAACGTATAATATGTCCTTAGACATCAGGTTAGACCGTAAAACGTCTTATTATGAGACGAATTCAACTGTAGAGTTCCAACCAAACTTGGTCGGGAGCTCTTATGTTGGTCTACAACTTTGGCAATCTCCTCCATGCCCAGCTGATGCAATCTTGGCGTGTCGACAATCTGGCAACACAATGGCTATTTTTATACATTACACATTACTATCTATCTGTCACCGCCTCACTTAGTAAGGGGCTGCAATTCCAGCCCAAGGGAAACCATTGAGTCGAGCAGGACCCGAGTAATCTAGACCCTTCTCGAAAGAGATGGTCCCCAAGTCCATGATTCCGTGGACACTGATGTGGCCCGCCTAATGCGGGGTCCACGAGGAACTCGGACAGAGTTACCGCCCGTGTCGAGTTAGGACACGCGGAGACCGGCAGAGGACGGATGGACTTGAGAGAGGCAACAGGGCCTGCCTTTGAGGGACTCTATAGATATCAATAGATATATAGACATAGGCTAGATAGTTTGCTAGACTGTTAAATGATACTTATGTGTTTGATGTTTACTATTTGGGAGATGTAATAGAGCGCGGGTCTGTTTACCCACTGCGCCAACGCATACTGTATATGTAAATACAATAAATACTCGATCTCATAACGAACAGATTTATTGTTGCCTGTATGAACCCAAGTTTAGTTATCTAGATACGAGCAAGACTATGACAGGCTTTTTGGGGGCCCGTCCGGGATGAAACCTAAATTGTATTCACCTGTAATTTGTACATATTCGACATTAATATTACAGGCGGTACCATTCCTAAACTAAAGAACCGTCCTATACAATTGTCTCTATTTAAATTATAACCCATTTGTGAGTCATCGTACAAGAAGTACGTATTTTCTTAAAGGGCAAATATCGCCTAGCCCATTTTTTCTAAGGGCAATAACACTTACCTCAACTTTAATTATATATTTTAACCAAATACTATTTTTAATGAAAAGTGAGTAAATGACTGTATGAATGGATTAAATGAGAGAACGATACACTTAGCGGACAAATTGTACGCAAACCGTATTTATTTTAATTTGTCTGCGTCTTTCATGTAAATTGTATGACTTGTCTAATTTGTGAATACATGTGTAGTACTTAGGTTAATAGTGAGTTAATATACTTAGCTTAGCAGTTAGGATACATCTAAGCACCACTACTTGGAATGCCTGTTCATGTATTGCACACAGTGCAGTAGTTCATGATTGAGGTTATCCCAACTCGTGACGCTTGGAAATACGCCACACATTCAGCACACACAGTACACAAACCTTAAAACTCAACACTATCAAGTTAAAATACAGTCACTTTATTAGAAACATCAACTTATTAGTCAAGGCACACTAACAAGCCAACAGGGACACTTGTAGTATGAGGGGGATAAAATAACAAGGTAACTACATATTTAGCATTACATAACATACGGGAGTAAAAGTGTATAGAAATACACACACAGATCAAGATTTGAAGGTGTACTTATTTAGCCAAGACTTCGGTCTTGTTAACCCTCTATTATATAGGGGTTATTTGTCTGGGTACCATTTTGGGTACTATGAGAAGGGCAAGTTGTAAATACAACTACTAAAATGCCACGTAACTTCGGTCTGATAAGCATATTTAAGCACACGAGAGACAGGGATCTCTGCACCAAATCAGACAAGTGTTGTATGGTAGAATACATGAGTTTTAGTGCTAATAGGTAGGTTGCCAGGTTACTATCCACCAAACTACAAACACCAACTGTATGTGATTCGGTGACAGAATTAGAACGGATCTAATTCCCAACAACAAATCATGTCACGGGGGAGGAGGGATCCTGTCACCGCCTCACTTAGTAAGGGGCTGCAATTCCAGCCCAAGGGAAACCATTGAGTCGAGCAGGACCCGAGTAATCTAGACCCTTCTCGAAAGAGATGGTCCCCAAGTCCATGATTCCGTGGACACTGATGTGGCCCGCCTAATGCGGGGTCCACGAGGAACTCGGACAGAGTTACCGCCCGTGTCGAGTTAGGACACGCGGAGACCGGCAGAGGACGGATGGACTTGAGAGAGGCAACAGGGCCTGCCTTTGAGGGACTCTATAGATATCAATAGATATATAGACATAGGCTAGATAGTTTGCTAGACTGTTAAATGATACTTATGTGTTTGATGTTTACTATTTGGGAGATGTAATAGAGCGCGGGTCTGTTTACCCACTGCGCCAACGCATACTGTATATGTAAATACAATAAATACTCGATCTCATAACGAACAGATTTATTGTTGCCTGTATGAACCCAAGTTTAGTTATCTAGATACGAGCAAGACTATGACACTCCTCCATGCCCAGCTGATGCAATCTTGGCGTGTCGACAATCTGGCAACACAATGGCTATTTTTATACATTACACATTACTATCTATTTCGATTTACCGCCCTTTGGTGTAATTTGTGACACCCATTAAATGAAAGGGAAATAATTTAAACAGATGTTAAACACAATAAATTATAATTATTAATATATTTCTCAGCGTCGTAGCTTGATACTTCTTTACAATAGCGAAAAAAATGTCGCTAATGTGAATCAGTTAATCAAGATATGATTCTCAGATTACACTAGTTTCAAAAATATTAATACACAATTTGTGTATTTCAAATTCGTGTTTCACAAATATTTTACAACCGTCATTAATTTTTAAGGTTTTGTTCATAGTCTGCTAGATTTTTGTTTAATTTTCTAACTTTCCGGAAGTACACACGAACAGCTGATGTAAGCAATAGTTTTTCACACACTTGCTCCGTAATGATGTTGGAATATTCGGAGTGTAACGTTGTGCTATTCGCTGGTGTTTTCGATGTTTCGTTGGACTTCTGGATTACGATGTTATACAGGATACGGTGTTATACAGTGGAGTAACTGTTCCAGTTTAGTTCACTCAATTGTTCAATTCACACGGGATAAAATGTTGCTGGATACCTCCAGTTTGCAGATATCACGGATAACTTAAATTGTTCTTGTTCACTTGAGGTAAGTTACGACACTGACCTGTGGCACTGTTCTTAGTTTATAATATTTATAATTACTATTGTTCACTTTCTAACTCACACTACGCACTTATACAACACAATTATCACCTTATTTGAGAATAATAATAATATTTACAGTGGGAAATTATCCCTATCACAATGATGTAGTTGACACTCACAGCTTTTCTGAAAACAAATACATTAATGGCTGTGCTGGTCTGAGTGTTTCGACACCCTGCACTCAGACATATGTGGCTATTAGGTATCATCGGGACAACGCGACAAAAGATCAGCCATTGTATTCAATCTGCCCGGGATGTGTCTCACTTCAAAGCTGTAGTCTTGGAGCAAAAGTGACCATCGAGCTATCATATGGTTAGTTGGCACTCCAGATGTAATAAATGGCAATGGACTGTTGTCAGATTCCACTAAAAAAATGCCTTCCCAGGAGGAATCTAGACAATTTCGTTATTGCAAATACTAAAGCGATGGCTTCCTTTTGTGGAGTCGACCAAGTGCGTTCTCTTTGTTTCAGTTTCCTGGATAGGTAATATACAGGATGCAAAATGCCGTCATGTTCCTGTAATAGTACCACTCCAATCGCCACGGAGCTCGCATCTGTGCGCAATCTGAAAGGAATATGCAAATTTGGCAATTTGAGAATGGGATTCTTTAAACTATTCTAAGAAAAATAGGACAATACATTCTGGAATGCAAATTTTAGGCATTCGTTGTTTACAATTTTGGTTGGGTGTTCTTTTTTTTAGTATGTTAGTAAAACTTTCAGTCAGTTCAGCAAAATCTGGTATGAACTGCCTGTAATAATTAGTTAGTTAGTTAGTTAGTCGACAGATCATCCTCATTGCACATCGAACCATTCAGTCCATAAGTGCTCGGATCCCCTCCTCAGCAAATCCCGCAGCGTGTAGCGGCTAACGACGCCAGTTCTGTGTTGTTTTATCAATCTTCTTTGGCTTCCTGCGTAGTGTTCTTGTTTGGCCACACCTCTTTTAATTTGCTGCTCTCGCAGTCTGGCCATTGTTGTAGATTCACAGTCATCACTTGATTCTCGCAAAAGTCTTACTTCTCGTAGAGCATTCAGAATGTCGGCGTGGTCCATGGTGCGTCCGCCCTCCACAGTAGCCTCACCTGCGAGCTTGTCAGCCCGCTCATTTCCTTGTTCTCCCGCATGCCCTGGTACGAAGATGAAACTAATCTTTGCCAGTCGAGACCGCTCCAGAGGCAGCAACCATTCTCTTCGGATCGACCCCTCCTCTATCCTCTTGATCATGTTCATTGAGTCGCTAAGGAAACAAGCCCTAGTGAATGTCTGTGTCTCGAGCCATGTTATTGATTTACTTACTGCCATGACTTCCATGGTCAGGCTACTTGTGGTTTCAGTAAAAGCACCAGAGTCCTCCTTCACAATTCTCCCTCCGGCCCGAGCTGTAAAGGCCCATGAGCTTCTCACATGTCGGACGACCGACCTATCTGTGTAGATGACCGCGTCACCGTCTAGCGAATTCTCGAAAATCAACGCTTGTACTTCAGCCTCAACAGCAGCCGGATTTTCTTGTCTGCATTTTCTGTCAAGTTGGATGCAAACTGAAAAGGATGTGCAGAAGTCTGTTGGCACTTGCACCCACTCCTCGCCAGGTTCTAAGTCCTCAAGTGAACACACCTGTTGAAGAATGTCTACGGCTTGACCCATCCACGACCGTCCTCTTTTGAACCTGCTGCCCTTCACCTTCCTAATTTCACTATGCAGTGGATGTTGTGTGTTTGCGTTAATTCTGAGGTAGGCGCGTGCCCTGCAATCTTGTATTCTCTCTTCAATGGTTGGAAACCCAAGAAGGTAGCGCATCGCCCTGCATGCTGTAGCTCTTGTACATCCAAGAATAATGCGCATAGCTTCATTCTGTATCCTTTCCATCCGTTCTATCTGCTTATGGCTGAGAGTCAGGATTGCCATTGCATACTCCAAAACAGACATGACCAACCCCTCGTACAGAAGACATAGATGGCGCTGCTCACAGTTTGCTGCCGCCATCACCCGCATCGCTGCCAAACCCCGCTTGGCCTTTGTTATCACCTGGTCTATGTGCACATTATAAGCAAGGCTTCGATCAAACCGTATCCCCAGGTAATTCATTGCCTGCGTTCTTTCCACCGTCTCTGAACACAGCATTACAGTTGGTGTTGGAGTGTTGACAATATGATTATTCAACGAGAACCAAGTCACTGTTGCCTTTGTTGGGTTGACCATTGCCCCAGCTTCATCACACCAAGTACTTATGCGATTGAGTTCGGTTTGTAGTTCCACAGCAACCTCCTCTCTATCCTTCCCCTGACGATACACTAAAACATCATCGGCATATAATAATGTCCTGCCAGGTCCAGTGATCTGCTCACTGGTGATTCTCACTGTGTAGGCGTTGAACAGTACCGGAGATAATGGTGATCCCTGTGGTAGGCCAGGATATATTGTTGTTGGTTCCGAAGTCCAACTGCCACATCTAAAAACTACATTCCGTTGGAAGAGGGCTGCAGCGATCCAACTAAGGAGGAATGGACTTACGTTTAGTTCCAGAAGCTGAAACATTAAAAAATCCAATGGTACTCTGTTGTATGCGTCCTCAAGATCAATCGCTGCAGCAACGGTTTCAGTGCCTGAGTGGAAACCTTCATAGACATCCTGGGCAAAGACTGCTGCATTGGTCCAGGTTTCTCTCTTTGGATATCCCTGAATATTTTTGTGGTCTTTGTCAGGCTTCGGCAAGGGAATCAGATAACTGTGTAACCATTCCTCCTTGATGCTAGCACTCCCTATACTGTTGTTGTACATGTCTGCTAGTTTCTCTAGCTCATTGTCGGTACACCTATTAATGTCGTCGTATCTTATGCCATCAGGACCTGGAGCACTGTTTTTTGATCGTCGAAGCACAGCCTTGATTTCTTTCACTGTCACTGTGTCTTCATCCGAAGTGTCCTGGGCCTTGCATCTGTCTGAGGTGACCTCCTTGGCCAGATTTCGGCCTCCCGTGTCTGTCTGGTTGCTTTGCTCAAGGTAGCGTTCAAAGAGGGCTTTGCCCTTGTCCTCGTCAGTCCTCTGCCAGATGAGGTCAGCACCTTGGAAGTCAGAATAGCTCTTATTCTTGACTACACCACTCATGCTTTTATGTAGTCGCCAGAACAATTTCAGTGACTTGTCTGTGCATACTATTTGACACACCTCTGCCCATTTTTCGCTTTTAACAACCTTGACCAGTTTTTTGAAGTAGCTTACTTTTGTGTGCATCTCTCTTTCTAAGTGCAAGCAGGGACTAGGATGACCAGCTCTGTTCTTCTTGGCATTTTGCCATCTCCTTACAACACTACGCTTATTCACCCAAGCCTTCTCCACCTCGAAACTCCACCACGGTGGCTGCTCCCAGCTTTTTTTCCTGCCCTGAAACGTTCTGCGCTTGTCACGTCTTATTTTACTTACAACATCTTGCCCTGTACTGTCATACTGGAACGTCTTTACCTTTAGCTTGTGTTAACTGGTTCTGCCTTTCTCCACCAGTATGCTGCACGGGTGGTGGTCGCTGCCATGGTGTCCTAGGACACCCCATCTACACACTGTAGTGAGTGAAGGTGAAACTAGCGCCAGATCAATAGCACTGTCCTCATCGCCCGGACGGCTTGCTGTCTTGGTGACACAGCCACTGTTGATACAAACCAGGTCGATGGTTTCCAGTGCAGTCTCGAGCTCCTCCCCCTGTGTATTGGAGGAAGTGTTTCCCCATGATCTGCCTTTAGCGTTGAAGTCACCACAGAAAATAACATTTCTCTCGTGGCCTAATATGCCACTTAAGCACTGCCACTTCTGGGCGTCCACACTGGCATTGCGGGCATAAACATTAACCACCACGAATGGTATACTGGAATGAACTCTCAACGCCTGTATTTGTATATCGTCACTGTCCCAACTGGACATGTCTAGCTCTGACGCCACCATGCTGTCGCGAACGAGAATCGCCATTCCCAGATGTCGTCTGTTGTAGAAACATTTGAAGCCGGCAATCTGGAGTAGCTGATCGCCCAGTCTCGTCTCCTGGAGTTCTACAATGTCGTTCCTGTAAACTAGGGTTTCTAAAATAGAGCCCCGTTGTTTTACACTGGCACAGTTCCAATATAGAATACGGATATTCCTGAGTCCTAGACGGTGACACTTGAGTCTAAAACGCCTCAAACCTCCACGCTTACCTTGCTTCTTTTTCCCTGCGCGGCTACCACGCCGCTTCGGTATGTTGACTGCAGACCGCACGAAGAACACATGCCTGTAATAATTTAGAAGTCCTAATACACTTCTGACTTGTTTCTTCGTAGTCGGCAGTGATAGTTTTAGAATTTTTGACACGATGTTGTCGTCAGTCGTGACAAAGCCATTAGAGATTTTATAACCCAAGAAGGAGATTTCTTGGTAGGCTATGTCAGCTTTGGCAGGTTTAATAGTAAGTCCATGCTGTCTGATCCGTTCAAACGTCTGTTGTAATGTCGTTATTTGCTCTGTCATTGTCGTTGTGTGTACACAGATGTCGTCCATGTACGAGATGATATTATTTATGTCCGTAAGTAATAGTCTTGTCATGCGTACGAATGTTGCAGGTGCATTAACAAGCCCAAATGGTAATTTGCACCATTCGTACAGTCCCCAAGGTGTGGCAAAGGCTGTCAGATGTCTGCTCTGTTCGTCTACCGTTATCTGCCAGTAACCTTTTGTCATGTCCAGTTTCGTAAAGTACCTAGAGTCTGTCAGCTCTTTCAGCAGTTCCTCGCAGTTGGCCATCGGTTATAAATCCAACTGCGTAATTTTATTTAATTTCCCATAGTCTATGCAGAGTCTTATTGTGTCGTCCTTTTTGCGTATGATGACTATTGGAGAAGAGAAGTGTGATTGCGATCGTCTAATGATGTTGTTCTTTTCTAAGTCAATGATTTCCTGGTGCAGTTTCTCTTTGTAATGTAATGGAATTGTGTAGGGTCTGCATTTTATTGGTGTGTTGGAAGTCAGAGTAATGTGGTGTTGTACTAGTTCTGTTTGTCCTGGGTTGTTCGAAAAGATGGTACTGTAGTCCTGTATGAGTTGTTTGCAGCTGTCGGTGTCTGCTTGAGTTAAATGGGGGTTTATCTTAATGTCTTGTAAGCAGTTCGTCGTGTTTAGTGCTGGTGTTGGTATTTCGTCGCTTTCTTCGTCGCCTTCATGGTCGATTATTGTTGTACTGGCTGCTGTATCGTCTTGTTCGTTGTCTCTGTTGTAGTATGGTCTTAGCATATTGATGTGGAATATTTTGTGTTTGTCTTTAACTTGAATTTCATAGTCAACCGGTGAAATCTGTCTTAATACCTTAAATGGTCCTTGCCAAGAATCGGTCAGTAATTGTCGGTCGCGAGGTAGGAGCAGTAGTACGTCCTGTCCAGGTGTCAATGTTATCGTCCTGTTTCCTTTGTTTGCATAGTGTCTATACATCGCACCAGATTGTTTCAGTGCTTCTTTGGCAATAATACAAGATTTAATTATCCTTTCACGCAATGATGTCACATATACGTATGATGATATGGGTTTAAGTACAGGAGTTGCTTCAGTTAACATGGAATGGTATATACTTAATGGGCCGCGTGGTTTGGCACCATAGATAAGTTCAAATGGAGAGAACCCAGTGCTTGACTGAGGGACCTCGCGATATGCGAATAGTATGGCAGGCAGATAGATGTCCCAATTTTCGGGATATTCTTGGGTGACTTTGGAAAGCATATGCTGTAGATCACCGTTAAACTTTTCTATTACTCCTGTCGAGTGAGGATGGTACGGGGAGTTGAAACTTTGTTTCACACCTAACATTTTAGTGAAAGCTTGGGTGGATGCAGCAATAAATTGACTTCCACGGTCGGATAGGATAGTATCAGGAAAACCTATCCTTGAAAATACATGGAAAAAGTCTTCCATTATGTCATTGGCAGTTATGTTCTTGAGAGGAAACGCTTCAGGCCGGCGGCTACATAAATCAATAATTGTAATTATAAATCTATTTCCTCTAGATGTTACATGATTTAGAGGACCTGCGATGTCAACAGATATTTTCTCAAAGGGTCGACTGGCTAAATCTGTAACCTGTAATTCAGCCTGTGGGTGTTTCCCCTTTTTCACTAATTTCTGGCAGATGTCACAACTTCTGCAATATTGTTTAATGTCATTACAGAATTTTGGCCAATAAAACTGTGACAACAATCTAGATCTGGTCTTTGAATACGCCATATGATCTGCAAGAGGTATATCATGGGCAAGATGTAAGGCTTGCTTACGGTATTCTAGTGGCAAAACAGTTTGCTCTGTGGTGGTGGCACCTCTGGTATAATACCTAGTGAGGATGCAATTCTTGAGGGCAAAATGCCATCTTGCATTCTTAGTTAACCTTGGCTTTTGGCCTATCAGATTAGAATACTTATATAATGAAGGATCAGCCTTTTGAGCTGTTAAAAAATTGTCCTTCATGGTTTTAGAAGGTAGTAATACTGGGCTTAGCATTTCTATTGCCTCAGTTTGATCAATTTGTTCTTGCACTCTAGCAGCAGATCTAGTTACTGCGTTCACACTTTCAGTGATATGAGATGATGGTGAAATACTTTGATCAATGATTTCATGTGATGGTGACACAATTTGATCAATGATATCATGAGGTGATGATACAGTTGGATCAATAATATCATGTGATGATAGTGCTGCATTAGCTAGCATACAATTATCTGTTGGTAACACACTTTCCATGATGACGTTCGATGGAGATGATGTTACATGATCATCAATACATGCAGATGTTATGGTGTTATGAGGCATCTCATTCACTTCGGGAAGGTTCCCAATGATAACATCACAGCAAGGATTGGTTAATGCTGCGCATTTAACCTTCCCAGTGAGAAATGTAGTCTCAATGTATGCCCATGCCAATGGATACTTCTCAATATTTCCCGAGAATGTTCTGCATGTTACATGCCTGCATGTATAGTATGTAGGCATTATGAAATCTCTTCTAAGACCTATAAGAGTGCTTCCGCTATCACGTAAGACTGTAGCCGGCTTGCCATTCACATACCCATGGTGGATGTTAATTCTGCCTTTGGAATCTATTACCAAATTGGCTTCTTCATTGGCAATAGGTATCGAGTAGCCGCATGTTAATAGGCCATCTTCATAGAATTGATTACAGATGGTACATTTTTGTGGATTAAATGTATCTATGGCCTGTGCTGAGTTCACAGGATGATTTTCAAGATGTTCTTCATCTGATGAAGAGCTATCAAACAAGGCGGCATTCGCCTTCCTGGTCATCTGTTTCCCTTTACAAGCATTACGCCAGTGACCATAAGCTTTACAAAGGAAACATTTTTGTACTCGTTTGAAGTTGCTTCGCTCTTTATCTTGGTTATTTACATAATTTTGTAAGTATGTTAGATATGCAGGGTTCTTATCGCACATCTCATTCCGGTGGTGAGGAAATTGGCAGAACCTACATTTCTCAGTAGTAGGCTTAAATGTCTTTTGCCTATTATATGTATCTGCTTTTGATTTCTCATAGCTAGCAGCTGCTACGAAATTTATATCAGTTGCACCACTAGCAAAACAATGTTTATTGGCTGTAAAATACGCCGACCCACGTTTCTCGATCTGTTCTACATTCATACACTCACTCTCTTGCAAAAATTTTGAAAATAATGGTTGAAGGGATGTGATGAGTTTATCCCTAAGGATGAGATCTTTCAATTTGTTAAAGTCATTATTAACTTTGGCTGCTGACAGCCATTTACTGAATATATCCTGTACTACAGAGATGTAGTCAGAGAACGTTTGAGTAGGTATTGGAGTTAACTTACTGAACTGTTCTCTGTAGCCTGCTTCATCTAACAGGAAATGTGACATAATTTTTGACTTTATGTACTGGTAATCTTTTCTGAGATCTTTAGGGATCGTCTCTATAACTTTTAGAGGTTCCCCTGACAAACTTCTCATATAAATGATGTTCCACTCAGATACTGGGATCTGGTAGTGGTCCATTAAAGTCTCAAAGTTTTGGGTGAAAGCTGCTATGCAGTCCCCCGAGGTATAATTTCTAACAATACCTTGGTACTTTTTGTACTGGTTTTCTTTTTCCAGTCTTTCAGATTTACGAGATTCTTTTTCAACAGATGTTTCAGCTTCAAGCTGTTTAATTTTCAGTTGGAGTTCAAGCTCTTCTCGTTTGCTTTGAGCTGATATTTCTGCTTTTTTCAATTCGGCCTCTATTTCTGACTGTTTAGTTTTTGCAGTTAACTCCAATTCCGACTGTTTCACTGCCATTTCTGCCTTTTTCGTTTCTGCATCTATTTCTGCTTGTTTAGCAGCTCTTTCAGCCGTTCTGTCTTCGCGTTCTCTAGCCTTTTCTTGTGCTAGGAGGTGTTCTGAATACTTTGTCTCACTCCATTTTGTCAACTCATCACCAGTTAACTTTAGTTTAAAACCCATCTCGATGAAGTCGTTTAGAGAAGACATGATGGAATGTTTCAATGAAAATGATTTCTCACACACGCAATTTTGTTATCAAGTGTTAGTAATGTGAACAATTTTTACAATATTTTTAGACTTACAGCGTGTGCCCCAAATTTGCATCCAAAAGTATATAAAGAAAATAATACTCAAGTACTCTGGATACCCTGAAGAATGGTGAAAACCAGGGCCAGAAACTTGTAGGGTCGCTACTGCAACGGCAAATGACCTCTACGGGTAACAGTTTCAGATGGCACAGGAAACCTGGTTACTTTTGGAAGGAAATAAATTAGAATCTATGTCTGTGTGCTGTGTATGCTTGTCAATTAAGTTTTGGTTAGGTTTGTATGGCGTTGAGTGTTATTGTTGGTCGTAATGTCGTCGTTCAACAATTTCCACAAGTTACTTTCTTTCCCGAACTTTCTGCTTCCACACGCTTTTTCTGTACACAACTACTTTCCCGAAGACAAGTTAGCCATGTTTAAACATTCGACAACTATGATGGTACAACACTTAAACAATTTTATCGAGACAAGGTTCACAATCACTGATGTTTTTTCCCCGTTAACACATTCAAATGTATGTAATTTATCACATCTAAGTTCAGATCTAACTAAGTTAAAGCCGGACGAAGCCTCCACGTTCACACATGTCAGGGTCTTACAATCTAATGAATCTGGCTCGCTGGACCTAACATATGCGAGACAAACACAAGTACAGAATGATTTAACGTGACACACGGTAACACTAAGTTTGAGGGTTTTATTTACACTTCACATGCAACACAATCTAATTCGGCATGTGGCCATCACAAGGTGAGTATCACAATCTATACATAATACATCGTTTTCACTCACAGACTCAAACCCACAGCTATGCAGTCTCTCTATCTTCTCACAAGAGCTACGAGCAATCGACATTCAGGCACAGAAACACAAGAGCCGCTTTCATACACGTCCGTCTCGTCTGAATTCCCCTAGCCGTGTCTGGCGTTTTCCGCTCACAGTGCTTGCTCTGTGGATTCGAGCGCAGCGAGAATTGCATGCGTCACGCTTGTACTGGCTTGCCCCTTGACGGTCACTCTCTGTCGTCAGCGAAGCCTGTGAATATGTAACTGCTGTTCGCCTGGCGGGCGTAACGATGTCGCGGCATAGCAATGGGAGATTATGACAATCACCATCATCATCATCATCTTCACCACCATCAGCATCATCATCACCACCACCACCATAATCACCACCATCATCACCACCACCACCACCACCATCACCACCACCATAATCACCATCACCAACACCATGATCACCACAATCATCATTGTCATCATCACCGTCATCACCACCATCATGATCACAATCATCATCATCATCATCATCATCCTCATCATCATCACCACCACCACCATGATCAACACCACCATAATCACCATCATCATCAACATCATCATCACCATCATCATCGTCGTTATCATCACCACCACCATGATCACCATCATCATCATCGTCATCATCACCACCACCACCATGATCACCACTACCCTCATCATCGTCATCATCACCACCACCACCATCACCACCACCACCATCACCACCACCACCATCACAACCACCATCACCACTACCATGATCACCACCATCATCGTCTACCTTATATAGCGGCTCCATTACATAACCTCTCTGCCATCACGAGGCCCCCCTCCCCCTCCCACTTCACAGTCATACGCTCGGCATTCTGCCAGTTCACCTGCCCCGTGTATGTTCTTGTCCCGTGTATGTTCTTGCCCCGCGTATGTTCTTGCCCCGTGTATGTTCTTGTCCCGTCTATGTTCGTGTTCCGTATATGTTCTTGTCCTGTCTATGTTGTTGTCCCATGTATGTTCTTGCCCGATGCATGTTCTGGCCCCATGTATGTTCTTGCCCCGTGTATCTTCTTGCCCGTGTAGTTCTTGCCCAGTGTCTCTTTTATGTTCTGTGTCAACCTTCGTGCTGGTCGATCATTGCCCCTTCTGCCTGGGACCACGCCCTCCAGTTCCGTTTTTTCTATACCATGCCCTCCAGTTCTGTTCTTTCTAGACCATGCCCTCCAGTTCTGTTCTTTCTAGATCACGCCCTCCAGTTCCGTTTTTTCTATACCATGCCCTCCAGTTCTGTTCTTTCTATACCATGCCCTCCAGTTCTGTTCTTTCTAGACCACGCCCTCCAGTTCCGTTCTTTCTAGACCACGCCCTCCAGTTCTGTTCTTTCTATACCATGCCCTCCAGTTCTGTTCTTTCTAGACCATTGCGGCGTTGTTTATATGCGATGTATTTCAGTTCCCGCCGTTCTCCATGGCGAAGGCCTTACGGACGCGATTCGTAATCCCGTATACCCAGGTTCGAAACACAGCGGTGCTGGTTTATTTTTCGAAAAAGGTATAGGTGCAGGTCGTTATGAAAGCTATGGCAAACTACTGAACGTAAAGCTTGCTCAGGAATCACGAACACCAAAAATGCTAGGGTTGACTGCTACATCCTGTCAAGGAAATGCAACTAATTGTTGTTTTGTTTATATTTCAGTTCCCACAATCTGCTTCTGTCTTGAGAATTGCAGATGATGTGCTGGTGTACAGACAGGTCAGAGTTGGGGACAGTTTGGCTGCAGATTTACAGATGATGTGCTGGTGTACAGACAGGTCAGAGTTGGGGACAGTTTGGCTGCAGATTTACAGATGATGTGCTGGTGTACAGACAGGTCAGAGTTGTGGACAGTTTGGCTGCAGATTTACAGGTGGCAGTGAGCGGTCACAGTGTGGTGCAGGGACACAGGGGCCGTTATAAACCC
The DNA here is from genome assembly GCA_963921405.1 of Cepaea hortensis. Taxonomy (NCBI): domain Eukaryota; kingdom Metazoa; phylum Mollusca; class Gastropoda; order Stylommatophora; family Helicidae; genus Cepaea; species Cepaea hortensis. The sequence continues at coordinate 4,742,514 of OY992897.1, forward strand.
AGACAAGGCATCGGTTGTGTGGTTCTCCCTGGATAACCGGACTGTGAAGGCAGATGTCCCATGTATATTTTGAATGTATGTCCTCTTAGTTTTGCATATCCTTTACAGGACATCGCTGTCAACATCAGCATCTTTCAGCTGTATGTTGATTTTTTTGGCAAGATTACGCTCAGTAGTTTGCCAATGCTTTCTGAGCGACCGGCTACATACTCTCATAAGCCACTGGCGCGACTCGAACCGCTTCCAGTTCTCTTACGCTCACGTCAACCACGAGAGTATTCGGGGTTACGGAGAAAGCTGCTAACTCCTCGGCCAGGGAGCTCGGCGTCCTCTTAGTAGAGAGAGAGAGAGTAAATTGAAGTACTTTGGTATCACCTTCGACAGGTGTTTGTCTTTTAAAGATCATGAGGAGGGTTTGGTGGTGAAGGCTGGTAGAGGAATTAATGCTTTGAGGGCGATGGCAGCAAACGGGGTAGAGCAGAGGATGCTATACGGGCTCTTTCGGCAGTTAATATTTTCTGTCACTGATTATGGTTTGGGGCTACTGACAGTATCAAAGAGCCAGCTTGAAAGGTCGGAGCCATCCATCCATCCATCACGTGCCATGCCGGTAAGCGTGGGCGGTCATGTTTTGCTCACTCGATCAACAGAGTCGTGGATCAGCTCCGTGTTTCTGTCTCGACCATGCCACGAGGCCAAGCCATCCAGGTATTTGCTTCTAGGTCTTCCTCTTGGTCTGTTCCCTTCGATATTACCAGTTGTCACCAAGTTCTCCAATGCATTTCTTCTCATAACATGCCCAAAAAATTTTGACTGTCTGCGTCTAATGTCTCTAATCAGTTTACGATCTTCAATTGTTTCTTGAAGGACTTGTTCATTGGTCTTTCTGGCTGTCCATGGTATTCTTTGCATCCTCCTCAGAAACCACATTTCTACAGCCATCAGATGTTTTTCAGTCTTACTGCTCATTGTCCAAGCTTCACATCCATATAAGAGTACAGGTTCTATGTAGCACCTCAACACTCTTTTTCTCGTTTCAATTGACATCTTTTTTATTGGACAATATGTTTTTCATATTGCTAAAGGCTACTTTTGCCATGGCGATTCTTGTTCTAATCTCTTCAAGGCATCTCCCATCAGATGTTATTACTGTTCCGAGATAATTGTACCTATTCACTTGTTAAAGAATATTCCCATTTACTTTTATATTACATTGTGGTATTTCGTTCTTCCTAGTGACGACCATAATCTGTGTCTTTTTATAATTTAATTCTAACCCTCGTTGTTCACTGTGTGTAACAACCGCATTTGCAGGTCCTGTTCATTATCTGCTATCAAGACTATCATCTGCATATCTAATGTTATTGATGCATCATTCCCCAATGTTGATTCCTTGCATAACTTCAATATTTCTGAAAATACTTTCACTGTACAGGGAAAACAGATCTGGAGACATTACACATCCCTGTCTCACACCTCTCTTAATAGGCTGATATTGGCCTACTTCATTATCAACTCTTATGGCAGCTTGTTGTTTCCAATATATGTTTTTTACAACTCTAAGGTCTTTTCCATCAATTTGTAGATCTTCAAGCATCCTTATCATGTCAACATGTCTCACTTTATCGAAAGCCTTTGTGTAGTCAATAAAGCAAAGGTGTAGATCTTTGTTTTCTTCTATAGATCGTTCGATTACGGTTCTCAGTAAATACACAGCATCTACTGTACCCTTTCCTTCTACAAACCCACATTGCTCTTCTCCTATTTCAGGTTGTATTTTCCTCCTAATTCTTTGCATGATAATTCTGAGCAAAATCTTCGTTGGAGCGCGTACTGAAAATACCATGTGTGTGATTCTGGTTTGCACAAAGGACACACCAATTATATGCATGAGGTATATCCTTGCGCTATCAACAATGGCGGATAGGCATAGAGTCATTCAGGCCAAATGTTACCTAAGAGTTTCGTCAGATAGGGATCACCCCCTGCATGATGCCATAAATATGGTCTAGGGTCATAGACTAAGACGAGGCAGGTCCTGGATGGCACAGGCGGAAATATATATATATACATCAGGGGTGTCATCTAGAGACCATTACATTGGCACCTTGCCGTTTTGACAGATGATAGTTTGGTACATTGTACTTCCAAAAGGCATAATAACTACAACCCATGGCGGTGGTGAATGTGTTGTCTGATAAGGCCAATTCGCGCTGTAAATGTTCGTCCACAATGGATGCATGTGAAAACATGGTCATTTTCACCATCATGCACCATCTTGCGTTTCACACGCTCGACATGTGACTTATCTGCAATAATTTTCTCCTTTGTTTTTATTCCATTTATGATATTTGACCTACATGCAACACGTTCAGCGGCGACTTGCTCCCATTGTGCATTATCAATGTCTGTATCAGTCATGTCTCCCCCGATGGTGGTGGGGGAGCTTGAGTTTCTCAATGACCCTGAGAGCTATGCCGGCGGTATCGTAGCTACCAGCAGGGCCTCCCAAGCCGGAGAGGTCAAAGGGTAGAGAACAGACAAAGAGAAACACCCTGGTCCTCCAGGTTGGGGGTTGAAGCGTGGGGTTAACATCCCCACCTTTGTAAAAACATTTTTGTTACGAAACAGATACATGAGCCTCGAATTCCGACTGACTTATCTGGACAACGACCTTGGAACGATAAAGGACTCTTGAAATTTAGAACATGGAATGTACGGACACTATATCGAGCTGGAGCGGCCGAAGAACTAACCCGGGATCTGGTTGAATATCAAATGGATATAACAGCAATTCAAGAAATAAGGTGGCCAGGAGAGGGTACTTTAGAGCAAAATGGAATGATTATAATATATGGAGGAAACACCCACAATAAACATGAATTAGGAACAGGATTTGTCATCAAATAAGAGTTAAGAGGGAATGTTCTAAGCTTTAAAGCTGTTAATGACAGGATTAGTGTCGTGTCCTCCTTTAAAGTGTCGTCCCTGGAGTGAGGAGATCCGACACCCACATTATAATATTTTTTTTTTTCCCTTCTCAATATTCTGGAGAATCCACCAGCTTCCGTCCAACACACTCCACCAGCCTATGGACACCTTTTCCTATCACTCTCTCACTGTCGTACTATGCCCCCTTCTCATACTTCCCCAACGCAACATACTCAACAACTCTTGCTTCTAGAAATTAATAAAGAGTAATTTATTAAAATAAAAGTGTAACGTATATGAGACGTGTATGTGAAGAAAATGTGTGACGTGTTCTATAAAGTGTGTAGACTCTGACTCTCAGACATCAACTCAGTCAGCTGATCACAGCAAAGATAGACCACAGCACGTTACGTCAGAACAAGTACGTCTCACCCGTTGCCGGAACCATCTTGCCGGATAATGCTTTGCCTCTGTAGACCTCTGGTAATCCAATTTCATGAACATCCGAAATAGACACCGGTGGTATTAACAGTTAATCATGGACCGGTTGCCCACTACACAATGTCCGTTCCTATCGTTCATAAAAAAATGCACAAGTCCTTTGTAGTGTGTACACAGATTAATGTTAATTGTTACTGTACTGGATCCTCCCTCGTGTCTATCTAGCCTCAAGTATCAAGTCTTGTGTTCTATTACACGAGATTATATCACACTATGTAATTATTAGACTTAATGTTTTCAGTTCGTTACTACTGTCTGATGCTGTGTGGTGCATCAGTACGCATCACTCTCTTTGATGAATCAATTTCCTTCTAGCGTAAGTTATGTTTCTGTATGCAACTTTATTGACTCTTGAACTGGTGTTCTTCAGAATGGGTTTTTTAATTCTTTCCCAAAACTTGTAGAGTTTCCTTGGATCTGGTAGGGAACCTAGGATAGAAACAACACATCTGGTGATAGTACTAGTCACTGATCCCTTCGGCTGAGTGTAAGCCTATCACCTTGCCTACTGATCTTTAGCTAACTAGAATTAGTCCTAGAGCAGATTAGCTACCCACCTAGAGCCGAATCAGGCTATGATAAGAAATGACCCATACAGAGTGCAAAACCCCAGCGGGCAATTTCCCCGTCTCCCAATTATCCATCATTACTCTATTCTTAACTAGCATAGCTAATATCACTATTCTACTCTAACTAGTTTCCACTAACAGTGCTAATCATCACACTATAGTTTAACAAGGCTACAGTCTATATTAATTAGAACTAATAGACTATATTGACTACCTTATGTAAAACCCGCCTCATTCCCGGGATGGCTACTACACTTTGCCATAACGGCACATGCTAGTTAATCTTAAATTAATCTAACACTGTAGAGCTCTCCCACAAACACGTCCATCATAATCCACGGTTCTTGGTCAACTCCCCCCTAGTTGATCCCAACTCGGGTTTATATGGCAAACTACCAAAGTTGGCCACGTGACGTTCTCCTTTATGCCCCCACACAGGTGGCACAGTGGCAGATCATCTCCTGTCAGGGATCCATCCTCCCTGGCTCCATTAATGTTAGATTTGTCATCACTGGTTGTGACATCCAAAACAATCTACAGAGTTACTGTACAGTTCCAACAAAGAGTTTCGATACCAAGCTGCCAATCATCTTGATGTTCCGGAAACCAAGAATTGACAGATGCACTGTTTTCCGTACTAGGTACTTCCGTTTTACATCTGCCCCTGTGATCTCACGGCTTCCATCTGCATTCAAATGTTGACAAACTTGTCACTCTTCTGTTCCGTGGTGACAATCCCAGCAGCCATTTCGCCTGATGTCCGGAACTATAACTGACAGACAGGGCTGTTCCATGTACTGAGCCGGGCAAGGCTATGTGATTCTAAATGTTTATAAACTGCCAACGCATTGTATCCCTTCCTTCTCACTCACCACCAAATGTGTTTATGGGCTGACACGATGTAACCTGTGCAGCTGTGTTTACTCTGTTAGTACGACTGTTGTGGCCTAGAAAATATACGCCAAGCAAACGTCGGTATTATTATCTGGTTAACTCATGGCGAGCTCGTGACAATTAGTAAATTGCGAACAAAAGCTAAATGGAAAAATATAACGATGATTAATGTACATGCACCTACTGAAGAGAAATAAGATGATATTAAAGAAGACTTATAATGATCTGGAAGATGTCATAGAAGAAACCCCCAAACAGGACATCCTGATTGTGCTGGGAGACTTCAATGCAAAAATAGGTAGAGAGCAAACTCATAAAAAAGTGGCCGGTATGGAAAACCTACATACAACTTCAAATGATAATGGATGGAGAGTCATTAACCTGGCAGAAGCCAAAGGACTGCAGATTAGCAGTACCAGGCTACAAAGAAAGGATATACATAAACAAACTTGGAAATCATGTGACAAGAGAACCTATAATCAAATAGATTACATTTTAATTAACAACAGAAATGCATCAAACATACAACAAGTTGGAAGTTATAGAGGAGCTGAGTGCCACAGCGACCACTTCCTCGTTGGAGCAAAATTTAAAATATAACTTAAGAGAACTTTCTATACTAAATTACAAAGATTACACCTAACATATAACAGAGAAAAACTACAAGAAATTACAGTCAAAGAGAAATTTACAGATTAAATAAAATGCAAACTTGAAACTCTTCAAACCCCTTTGGAGGAAAGCGTTGACCAAACTTGGCTGAACATCAAGAATACAATTCAATCTACCGCAGAAGAATGTCTCGGTGTGTTAACCACGCATAGAAAGAACAGATGGTTCAATCAAACATGTGAAGAAGCAGTCATTAGAAAAAAGAATGCCAGACATTTATGGTTACATGACATCATCATCATCATCAAGTGCCGTGCCGGCTGGCGTAGGCGTTCATGGCTCTCCACAGATCTCGGTCTTTGGTGTTCTGGATCAACTCTGCTGATGACATCAACAACATCCAAAAGGAAGAGCAATATAGAAATGAATGTAAAGAGGCTACAAGAGGCTACTACAGCTACTACTATTACATGGATTCAACAGATGGTCGTTTAATCAAATACTCACATGCAGTTGAAGCAGCGGAGAAAACTGAAATACAAAATATCATGTTTATACCATCATCCTGCTTATTATAATCATATTATCATCAACATAATGATTATTATAATAACAACAATAATAATAACGATAATTCTGGTTATTATTATTATTATTATTATTTATATGTGCTCTAAATATTATTAACCAGCTCTGTTGCATAGGTAATAGTTGCACATTGTGACATGGTATCACTCATCATCCGCTCCACGTTGCACCAATAACCCAAAAACGGATAAACACGCACCATCCTTACACGAAATTGCATCGTTCTTGAATCCTGTCACTCTAAGAATAGACATGCCAGCTTATGACATGAGAGGTCACGTTCAAATCTCAATATACGATTGGTGGAGGGCCTTAGGTGAAGCGTGCCGCAATGTATGAGGGTTTCGCGCAACACCGTTAGAGCGCATTTGGTGACAGATATTCCAGGAGAAACAAGGTGTTTTCTAATGGAGTATTATTTTTGCTGATGTTCCTCACGAAATTGAGTAAGAATAGCCTCAGATTATGATATATTATGATGATAACGTGAAGATAACCTGTGTACCGTGACTTTATATCATATATAATATATGTGTGTGTACAGTTCCAGCACATTGAAATATTCTTCACTATTTGAAGATAACCGTCATTTTGTTCCTGTCTGACGCAATGGCTGCTGTTGTCAGCACCTCCACTGAATATGTTCAATCTAATCTGTATTCTTCCAGTCTATGAAACCCTGCATTCATGTGCACTGAACTAAATACTGTAGGAAGAGGCCTGTCTCGGCAATATCATGCTTCAAGTCTAGGAAACCCTGCATTCATGTGCACTGAACTAAATACTGTAGGAAGAGACCTGTCTCGGCAATATCATACTTCCAGTCTATGAAACCCTGCATTCATGTGCACTGAACTAAATACTGTAGGAAGAGACCTGTCTCGGCAATATCATGCTTCAAGTCTAGGAAACCCTGCATTCATGTGCACTGAACTAAATACTGTAGGAAGAGACCTGTCTCGGCAATATCATACTTCCAGTCTATGAAACCCTGCATTCATGTGCACTGAACTAAATACTGTAGGAAGAGACCTGTCTCGGCAATATCATACTTCCAGTCTATGAAACCCTGCATTCATGTGCACTGAACTAAATACTGTAGGAAGAGACCTGTCTCGGCAATATCATACTTCCAGTCTATGAAACCCTGCATTCATGTGCACTGATCTAAATACTGTAGGAAGAGGCATGCTTTCTTTAACATGGAGCCTGCTAGTCTCTATCCAAGAGCCTGGTTTTTGTAAAGACAATCTTTGCCTTCTGCAAGCCGACCATAGGCTTCTAGCAACACAGTTAATCTTAAACCCACACAGAAATGAGAGCGAGGGAGAGAATGAATGACTCCCCCTTCTGTCTTTATTTGTTAGTGGCGTTGAGAGAGATTTATGTGGCATGAACTGGCAGTTTTGGTAATCAGGTCCAGCTGAAATAACATGCTGTGATATATATCGTGCAGAGAAGTCTAAGGACTAAATGTAGCCTATTGCACTCATGACAAACACTGATGTCAAACTAACTGACCAGACTAGGGACACAAACACTTTGTCCCCAGCTTAGGCTGAAGGAACAGCATGCATGTGATTCAGACAAGGAAGAAGAAGAAGAAGAAGAAGATTATCATTAGAAAGAGAGAGAGAGAGAGAGAGAGAGAGAGAGAGAGAGAGAGAGAGCTTGTGCTTGTCCATCTCGTATCTATATCTGTGTATACATGTTATTGTCCATGATATGAGAGGCAGTGTGAACTTCCACAAAGAATATTTCACCTGTAAATTAATATATCTAATTCATGAACATAATTATAACTGTACCAACGTAAGAATGAAGATATCCATGAAATGCGTTCATGCATTATACTTCCAACCAGCATGGGGAATATCATTTAGAATATCACATCCCTGTTGGGAGAGTAAGTAAAGGAATGGGAATTGCAGGAGAGATAAAAGACACTTGAAAGTCACATATGAATTGTAAACACGCACTTAACCAATCTGATGCAGCCCTGATTTAGGAATATGAATTTATGTGAATGATCATACCATCACAGCTTCCATTCTGTCACATTACTATTTAGGGACTAGCCCTGATATGTATGTTTCCTCGTGTAATTCTCCATCAGACTAAGCCTTGTCATTCTCTAATGTCTGTGTCCTCTATGAGAATATCAGTATATGCAGACCATTATATCAACAAGAGCAAAAGAAGATACGGCTTTGCAGATGAATATTGCCAACAGCAGTTTAGGTTGATCCAGTACAAAGGAGAGACACATTGCAGTAGATCTCACTTGTAGGTACTGCCTGATGCTTCTACTTTCTGAATCTTCTACCTGTAGCCTCCTTTGCATTCTTGTCAACTGCACTGACAACTTCAGTTTGACCAAATATGAATAGGAACATTATATTTATTTAATTTAGTGAGGAAAGACGGTGTTCGCAGAATAGATGGACGGATAGACGGATGAATAAAGGACGAGCTAATCTAGTACACAATTCCAGGATTAGTCTGAGAAGAAATTAGGAGAAACTCAGCATTGTGTCCGAATATTGGTCAGTTTTCCCCGAGTCTGTTGTGCCTAGAGTTATCAAGGATACTCCAAGATGGCGACACACTTCAAAATGGAACTGCCAGCCTAATGTTTCCAGTAATTATACAGATGCAACCTTGTTACTTGGAAGTCCTGTCTACAACCTCATGTCATTCCTAAAATCAATTACCAGTCAGGAAAGAACCATAGTCAACAATTAACTGATTCTCTCTATTATTACAACAAGAACAGAGAACATATTACCAACCAAAAACCCTAGCCATTTAGTTGTGTAAGAACTTTTATTTCAGCAAACATGAGATCATACATCAAGAAAATATTTCTAGGACCAATGGAACAATTGTAGTAGGAATAAGTGACTTGTGTAGAGAACAATGTGTGGCTTTTCCATGATCAAATAGACACTCACGGAATCAACTGTGGTATTAATGTTCAAAATTTACATTATATATTTCCCTTATGTTGTGCGTACTGATGTGGAATTTGTATTTTATGGAACCACCAAATGTTTCTTCTTCCACAGGCCTTAATGTAAATTAAACTTGTGTGAAAATTTAACTCTTTTCTTATCAAGTATCCCGTGATGTGCCAACTTCTCATATCTGCTTAATTAAGTATTAAACAACATCATTGAAGAACTTGGAACGTTAAGTGGCTGGGTAACCACGAGTGGCCAGTAAATTCCTGTTCCACTGTAAGCTCCTGTCACGAGATCGCCATGAGTTAACCAGATAATGATAATACAGAAAGTTTGCTTAGTGCATATGTTCGAGGCCACAGGTTGTTTCAACAAATCCAGGAAATGTAACTGCACGTGTTTACATCTGGTCGACGGATCGGGAACACTCAGTGGTGAGGGATACGAATCCCGGCATAGCTTTGACAGTTTGTCAACATTTGAATACAGATGGAACCCGTGGGATCATGGTGGCAATCGGATGTCGGCCATCACATGTCGGGCAAAATTAACAGTTGCAGATGTGTAGGGGAAGTGAATGAGCTGAATCATACATCGCTTTGACAGATTATAAACAAGTAGGATTGGAAGCGGAAGTACTCAGCTTGGAAGACAACAATCCGTCTGTCAATTCATAGTTTCCGGACAGCAAGAAGATTGGCAGCTTGTTGGGGAAAACTGTGGTTGGGATCATACAGTAACTCGTTAGTTTGTTGGGGGAGTCAAAACAACTGATGACAACTTTGACATTGATGGAGCCAGGGAAAATCGATTCTTGACAATGGATGATATGTCCAAATAACACCTGTGTGGACCGGAAGAATACTGTCACGTGACCAATTTTAGGTTTTGCCAAAAACCAGGATTGGAGAGGACAGTTAAACTCAAACCTTGGATTTTAGTGGACGTGCTTCGGCACTGTGGTTCTGATGGGAAAATGTCTACCGTGTGCGAATTGAGTTAATTTAATTTTACATGTGCCTGTCATAGCAAGAGTGGATGTAATTTGATCTAACTGCAGTGTTGCCTAAGGTAGAACCTATTATAATTAGTTCTAATTAATATAGGCTGTAGCCTTGTTAAAACTAAAGTGTGATGATTAGCACTGTTAGTGGAAAACTAGCTAGAGTAGGGAAATTGATACTTGGCTCTGTTAGTTGAAAATAGATTAGTGAAGTGTGGATAAGCTTTACTAGTTGAGAATTTAGTAATGAGGGATAATTGGGATATTGCCGTAGTGTCCCTGGTGGGCGGGGTTCCGCATTCTGTTTGTTGATTTTTTTTTCTTGTCTTGGCCTGATGATAACCTATGTGTTCAGTCATCTGTCTCTGACAGAGTAGGTTCACTGTATTTTCTGAGCGAGGCCGATGGCCACGATCATCTAATAGAGATCAGTGACGGGGAGGCTATCACCGGTTATATGATTTATGTTACAGGTTTCCTCTGGTTGGAATGAAGAACACGGAACCCAGGAAAAATCCGATCCCGGATAAAGTTTGGCGCAGGAAGATTGACCAGCAACTTTATCACAGAGCTTATGCTAGAGGAAGATGATCAACATTGCTCAGTGGAGCTGAATGGTATATGTATCCTGCAGGATAAATACCGAATGAGTTTAGGTCATACCAGTTTTAACACACCAGTAGGGATGGATATTCAGTTCACTTATGACTAGAACAAAAATAAAGGACTCTATTGGAGTATAGACAATAACTGTTTAATAGTGAGAACTAGAGAACATTTAGCAAGAGACAAGAAGTCCTGTTCATAGGACAGTGTTCCATGTTTGTTTCACCGCGCCGGAATTATGAAGCCGGAGTTTCTATAAACTGTTAGGAACAGTTGGGTTAGGAACAATAATAGTTTTTTCCACGGATTATATATTTACATGGGATTCAGATCTCATGGTCATCAGAGTTCCTGGAGGAGGACATGTCTGGAGAGAAGGATACGACTTCGGTGAGGTCTAATGTACTGACTCGTGGGATGTCGTGTAATCCTTGCCATGATGTGTACACTATGATCCTGAACTTTGAAGGCTGACACATACATTTATGTTATAATACACGACACACATTTTTCTTCGCATACACGTCTCATATACGTTACACTTTTCTTTTAATAAATTAATCTTTATTAATTTTTAGAAGCAAGAGTTGTGGAGTATGTTGCGTTGGGGAAGTATGAGAAGGGGGCACAGTACGACAGTGAGAGAGTGATAGGAAAAGGTGTCCATGGGCTGATGGAGTGTGTTGGACGGAAGCTGGTGGATTCTCCAAGATATTGAAAAATGGAAGAAAAATATTATAATGTGGGTGTTGACTCTCTTCACTCCAGGGACGACACTTTAAAGGAGGACACGACAGCTCCCAGGTTCCAAGTTGTTCATGAGGGAGAAACTTACATTATATAAATTTCTTGTAATCGTTACGCCTTATAGGGAAAATGGATACAAGTGGGGGTGAGCTAAATATTTTCTGTTCTCCTTTTTCATTTGGGGAAGTTTAAATCAGGATTGGAACCATTAATTTATTCGAGATTCCCCTAAATTACCTGAGCTAAGATGGGTCACTTTGTCTTCTAGAGACCTGTCCACACCTTTTAAAAGTAGTCCCATCCATCTAGCTTAACTTTATAACAGGGCAGGCTATGGTGGGTTCTGCACTTCCCTCCCAACATACCACACACATTTGCCGAAGTATGCGAGTCTACGGGTGGACATCAGCTTCGTGATATGTGCGTCTCAAGACAAGACACGACCTCGTACAATGTGATTCTGGTGACCTGTGAGCCAATGTCAGTTTTAACATTTTCTTCAATGTGATTCTGGTGACCTGTGAGCCAATGTCAGTTTTAAAATTTTTCCCCCATGTAAGTTCGAACCCGTGACTACCAGATCGATAGGTAATCGTCTTGCCACTCTGCTCCCTCGGATCTGAAGCGAGTGGCTACACTTTAATTGGTGTCATGTTCAGATTATCTTTAATTGGTGTGAAGTTCACGGAATCTTCAATTGATGTGATGTGCATGGCATCTTTAATAGATGTGATGTTCTTGGCATCTTTAATTGATGTCATGTTCACGACATCCTTAATTGGTGTGAAGTTTATGGCATATTCAATTGGTGTGATGTTTATGGCATTTTCAACTGGTGTGATGTTCATGGCATCATGAGTTGGTGTGATGTTCATGGCATCGCCTCTGAAAGCCAGTGACATATTTAGTCGGGTCTACATTTGAGTATGGCCAAGCTATTGCCAAAGATCGATGCAGTAAATCTGCTCAAACAAAGATTATCTGCCTACTGTAGTGAAATTGGAGACCATAATTTACAACTATCTATTGACTGCTCTCCAACTTCATCCACTACCAGCACCCATGGCTTCATGTAACCCTGATTTGGGTACTCCACCAAGCCCTTAGGTGTTCCCTAGGCTAACAGAGGGAAGGAGGCACGTTACTTCTCCTTTGATAAGGGATGCTCCTACTCCGCCAACCGTCTGTTTCTATCTTCTCTTCTTCTTCAGCATTCCGAGCCATTGAGGTTCTTTGCTGCAGATACAATCCGTCTCCATTCGTCTCTCTGGTGGACCTTCTCTTGCCAGTCGTTGATTCCAAGTGCTTGTAGGTCTGTATATGTATTATCTCCATACGTCTGTTTCTATAGGGACCTTAAATCATTCTTTCCATGTCTATTTCTATAGGGAGCCTGCATCATACATTCCTTGTCTATTTACATAGAGACCTTAAATCATACTTTCTTTGTCTATTTTTATAGGGTCATTAAATCATTCTTTCCTTGTCTATTAATATAGGGACCCTAAATCATACTTTCCTTGCCTATTTATTATTTTTCCCTCGTTTCCATCCCGTTTCTAGATATTGCCGTCAACATCAGCATCTATCAGCTGTATGTTGATTCCTAGACTAGATTTCGCTCATCAGCGCGCCACGACTTTCTGAGCGACCGGCTCATAAATCACTGGCGCGACTCGAACCGCTTCCAATTCTCGTGCGCTCACGTCAACCACGAGAGTATTCGGGGTTACGGAGAAAGCTGCTAACCCCTCGGAAGGGAGACGGATGTCTATTTATATAAGGACCTTAAATGATAGTACCCTGACCAACTGTCCGCGAGCCAACTCCACCGGCTGCTCCCACTTGTGGGTGACTGTTCACAAGGGCGAGTATCAAAGTCTCCACCTGCACGAGTGTGTTCACACCCTTATGGAAACCACGCCACGCTGAGGTTGGAGATGTGTTTAAATGATACTGTGAATGGGAGTATGTGTAAATGATGCTGTGGATGGGACTATGTAAATTATGCTGTGATTGGAACATGGAACACGTATAAATGATGATGTAAATGGGACATGAGATATGTGTAAATGATGCTATGAGAGGAATATGGAACATGTGTAAATGATACCGTCAGTAGCCACATGTAAATGGTGCAGCGATTGGGGCAGGAAACAATTAAATTGTGCTGTGAATGCCACATAACACAGATGTAAATAATTCTGTTGGTGAGAAAAATGAATGATGTTATGGTTGGCAAAAGGTACAGTTATGAATGATGATGTGACTGAGACAACAGACAGATGTAAATGATGATGTGACTGAGACTGCAGACAGATGTAAATGATGTTGTGCGTGAGACTGCAGACAGGTGTAAATGATGATGTGAGTGAGACTGCAGACAGATGTAAATGATGATGTGACTGAGACTAGAGACAAATGTAAATGATGTGAGTGAGACTGCAGACAGATCTAAATGATGATGTGACTGAGACTGCAGACAGATGTAAATAAATGTTGTGGACGAACCTGCGATTAGCAACACACAAACGGTAGGTACTGAAATCATCTTGCTGTCGTTCTGGTTCTGGAATGTAAGAAACAACAATGTCGTAGACATGAGAGTTCCAACACAATTTAAATAAGACCCACGATATTACCTGCTAACTTGTAATTATATATCCCTGGGCCTTGACCTTTCATTCACGTTTATGTGACCCCCCACCCCCTCCATGACAAACTCCATCATGTTTTCTTCTCCTTCTTTCAATCCGTATCCCCTAATGGGTCAACGCCCTCACCTATCTCACTCCAAGCCCTTCTAATCTTATCTATCCCAAACACTTATGTCCTCAACATATTATTCATGTCTATTTCTACTTCTCGTTTCGGTATGCTTGTCAGTCTATCTCTATTTCTTTTGTCATGTGAATTAATTCCTGACAAAGATCTTTCTAGTTGCACTGTTCTCTGGTTTTCTTGATGTGTTTTCTATCCAGCTCCAGAGGCCTCTCTTCGCCACTTGATTTTAACATGCATAAAATTAACACATGTAAATTACTGTAGAGTGAGTGAGAGAGTTAGTGAGTGTGAGTGAGAGAGAGAGTGAATGAGTGTGAGAGTGTGTGTATGTAAAATAAAGAGAGAGAGAGAGAGAGAGAGAGAGAGAGAGAGAGAGAGAGAGAGAGAGAGAGAGAGAGAGAGAGTTGAGCGCATGCATGTCATGTAACATGCTATTCCAATTTTTATGCATTTTCATCTTTTATATTAAGAGGTATCATTTTGTATGCCACTTGATTGTCCTGTAACATGCCATTCCATAATTATTTTTCATATTATCATTTTGTATGCCACTTGATTTTATCATATATAATATAACATTACTGTGATGTGAGTGAGAGAGTTAGAGAGAGAGAGAGAGCGAGAGAGAGAGAGAGAGAGAGAGAGAGAGAGAGAGAGAGAGAGTTGAGTTGCATCACTAATTTTTACGCTACACAATGTATATGTACAATTTTTCCTCCACTTCTTACAATTTTTGCGAGAATGCTCTCGACAATCGTCAGTGTCTCAACTGTGTGTAAGGTGTGGGAGTTTAATCTTATTAGTTTCAGTGATCATGTGAGGCATTATGCATGTGTCTAGATGTGAGGATGTTTGTGTGGGTGTGTATATGAGGAATGTGTGTGTGTGTGCTTGTGTGTGTGTGTGTGTGTGTGTGTGTGTGTGTGTGTGGAGGGGTGTGTGTGGAATGTATGTGTGGAGGGGTTTTGTGTAGGGGATGCGTATGGGTTGATGGGTGATGTGTGGATGGGTGAAGGGATGTGTAGTCGGTGGGGGATGTATGTGTGTGTGAGGGATGTGTGTGTGCGGCGGATGATTTTGGGTCTGGTATATGTGGGTGGTAGGGTGTGTGTGGGTGGGAGGTGTGTGTTTTCTGGTGTTTATGGGCGGGGTGTCACAGAGCAAGTGCCCCAATGCACACTAGACAGATGTTGGAAGGAAAATCCCGAAGGGAATAATAACAGTGCACCGAAACCATGAGAGACGAAAAGGCGTCACGAAAAACGACAGCATGACAACAAAGGATACATTGTGTGAGAAGAAAAGTGAACGGACCCGTATTTCGATCGGGAGAGCAATTCGATGTGGCTAGTGGATCATCGACAGGCTAGCAAGGGACTTATTCCAAACTAAGGAAAGCTAGCAACATATCTAGGAACGGCGGACAAGCTCTAGACAACCAGAGATTCGGTGGAAGATAGATAGATGACGGAAAGGACGACCTGAAGGAACAGAGGGGAATCGAAGGTTATTCAACGGCAGTTAGGAAAGATGCAGGACGACATTTCAGGTTCGTGCATTAGATAATTAGTTGCCCCTTGTATTAAGAGACACTAATTAGTCACCACCTAATATATGTTTTCTTGATTCCGGAAATAAAACGGATTTATCGTTTCCTGAGCGTTGTACTTCATTCCATGTTCGCCAGTGAGTCCTAAAGTCATTGTCGCATCGTTTTTCTTCAACGAGCCAATTCATGTTCCTGTCGCGAATCCACCCATGGCATAATACTTGAAGAAACGAGGATTTGTGATATGGCACGGGGGATATGTGTGGGCAGGTGGGGAGATGTGTTTGTGGGTGGGGATGTGTGTATAGGTGGGGATGTGTAGTTGAGAGGTAGCGGATATTGGGTGGGTGGGTGGGTGTAGTTTGGCTGATGTGTGTGGGGGTGGATGGGGAAAATTGTGAGGGTGCGGAATGTATGTGTGGATGTGTGGATAGGTGCGGGATGTGTGGGTTGACGGGGTATGTGTGTGTGGGTTTGTGATGCTGGGTGGTTGCGGGTGTGTGGGTGGGTGGTGGAGAATATGTGGGTGGGTGTGTGCGTGTCGGTTATTGGATGGGTGGGGGATGTATGTGTGGGTGGGAAATGTGTGTGGGTGGGGGATCAGTGGGTGGGTGGCGGCATGTATGTTTGCCTGAGTCTGTGTGAGTGTGTGGAAGTATGTGTGGGTGGGTGGGGTGTGGTGGGTGGGGGATGTGTGGGTGGCTGCGGGGTGTAAGGGTGGATGGGGGATGTGTCTCACAACATTGCAATATGCACTGTTTATGTTTACAACTTTCATTTGACAATGTTTTTTTTTTAACCATGTGAATGTACCAGGCATAATATGCATTGTTTATGCTTACAAGTCCTCTAAAAGTACTGGAGAGTTTTGGTAATAGACCATAACTTTAGGAAGGGAAAATCCAACTGCAGGGAGAGTTAAAAGACCACCATGTGAATGTGGAAGGCAAGGGGAAACCACCACATTATCTTCCCAAGATTTCATGGCGACACACATTTCAGAAATAGTGAACGACGTTAATGGCTGTCTTAGGACATCCTCGTCGGTAGGGACAGTCATGAGCCACAGGTGACACCAGACCGTCATCCAGCTACTGATGGCAAAACTAAAACTATAACTAAACTAAATAAATTTAGAGTGTGAACATGGAATGTTAGGACATTAAATGAGCTAGGAAAGTTAAACAATGTTCTAACAGAAATGGAAAACATGAACATGAATACACTAGGTATAAGTGAGATGAGATGCAAGGGATCTGGCAAAATTATAACCGACAATCACACAATAATTTATTCTGGAGGGGATACACATGAAAAAGGTGTAGGAATAATATTTGATGAAAAAAACAGCCAAATCTATGAATGGATACTGGTGTATTCAGATAGAGCTATAATGGTCAAAATCAAAGGCAAACCAATAGATATAAATATTATACAAGTATATGCACCAACAATAAGCAGTAGTGAAGAAGAAATACAACACTTTTACGATGAAATAGAAATGGCAATAGCTCAAATTGGATCACAAGAAATAAAAATAATACTTGGAGATTTTAATGCAAAAGTAGGAAAGGGAAAAATAGAGGATATAGTGGGGAATTACGGTTTAGATACAAGAAATGAACGAAGAGAGAAACTAATAGAATGGGCAACTATTAATGATATGATAATTGGAAACACATGGTTTAAACACCATAAAAGACGACTATACACATGGAAAAGCCCTGATATGAAATACGCAACCAAATTGACTACATGCTTATTAATAAAAGATTTAGAAATGCATTAATTAATGTAATGACAATGCCAGGTGCTGACGGTAACAGTGATCATGTACCACTATGTGGACAAATAAAAGTAAGATTAAAGAGAGGGAAAATCGGTTAAGAACCTGAGACTTAATAAAGAGGTTCTGAAAGTAGATAAAGAAATTCAAGAACAATACAGAGTGACTGTGAAAAATAGGTACAATGCAATTACTAAAAAACAGAGTATAAATTATCAAGTGGAAATGTTAAGTGACTCCATTCATCAAACTAGCAACGAAATATTACCGGAGAGAAGCCAAAAAGCTAAGAACAAATGGATTAATGAAGAAATCTTAATGCTGATGGACAAAGGGAAAGAGAATACAAATGACAAACAAGAATATACTAAGATAAATAAAGAAATAAGAGATACATGTGTGAACGCGAAAGAAAGTTGGTTAAACGAGCAATGCAAACAAATTGAATTAAATTCCATTAAAGATATAAAAAAAAAAGTATGCACAGACAAATCAGTGAGCTCACAGGAAGAAAGATAAGAATAAATACAGGGTGTTTGAAATCAAAAACACGAAAGATATTATTGGAGGAAGGTGCTATAATGAAGAGGTGGAATGAGTATATAAGAGAATTATATAATGGAGAAAGGGGAGAATTAACAGAAGAAAGTAACTTAGAAGGTCCACCTATTCTAAAAGAAGAAGTCGCCGACGCTATGAAACATATGAAGAAAGGAAAAACAGCTGGGCCAGATGAAATCACAGTAGAAGAATTAGAAGTATTGGGAGAATTTGGGGTAGATATATTAACCAAAATGTTAAATGATATTTACAATAGTGGATATTTATCGAGCGATATGGTAAAATGTTTGTTTCAAGAAACAAATGAAGATCGTAAACTGATTAGAGACATTAGACGTAGACAGTCACAATTTTTTGGGCATGTTATGAGAAGAAATGATTTGGAGAACTTGGTGACAACTGGTAAGATCGAGGGGAATAGACCAAGGGGAATACCTAGAAGCAAGTACCTGGATGGCTTGGCCTTGTGGCATGGTCAAGACAGAAACACGGAGCTGATCCACGACTCTGGTGATCGAGTGAGATGACGGAACATGACCGCCAACGCTTACCGGCGTGGCACATGATGGATGGATGGTAAAATCTGTATTTATAGCAATACCAAATAGACCAGGAGCAATTGAATGTGAAGATTTTCGTACAATTAACCTCATAAATCATGTCACTAGGCTTCTACTCAGAATTATAATGAGAAGAACAAGAAAGAAAATAAAAATGGAAACTATTCAAGAACAGTACTGTTCTTGAATAGTTTCCATTTTTATTTTCTTTCTTGTTCTTCTCATTATAATTCTGAGTAGAAGCCTAGTGACATGATTTATGAGGTTAATTGTACGAAAATCTTCACATTCAATTGCTCCTGGTCTATTTGGTATTGCTATAAATACAGATTTTACCATCCATCCATCATGTGCCACGCCGGTAAGCGTTGGCGGTCATGTTTACGGAAGGAAAGGGTACCAACAATGCAATATATATATATATATATATATATATATATATATATATATATATATATATATATATATATATATATATATATATATATATATTACGAACACTAATAGAAAGGTCAATAGAGAAACCGAAGGACATATATTTATGCTTCATAGATTATACTAAGGCATTTGATAAAGCAAAACATGACGAGCTGATTAAAATGTTGGAAGATATCAACATTGATGGGAAAGATTTAAGAATAATAAAGAATATATACTGGAACCAAGTAGCAGCAATTAAAATGGGAAATAAAGAGGGTAGTTACGAACAGATAAAGCTAGGAGTACGACAGAGGTGTGTCTTGTCACCCGATCTCTTCTCCCTATATAGCGAAGTAATAATTAGAGAGTTCAAAGAGAAGCCAGGAATACTAATCGGAGGATATAATATAAACAATATACGATATGCAGATGACACAGTATTGGTGGCGGATAATGCAACAGACCTACAACAATTATTGGACATTGTAGTATCAGAGAGTGCACAGAAAGGACTCTCCTTGAATATCAAGAAAACAGTAACAATGGTGATATCAAAGGAAATGGTGACACCAAAATGTGACATAGAAATAGAAGGGAAAATCCTTAACCAAGTGGATAATTTTAGATACCTAGGGACATTTATAACATCAGATGGAAGATGTACAACAGAGATTAAGAGTAGAATAGGACAGGCAAAAGCCGCATTTCAGAAAATGAAGAGTATCTTATACAATAAATCGCTGTCACTGAATGTAAGAAAGAGAGTGCTGAAATGCTATATAGAACCAGTTTTACTGTATGGCAGTGAATCTTGGAATGTAAATGAACAAATTAGGAAGAACTTAGAAGCAACAGAGATGTGGTT
This sequence comes from Cepaea hortensis, assembly GCA_963921405.1. Taxonomy (NCBI): domain Eukaryota; kingdom Metazoa; phylum Mollusca; class Gastropoda; order Stylommatophora; family Helicidae; genus Cepaea; species Cepaea hortensis. The sequence continues at coordinate 4,762,453 of OY992897.1, forward strand.
TTTAATTAAGACGAATGATGCGAATTCCTTGGACTGCCAGAGTAACTAACAACGATTGCCTGAAAGAGGCTAATGAAACTAGAACATTATATACAACAATAAGACAGAGACAAACATTTTTCTTCAGTCATGTGATGCGAAGAGGGGCATTGGAGAACATCGTGACAACTGGAAAGATCGAGGAGAAGAGAGGCAGAGGCAGACCAAGAGAAAAGATGCTGGACGGGTTGAGACGGTGGCATGGAGGGATATCATCAGCAGAATTGATCCAGAACACCAAAGACCGAGATCTGTGGAGAGCCATGAACGCCTACGCCAGCCCCCTATGTAAATGTAACATGCACATTTGATGAATGAAAGATGAGTGATTGAAAGGGCCGAATGTAAGACGGGCTTGTGTGCCCAATTTGTTACCCTTTTAAAATAAAGTTCGTTCGTTCGTTCTTGTTTCACTGGCATTTATCTATTTCTCTTCATGAGTTATACAATTATGATTCTGCCTTACCATCGCGATCGTTCTACTTTGGTGGGAGAATGGGTGAATGTTTGCAGTGTCCATGTAACGGTGTTCTTTGTTCACCATGTCTCCTCGTCATACAGCAGTAGTGATGTCACACCGAAGCTCAACATTCTCAGGTTGGTGCTCAGTTTAATGTCACGTGACTTCCACATACGGCCGGGTGCTATGTAAGCTCCCTCACACTTCTTATGTTGACTACGCAAGTTGTTCGCCTAATATCAACGGCCATTGAACGTCGGACCATGTCTGACCACAGCCGTCTGTTTATGATCACACTGGACACCTGACACGGGGCTCTCTCAGACAGCTATGGTCCAACTCTGGAGGATGAAAGATGCTCAACGGTCAGCCACCCAGTGTATCTGCAGGCTTGTCTATGGGACATATTTTTCTGTCAATTCCCATACCATCCCATAGTAATTTATGCCTGTCCCATCCCATTCAATGGGACGTTTCCCATGGGAATAACATTCCTATGGCCAAGCCTGTGTATCTGCCTTTGCGTTCTATTTCACTGTAGACATTGAGTTGATTATATGGATATTGGGTTGAATTATGTGGACATTGCGTTGAATTATGTGGACATTGGGTTGAATTATGTGGACATTGGGTTGAATTATGTGGACATTGAGTTGAATTCTGTGGACATTGGGTTGAACATTGTGGACATTGTATTGAACTATGTGAACATTGAGTTGAATTATGTGGACATTGTTTTGAACTATGTGGACATTGGTTTGAACTCTGTAGACATCGGGGTGAACCCTGTTGACACTAAATTACCCGAAGCGCGTTGAAGAAATATAACTACCCAAGTTCGAATCTCAGCCAGTGTGCATGCTATGCCTATGTGATACACAATGAGCTCCTGTCCTTCTACCATGCCTCTAAACAGAAAGGGAGATCCAGTACCAGGCTTACAAGCCCCACTGATGTCTGAGCTTAGCGAGAAGAATTTCAGCCTCGCAACACAGGCTCTGCGGAGACGGTACTTCGTTATTCAGTGGGGGGGGGGGGGGAGTGGCTTAATACATATGTAGGGAGAAGTGTCTCCATACAAGGAGATATATACAAGGAGATATATGAGGAGAATCGTCTCAAAACACATGTGGCGAGAACCGTATCCATACACAGGTGGGGAGGGCCATTTCTATACACATGTGGGGAGAACCGTCTCGATACACACGTCGGGAGAACCGTCTCGATACACACGTCGGGAGAACAGTCTCGATACACACGTCGGGAGAACCGTCTCGATACACACGTCGGGAGAACCGTCTCGATATACAAGAAGAAGACAAGAAGTACAAGTAGAACAAGAATGAGGAAAGGAAAAAGAGGAATAACCCAGCACGGAGTAGTGAGCAACTGAGTGGACGAAGACTGCAAGACAAAACACAATAGATATCGGAGTACAGATGACAAGGACAACCCAAAGTAACATCCATCAAGATTAACAGACGGACTATTTCAGATACACGATGACGATGTTTACTTACAGAAGGATCCGAGTAGAGTGTTCAACACACGAAGTGAACCTGGGGACTTATATGGAAGCTGCCAACAGCAGACAAATTTAATGCACACATTGAAGCAATAAAACTGATATGGCGTAGACAATGCGATACACAGATTAGCATAATGATTAACATAATAATAGTAAAATATCATTGACCCGTCAATCACCGGGTAATTAATGTATGCAGTTGTGTGTGTGTGTCACAGTGTGTGACAGGATGGCCTTGGGTATTGAGAGTTAACCACACCCGAGGTATCACTAGCACTCTCGTGTATTCTGACCACAGGGGCTTGACAGGTAGATACACTGTTTACTCTGCTGTTGACCTCGTATTAGTTAAATATGTCTACAAGCCCCTCCAGATTCTAAACCCCCACTATCTACCCTCTCCCTGCGACAATGAACACTGAAACATCGTCCGAGACCACACTCAAAAATTAGAAACAGAATAAATCAACATAAACAAAGTTTATTCTACCCTAAAGAAAATAGGTAGGAATTGAACACCCTGATCTTCTTCTTCTTCAGCGTTCCGAGCCATTGAAGTTCTTTGCTGCAAATACAATCCGTCTCCATTCGTCTCTCTGGTGGACCTTCTCTTGCCAGTCGTTGATTCCAAGTGCTTGTAGGTCTGTACATGTATTATCTCTCCACCGCCTTCTTGGTCTACCTCGGGGTCTACGGTCATTTATTTCCTGAGTGTAAGCGAGTTTTGTTTCCCTATTATCTTAAATTCTTTCTATATGCCCCAGCCATTGTAGTCTATTAGCCTTCATGATACCAGTGATTAGCGGAGACTTAAACAGATCATAAATGTCTTTGTTACTTCTTCTTTTCCACTCTCCACTTTGTGTATCCCTAATGGGTCCAAAGATGCGTCTTAAAATTTTGTTCTCAAAGGTTTGTAACAAGGCTTCGTCTCCTTTCGTTGTACTCCAGGTTTCAGAGCCATACAGCACAACTGGTCTGATCAGTGTTTTGTATATTGTGATTTTGGTGTTACGAGATAGCGCCTTTGATTTTAGTAGATGTTGTAGTGCATAGTATATCTTATTTCCAGAGTTGATTCTAGTTTGTATTTCTTCCCTTATGATGTTGGAGCAGTTGAAGATCGTACCCAGGTATTTGTATGTTTCCGTTCTTTTAATGGTCATATTATCTATTTGTATGTGGCCAGAGTTTCTAGCCATTCCGTCTCTTGAAATTACCATATATTCTGTCTTATCTTGGTTGATAACCAGCCCCATCTGTTGGGCTTTTTCCTTTAAGTGAGTCAATATTTCCAATGTCTTTTGTTCACTTTGCCCTATAATATCTATATCATCTGCATAACCAAGCAGCTTGGATGTTCCTCCAATATCACATTCCTCCTTTACCTTCCTTACAACTTTCTCTAGAGCCAGATTGAAGAGTAGCGGCGATAGTGCATCACCCTGTTTCAAGCCAGATGTTATTTGGAAGGGGTCTGATTTCCTGCCTTTATATGTTACTATATTATAAGTATCTTCCATGCATAGTCTGGTCATGTTGATTAACTTCCTTGGTATTCCAAATTCCTGCATAGCATTCCATAGACTATTCCTATGGACACTATCATAAGCCTTTTTTAAAATCCACAAAAATGTTATGGAGATCTCTTTTATATTCCCAATGTTTCTCGGCTATTTGTCGTAAGATAAATATCTGATCTATTGTTGATCTGTTTTGTCTAAAACCCGCCTGGTAGTCACCTAATATGTCTTCTGAATATGGTTTTAGTCTATTTAGTAATACTGCGGATAGTATCTTATAGCTTGTGGACAGTAGTGATATTCCTCTATAATTTCCACATTGGAACTTGTCTCCTTTCTTAAAGATAGGTATCAATAATGACTCTTTCCAGTCATGGGGTAATTCTTCTGTCCTCCAGATTTTTATTATTAGTTCGTATAGCTTTAGATGTAATGCATGGCCACCTGCCTTTATAAATTCAGCAGCAATTCCATCAGTCCCAGTTGCCTTATTGTTTTTAAGTCGTGTGATTACATATAGGATTTCTTCAAATGTAGGTTCTTCAATTTGCGGTTCGCATGTTAGAACCTCTTCCTGTGAGAAAATGTTACTTGGAGCTTCACAATTTAGTAATTCAATAAAATATTCTTTCCATGTGTTGCACATTTCCTCATTGGTATTTATCATATTCCCATTTTTGTCTTTTAAACCATATGTGTTTTGTTGGTGCCCTCGTTTCATTGACTTCAGTTCTTTAAAAAATTTTCTGGATTCATTTTTCTGGTGATTAGTTTCCATATCTTTGATTATATTACTCATATATTCTCGCTTCTGCTGTCTGACTATTTTTGTAGCCTCTTTACATTCATTTCTATAATGCTCTTCCTTTTGGATGTTATTGATGTCATTTAACCATACATGTCTGGCATTCTTCTTCCTAATGACCGTTGTCCAGATAAGTCAGTCCGATATCGAGGGTCATGTATTTGTTTCGTAACAAAGAAAGGTTTTTACAAAGGTGGGGATGTTAACCCCACGATTCAACCCCCAACCTGGAGGACCAGGGTGTTTCTCTTTGTCTGTTCTCTACCCTTTGACCTCTCCGGCTTGGGAGGCCCTGCTGGTAGCTACGCTACCGCCGGCATAGCTCTCAGGGTCATTGAGAAACTCAAGCTCCCCCACCACGACAAGGTGGAAACACCATCGGGGAAGGAACACCCTGATAGAATAATTATATTTACAATAGTAGAGGATAGAGTAGAGACAGACTCAGAGATGCTGCTATAATCATCATCAGGCTGAGAAGTAGATTTGGTGTAGATGTCCCGTCCAATCGGTCCGCCACTCACCCGGCTTCCTTCCAGTAGGATGACTGGAACCTTGGAGACAACTCCGTCCCCAGAGCTTGGGTCGGCAGCAAGAGGAGTTACCCACTTGGACCACACACGACTGGATGAACTTCGAATCCCCCTCGTCTCGATGAGGCACTGTTAATCACCCTAAACAGTTCTCAAAATACAGCCTTGCTGGGAGACCTTCTGCCTTGAGGCAACCCCAGTGAATCTCTTCACTTCACTTGATAGAGCAAATGACCAATCTAATGGTCCCGGAATAGAAGCGCTTACCCCTGGGTGGGTAATAGAACATTACTGCTGCGAGTTCAGAAAAGTCACATGAAAAGTACATATATTCGCGCGGATGCTATCACAACACTGCACTGTCACTATTATTCAGACTCCCTCGGAGTCAAGGAACACAAGATAATTAAACTCGGTAAACCTTGGTGACCGAATATAATGTCACTGTTCTTGGACTCAGGTGTCGAACACTTTGATAACACTAATTCTCAATGCCTCACAGCTATGTTCGTCCAGACAAGTATAGTTGTCCTTTATACCTGCTATCAACAAAGAGAAAGGGGAGGCGTTTCTCCAGAGATTTTTAGAGCAGACCAATCATAATGATGCGGACACCAGGGATGCCGTTAGAGGGGAGCTATCTGGCACCACGAAGAATATGCAGTATGAAGACATCATACGGGTGGAAGATGTTAATCACATTTTGAAAAAGGCAAATGACACGGCACCAGGGCCCGATGAGGTCAGGTATGACTACATGAAGGGTTTGAGCGAAGCAGACCTGGAGGAGATGACCGACTGCTTTAACCAGAGCATTAGGACAGCATCAGTACCGCAGGATTGGGTGCACAGCTATCTCATCCCTCTTCCAAAACCATTCAAGGATCAGTCAAAGCTTAGCGGCTTTAGGATCATCACCCTTCAAAATACATTTGGGAAGGTTTTAGAGAAGATAGTCGCTGTTAAGCTGCAGGATTTTTTGGAAAGAGGGAATCTTCTTCCAGGAGGCCTAGGGAGCTACAGGCCAGGAAAAGATACCTGATCAAATGCAGCCACTTTTGCCTTTAATGTTTATGAGGGGTTCCAGAGTAGACAGGAAACGATGGCGGTAGCGCTTGATCTCGAGGATGCGTGCAATAGAGTTCGATATGATATTTTGATGGCCGCACTGATGGAGAAGGGGGTCAATCCCTGGTTGGTAAACTGGATAGCAGCCGTCCTGCACTCTCGTCGGGTTGCTCTCCGTCTGGTCGCATGGACCTCAGAGCCACATATGTTAACCCCGGGACTGCCACAGGGATCTGCAGTCTCACCGGTGCTCTTTAATGTGTATACGAGCAAGATTGCAAACCTAGAAGCACCAGGGGTTGGAAGAATACTAACATTTGCAGATGATATTCTTGCATATAGGCAGGGGAGAGATAGGGAGCAAACAGCCCAGGAGTTACAGGCGACAGTAGATAAAGTGATTGACTGGTGCACAGAAATGAGTGCTGTCATCCACCCGGAAAAGGCGGCTGTTTTGTGGTGCTCTCTGGACAACAGGATTGTGAGAGCTGATGTCCCAAGCCTCGCGATAGATGGTAGAAATGTCAGCTGAGAGAACAAACTAAATGCTCTGGGGATCACATTTGACAGGAGCCTATCCTTCAAGAACCAAGTGGAGACGGCTGTGACAAGATCTCAAAAGGGACTCAATGCACTTAAAACTATGGCTGCAATGGACATAGAGCAGAGAATGCTTTTCACACTATACCAGCACTTGATCCTCTCAGTAATTGATTATGGATTAGGTCTGCTCACTGCCCCAGAGAGTCAGCTGGTGAAGTTAGAGCGCATACAGAACGAAGCTATGCGGGTCATTCTGGGATGCACTAGAGACACCCCAGTAGTGTGTAGGCGTTACATCCTTGGTCTGCCGACTGTTGCTGATAGGCTCAAGGTGATGCAGGCGAAGGCATACCTCAGAGTAGCTGCAGAAACAGACCACCCACTGCATGAGGCGCTGGACGCAGTTAAGGGTCAGCGACTGATAAGAGAGAAATCATGGATGGCTCAGGCGGTGGATACGATCAGACAGGTGTGCCCCTTAGAGAACATTAGGCGTGGAGCGGAGTGGGTCAGAGTGCCAGCGGAGCAGTCAGACTTGTGCAGAGTTATAATTTCATTAAGCCGGGAGTGCAGGGAGTGGCCAGCAGGGGCCACGGAAGTGGAAATCCAGCAACTAATTCAGGACAATGCTCACTCGAGTGATGTGATTATCTACACAGATGGTACAGTGTCAAGAGGTGAGAGAAGTGGCTGGGGGTTCATAGCCAAAGCTAATGGTCGATGTTTGGGGCAGGAGAGCCTGGCATATGATACCACAACATCCAGCTTAAGAATGGAAGTGGAGGCAGTCACTGCGGCTCTCCGCTGGATGGAGAATACGACACACACACACACATACACACACACACACACACACACACACGCACACATCGTGATTGTAACTGACTCAGAAAGCATGCTGACGAGGGTGAGGACGGGCATACTTCGTGCGGAGTGGCTTGTTTCGCTTCGGAGGTCACGGGTGACAAGCATCGCCTGGATCTGTTCTCCGGGGCATGCCGGTGTGTTGGGAAATGAACCGGCGGACAGATTGACTGGCTCTGCAGAACTTGGTGGAGTATTGATACATGACAAGGCAGACGTGGTTGCGGCCTTGTGGGAGCACGTGCACACCTCGGAGGAGCAAATGGATTACCATGGTCTGGCAACAATGAGACAACGAGGAGTGACGAAGGGATCTGGCCGACGCCCAACGCTCAGAGGAAAGGCGAGACGGACTTATAATCAGATTGCTACTGGTACTATTAGTGTTGGAACTCTTCGCTGGCTGCTGAGGATGGGGACGAAGCACTTATGAGAATGCCCCGAATGCTGTGATGTCGGTTCCTAAATCAATCAATCAATCAAATATACCTGCTATCAGTCATGTAATCATAATACGCAAGCTGGGGTAGGTCTATTCATGACCGGACCCTTTAGCCGACGTAATTACCGCAAAAAGATAAGTGTCAATCACTGCTTGGAGTTTCCGACGATTAGGCGGATCAACAATGGACTTGGAATCGATGAGCTACCAGAACTGGGACTACCCCAACTTGGTACATCCCTCTGGGCGAGCGTATCATCATCTTTCCGTACTGCGTCAATTGTCTGGTACATACAAAGCTTGATTGCACAGGTAGATGAACACATCATTGCTGAAAAAGTGCATTATCAAAAGTTCATAAAGAGAAACAAACCATCTGGTGCCACACGTGCTACTGCAGGGCTTCTGAATCAACTGGGTGAGTATTATTCAATCAGGATGATTCTCCCATTTGCATGATGTGGTTGTCAGGGTCTTGCATTCAGCAAGTACTCAGGCTCGCTTCTTTGACAAGTGCGATACAAAACACAGTCAGAGAATAACTTAACGTTACACACTACGACTACAATTCCAAACACTTTATTCACACTGCTCACTCATCACAATCATTACTTGCATTGTGCAGTTACAATAATATAATCAATAGATCTACAAATACAATACAACTTACAATCCTACAACCCGGGCGTACAGTCTCCTAATACTCACACAGGCTTTCTTATCTATTCGCGTTCAAACACACAATTCGCACAAGCTCCATTCAAACCGTCTGTCCAGTGCCACAGTCCCCAGCCGTCTGTCGCTAACTCGCCGTGAGTTTCCGCTTAGCGGGATTGTGTCATAGCGTGGACTTCATGTCTCACGCTTGCACTAACTGACCATTGCTGGCACAGAGTGGTTAGCGTCGTTCACTGTTGGGCCGTATTTGCCAGGCTCCGTCGAAGACGACGCTGTTGAACTGGCGGGGAGATTATGACATTCTCCCGCTCTCCTGTTCATGAAAGGGGAACCCTTTCATGTAAATTATATACATTATATTCAACTTGTCAGAATCCATCAGTTGTTAGTCATCTGACATAATACCTTGGTTTATATTGAAATATGTAGGTACTTGTAAGTTATATACTCTCATTGTTCAATGTTGCTATGAAGCAACACTCTTCAAGTACCATCCCTTAGATGGATTCATACCTCAGTTGTAATTTGACACAGCTAGTCCGGTAGCTATCAGCGAAACACGCAACTGCCTCTCAACCAATAAACAAAAATACTAAACACGTCAGGTCAAGCCGTAAGCATCTCAATATAAGATGGCTCCAACATTCGACCCCCAACCTCCTTTAGTCGGAGAGTCTCATGTAGGTCTACAGCTTTGGCAATTATCTCCATGCATAATTGACGTCATCTTGACGTGTTACAAATCAGGCAACATGATGATGGTTTCTATACATTACACATTATCAACAATTTTAGTTGTCTCCCTTGATTATAATCAAAATATATGGGAGGTAATTTTAACTTGCTTTCAAACAAAATAAATTACATTAGTAAATTAATCTCTTAGCGTCATAATGTTCCCTGTTGTGAACAAGTAAATCAATTTATGATTCTGAGATTACATCTATACAAATCCTCACATATAATTCGTATATGGAAACTTTCCACTCACAAAGCTTATATCAAGTGTCACTTCTTTGTGAGTACTCACATATAGTCTGCTATCTTTCAAATTAATATTCATAAATACCGGAAGTACACAGCTGTTGTGTCCAGTTGTAGATAACACAATGTTTTTCGTCCGAAAGAAATGGAGTACACAATTCGTAACACAGCTGTTGGATTAGTTCTTTCCTTCACAGTATGGATTAACTATTTCGTTCAAAGTGTGGCCTAAAATGTTGTTGTGGAGTTTAAATGTCACAGTTCCTCTAGCACAGATTAAAATAAATAGGAACACTCTGCTTCGCAGGTACCACGGATCTTTGATCAGTTCAAGTGAAGTAAGTCACGTTTGAAATCACGTAGCACTGTTCGTAACAATGTTTATGTATACTTAAAATACTATACCCTTTCTACCACATACTACTCAAGTATTCATCACAATTATTCTAATAATTATAAAATACAGAAGATATATACAGTGGGACCATGTCCCTATCACATTTTTACTTTACACAGCGTAACTGTAATGATTACGTTATGGGCTGTGTTGCTGAGCACTTTATTAGTTTGCAGATAGCTCATTTGTCTGCAGTGTCCGCTCAGGCACTATTTGGCTGTAGGGTGTGTCACACGGACATCTAGAGAGAAGGTCAGCAATCGAATTCTGTGTGCCACGTATATGCCTGACTTCAAAGCTGAAATCTTGAAGTAAAAGTGACCATCTTGACACACTGTGGTTGGTAGGTGTTCCTGTTGTGATAATCGTCAGCGGACTATTGTCAGTCTCAACTATAAAATGCCTGCCAAGGATAAATCGGGATAGTTTTCTTACTGAAAATACAAGAGCGAGGGCCTCAATTTCAGGCGTAGACCAATGCCTCTCCCTTGCTTTCAATTTGCGGCTTATGTAGTACACAGGATGTAAAATCTGGTCGTATTCCTGGAGTAGTACTGCCCCAATCGCTACGGAGCTCGCGTCCGTTCTCAATCTGAAAATGACATTCAAATTCGGCAATTTAAGGATCGGATTACTGGAAAAATAAGATAACACTTTATCAAATGCAGGTCTTAAGCATTCGCTGTGTACAATTTTGTTCGGTTGGTCCTTTGTTAGTAGGTTAGTGAAACACTCGGTCAATGTAGCAAAATTGTGTATAAATTGTCTGTAATAATTCAAAAGACCTAAGACACTTCGCAACTGTTTCTTTGTTGTCGGAAGTGACAATTTCAGAATTCTTGACACGATGTTATCGTCAGTTGCTACAAAGCCATTGGAAATCTTATAGCCGAAAAATGATATTTCTTGGTAGGCTATGTCGACTTTTGATGGTTTGACTGTCAGTCAGTGCTGTTTGATGCGGTCACATGTCAGTTGTAATGTTGTTACATGGTCGGTCATATTACTTGTATGAATGCAAATGTCGTCCATGTAGGAAATTATATTGGGGATGTCTGTCAGAAGAAGTCTCGTCATCCGTACAAAAGTTGCTGGGGCATTAACTATCTCGAATGGAAGCTTGAACCATTCGTATAGTCTCCAGCGTGTGGCAAATGCTGTCAGATGTATGCCGCCAGGGTGTACCGGTATTTGCCAATAACCTTTTGTCATGTCCAGTTTCGTAAAGTAACGTGAGTCTGTCAGTTCAGTCAGTATGTCTTCACAGTTGCTCATTGGTTCTACATCCAACTGTGTGATGTTGTTTAATTTACGATAGTCAACACAGAGTCTTATCGTGTTGTCCTTCTTTTTCACAATCGCGATCGGTGAACAAAACTGAGATTGTGGCCGTCTAATGATATTGTTCTTCTCTAAGTCTATAATTTCTTGATGAAGTTTGTCTTTGTAATGTATGGGAATGGAGTATGGTCTGCATTTTATGGGTGTGTCAGATGTTATAATAATGTGGTGATGCACTAAGTCTGTCTGTCCTGGATGATTGGAGAAGATGCTGCTGTATTCCTGTATCAGTTGTCTGCAACTGTCGGGGTCAGTTTAGGATTTATTCTGATGTCTTGCAGATTGTTTGTCGTGTCAAGTGATGGGGTCGGTATTTCGTCTGTATCGTCGTCGTCTGGGTGGTCCACTATCGTCGTGCTTGCTGCTCTTTCGTCTTTGTCCTCTTCTCTGTTGTAGTATGGTTTAAGAATGTTTATGTGGAATATTTTATGTTTGTCCTTGATTGCAATCTCATAGTCTACAGATGAGATCTGTCTTAGAACTTTGAAAGGTCCATGCCATGAGTCTGTCAGTAGATGTCTGTCGCTTGGCAATAGAAGTAGTACGTCCTGACCAGGTGTCAATGTTATTGTCCTTTTTCCTCTGTTTGCGTACTGTCGGTAAATAGCACCTGATTGTTTCAGTGCTTCTTTAGCTAACACACAAGATTTCATTATCCTATCACGCAATGATGTTACATTATCAGATAATGGGCCGCGTGGTTTGGCTCCATATACAAGTTCAAATGGTGAGAAACCGGTACTGGAATGAGGTACTTCACGATATGCAAATAGTATGGCAGGTAAATAAGTATCCCAATCTTCAGAGTGTTCCTGGGTAACTTTTGATAACATATGCTTAAGATCGCCGTTAATCTTCTCTATAATTCCCGTTGAGTGCCGGTAGTACGGGCTGTTAAAGCACTGCTTTACTCCTAACATTCTAGTAAAAGCTTGAGTGGCTGCAGCTATGAACTGACTCCCCCGAATGGTATCGGGAAACCCTACTCTAGAGAAAATGTGGAAGAAAACTTCCATTACATCTTTGGCAGTTATGTTGTTAAGCGGAATAGCTTCTGGCCACCTATTACAGAGGTAAATTATCGTTAGAATAAATTTATTTCCTCTTGCTGTTACATGGTTTAGAGGACCTACTATGTCAACAGAGATCTTTTCAAAAGGTCTACTTGCTAAATCTGTTACTTGCAGTTCAGCTTGCGGGTGTTTACCCTTTTTGACAAGCTTCTGGCAGATGTCACCAGTTCTGCAATATTCCTTAGTGTCACTGCAGAATTTAGGCCAGTAAAATTGAGTAAGTAACCTAGATCTGGTTTTTGAATAAGCCATATGCCCTGCAAAGGGTATATCATGAGCTAGATGTAACGCTTATTTGCGGTGTTCTGTTGGTAACACCGTTTGCTCAGTGGTGCTGGTACCTTTGGTGTAGTACCGTGTGAGGATACTATCTTTTAGAGCAAAATGCCATCTAGCATTATTGGTTACTTTTGGCTTTTGGCCTATTAAGTTAAAATACTTGTGCAGAGATGAATCGGCCTTTTTGGATGTTATAAACTTTTCCCTCATGGTTTCAGGAGGTACTATAACTGGGTTTAACATTTGCAAGGCTTCTGTCTGATTTATTTCATCTTGCACCTTTGCAGTAGATCTAGTTACTGCGTTTGTACTATCAATAACATTGCAAGGTTATGTTACATTTAGACCAATACATTCACGTGATGACGTTAATGAATTTGCAAACATACATTCATTCAATGGTGATAATACATTGTCAACAGTGAATTGAGATGACGATGATATTGTATTATCGACAATACATGTGGCAGTAGATGTTATACTGTCATGTGGCATATCACTTACTTCTGGAAGGTTACCAATAATAATGACGCAACAAGGGTTTGATAGTGCTGCGCATTTGACCTTTCCAGTAAGAAATAGTGTGTCAATATATGCCCATGCAAGCGGGTATTTCTCGATGTTACCTGAGAAAGTTCTGCATGTAACATGTTTGTCTGTATAATCTGATGGTAAAATAAAGTCTCTCTTTAACCCAATAAGAGTACATCCACTATCCCGTAAAATGGTGGCAGCTCTGCCATTAACAAATCCATTGTGGATGTTTAGTTTACCTTTGCTGTTAATTACCAAGTTGGCTTCTTCACTGGTAATAGGTACTGAGTGGCCGCATGTTAATAGGCTATCCTCATGAAAACGATCACAGATGGTACATTTATCAAGATGAAACACGTCAATGGATTGTGCTGAATTAACAGGATGATCTTCTACCTGTTCCTCATCTGAGGAAGAGCTATCAAACAAGGCTGCATTGGCCTTTCTGGTCATTTGTTTGCCTTTATATGAGTGACGTTAGTGGCCATAAGCTTTGCAAAGGAAGCATTTTGTTAGCCGTTTATAGCTCTTTCTTTCTTTATCTTGCTTATCTATAACGTTTTGCAAGTATGTAAGGTACCCAGGGTGTTTATCACACATCTCATTTTAATTGTGTGGAAGATGACAATATCTGCATTGGTAATACTTCTCAGCAGATTGTTTAAATGGTTTTGGTTTATTGTAGTGCTCTGACTTCATTCTGTCATAGTTAGCAGCCGCTACAAAGTCTATGTCAGTCACACCACTAGTAAAGCACTGTTTGTTGGCTGTAAAATAAGCCGAACCACGTTTCTCAATCTGTTGTACACTCTCACACTCGCATTCATGTAAAAATTTCGAAAATGGTGGAGGTAGAGATGTAATAATTTTATCTCTCAAAATAAGGTCTTTCAATTTCTCAAAATTGTTGTTTACTTTGGCTGCTGACAGCCACTTACTAAAAATATCCTGTACTACTGAGATGTAGTCAGAGAACGTTTGTGTTGGTTAAGCCGGTACTTTGCTAAACTGTTCCCTGTAGCCTGCTTCATCTAACAGGAAATGTGACATAATTTTGGACTTAATATATTGATAATCTTTCCTAAGATCTTTGGGAATGGTCTCTATCACTTTAAGAGGTTCCCCGGAAAGACTTCTCATATATATAATGTTCCATTCAGTCTCTGGGATCTTATAATGGTCCATGATGGTTTCAAAATTTTGGGTGAAGGCTGCAATGCAGATCCCCCGTGGTGAAATTTTTCACGATCCCTTGGTACTTTTTGTACTGATTTTGTTTCTCTAGTGTGAGATGTTGATATAGACAAGTTGTGTGTTCGAAGAGTGTGAGATGTTGATATGGACAAGTTGTGTGTTGGAACAGTGTGAGATGTTGAAATAGACAAGTTGTGTGGGAGGAGAGTGTGAGATGTTGATATAGACAAGTTGTGTGTTGGAAGAGTGTGAGATGTTGAAATAGACAAGTTGTGTGGGAGGAGAGTGTGAGATGTTGATATAGACAAGTTGTGTGTTGGAAGAGTGTGAAATGTTGAAATAGACAAGATAGATAGATAGATAGATAGATAGATAGATAGATAGATAGATAGATAGATAGATAGATAGATAGATAGATAGATAGATAGATAGATAGATAGATAGATAGATAGATTAGATAGATCAGATAGATAGATATATCAGATAGATAGATATATCAGATAGACTGATAGATCAGATAGACAGACAGACAGATAGACAGACAGTCGGGAAGGGAGCTTATATGACTACTTATATGAATTAAATGAGATGCTCACCACCAGGGAATGGGTGAGGCCGGGCCGGGTCAGACAGACAGACAAACAGATAGACAGACAGACAGACAGATAGTCGAGGATGGGAACGGGAGCTTAGATAACTTCTTCTTCTTCTTCAGCGTTCCGAGCCATTGAGGTTCTTTGCTGCAAAAACAATCCGTCTCCATTCGTCTCTCTGGTGGACCTTCTCTTGCCAGTCGTTGATTCCAAGTGCTTGTAGGTCTGTACATGTATTATCTCTCCACCGTCTTCTTGGTCTACCTCGGGGTCTACGGCCATTTATTTCCTGAGTGTAAGCGAGTTTTGTTTCCCTATTATCTTCCATTCTTTCTATATGCCCCAGCCATTGTAGTCTATTAGCCTTCATGATACCAGTGATTAGCGGGGACTTAAACAGATCATAAATGTCTTTGTTACTTCTTCTTTTCCACACTCCACTTTGTGTATCCCTAATGCTTAGATAACTACTTATATGAATTAAATGAGATGCTCCCCACCAGGAGCTGGGCGAAGCCGGGCCGGGTCAGACAGACTGACAGACAGACAGACAAGCAGACAGATAGATAGATAGATAGATAGATAGATAGATAGATAGATAGATAGATAGATCCCCGATAGGGCCTGGGCGAAGCAGGGCCGGGTCAGCTAGTATATATATATATATATATATATATATATATATATATATAAACACGTATTAACACACATGAACGCACACCTTAACACACATACAGACATACACAAGCACACACACATACACACATGTACACACACCTATACATCCATACACACATACGACATGCACACACACATACATCCACACATATAAACACACACGCATAGACACACCCATCTATCCACACACATACACGCTGCCTCACATAATCACTAAATCTAATATGAATAAACTCCCACACTTTTCACACGTACGCACTGTCGACTATCGTGGGCATCCTCACAAGAACATTCAAAATTGAAAAAAAAAAAAGGGACAATATGGAAAATGGTGATGAAAATATGGTATACTTTGTGTAACGTAAAAATAAAATAGTGGTCCAATCCAGCAGATAGGCAGCAAGCTGTGCAGGCTGCGATAGTTACACAACATCATTTAGGCATAGATTATATCTCATATGGGCTTAAATCTTATCGCAGCGTTAACAGACTTGTTGTTCCTGATGATTAATATGATTCAAATACGGGCGACGTCGTGGTTTCTGATTTTTGGTGATTGTTTTCTGCTAAGATGATAATATTAGATAATTCACACCCATCCATCAATCATGCCATGCCGATAAGCGTTGACGGTCATGTTTTGGTATCTCACTCGGTCACAAGAGTCGTGGATAAGCTCCGTGTTCCTGTCTCGACCATGCCACGTGGCCACGCCATCCAGGTATTTATTTCTCGGTCTTCCCCTTGGTCTATTCCATTCAATCTTGCTGAGGTCACCAAGTTCTCCAAGTCATTTCTTCTCATAACATGCCCAAAACATTTTGACTGTCTACGTCTAATGACTCTAATCAGTTTACGATCTTCATTTGTTTCTTGAAGGACTTGTTCATTGGTTTTTCTTTATGTCCATGGTATTCTTTGCATTTTCCTCAGAAACCACATTTCCACAGCCATCAGATGTTTATCAGCCTGACTGCCCATTGTCCACGCTTCACATCCGTGTAAAAGTACTGGTTCTATGTAGCACCTCAACGCACTTGTTCTCGTTTCAATTGATATCTTTTTATTGGTCAGAATGTTATTCATCTTGCAAAAGGCCACCTTCGCAATAGCAATTCTTGTTCTAATCTCTTCACGGCATCTCAAATCAGACGTTGTGACTGTTCCGAGATAACTGTACCGTTAACTTGCTAAAGAATACGCCCATTTACTCGTATATCACATTTTGATATTTCCTTCTTCCCAGTGACGACCATAATCTGTGTCTTCTTACTAGTCAATTCTAACCCTCGCACTGCATCGGCGCCAAGGCATGATTCATTGTTTCAGGCCGTGGCGGGGCATCGGTCAATTTGATTGACAAATGAAACTACCGTCCACAGGAAAGGAGGAGGGGTGAAAAGAATTTGGGACTTAATCCATTCCGGTAACTCATCCTACATGAAATAATATATGCGGAGTTAATTAATATGGGGCATAGCTAATTATCTCACGTGGAAACTGGGAGCAGGAAGACGAAACTTCAGGAACTAAGAGAAAATTTATCAACAAGCATGGCCAGCAAGACTTCAGATGCATTTACAATAGCGTACCAGGGAAGCCGGAATTTTAATTTCTGGTGAGAGATTATCCTCTCGTTTTGATACTTCAATACACGATGTCGTGTGACAGAATTTCCTAGCTAAACTCAGGTAATACCATATATTATTTGATCCATTTGTCTGCTGTCGTCTGATGTCTTAGAGCCGGCTATTTAAGTTTCTGTTTCACATTTCTTCTCTTGCAAACTTCACGCGGGTGGATTTTCTTTGTACGTGATGTTCCAGTTCTAGCTTTACGATTTCACTGAGAACTATCTTCTTCTTTCATTCACTACTTGGTTGTCTGATTTGTTGTATGTGATAATTTGGAGAAACCCATTATCCAACCTGCATGAATATGTGGCTTATTCATGTAAATGACATACATTTAGATTCATCCTGTATGATGTTACACATTGGGGAGACTGACTACTTAGGAGAAATTCCTCAGAGCTATCAGTCTCTTGATAGCGTCCAAATTAACGTTCATTATTTGGACCAACAATCTGAATGCCTACCAAGATTGGGGTGAAACCACTTGTAGGGAGAAATGTCACCTGTTCACCTTGTCTGCATGATGGTTGCACGAGGACAGACATGACTTAGGACATTCAATATCCCAGACAGATTCAGGGAAGGCATTTTAATGTTCGACAGGGACTGTGCGACCAGCCCTTCCGACAAGACAGTATGAATGAATTAGAAAGGGAGAGAGTAAGTGAGGTGAATTTATATGGGAAACACTTCATTACATAAATGTATGTGAATATGTATGTTTTGAGCTATATATGTTCTAAATGGTTTTATGAATATATACATATATATTTATTTGTTTAGAACTGATATATGTTTATGTAACATGCCATCATATATTATCCTACCATCATATATTATGACTTGAATTTATGTTTACATGAATGTCTACCCATATGTGTTTTGAGATGTTTAGACATAGCTACTACCCATCTCCGTTCGTTTCATTCCAGATCTCTTTGGAGCAATTGACAGTCAACAACCCATATCAGGGAGTGACTTAGCCTAGTGAAAGGACCAATTTGGACTCCTTCAATCTGACAGTGAACTGCGTCTCACCAGGGGGAAGCATGACCTATGTACCCTCTTAGCCAGATGAGTTATGTATTATCATCAAGAACATAATAATAAACACAGTTGTTGTATTTTAAACTCAACTTATCCGTATATATTCTAAATGTCTATAAATGTTTGTGTAGCTTAAATAAGTACACACGTTATTAAATCATTTAGTGGGGGTTCACACATTTATTCCAGAAGTAGATTTATGTCAGGGAGATACCTTGCCTATGCAACCAGATTAGTCTGCATATCTTAACTCCTCCTGTCTTCTTCTGGTGATACCAAGTACAGCTCAATCAATCTATATTTTCAACGAGCCACTTCTTGGCTGTTTTCTTGAGTATCAGGGACGGTGTCTTAAATCAGCATAACAGACATTTGTTCCACGTTTTCTCTCTGGGATCTGGGGTGGTAATTAGTCGCTTCTGACAGAGTTAAGGGATCTCAAACTGCATCCAGAACTATACACCAGCAGAAGAAAATGATTTTGGCTGAGTGGTCGCCCACCCGGAAGCTACTTCAGCCGAGTTGATGACAGTGACGACATTCATTCTTTTGTGCATTAATTTGGTATTCCGGGTGTTGTGTTGGTTTTCAATGTGCTTGCAATTTTCCTCAAGTCATATTTATTTTGCCTCTTTGCATAGCTTCCTAATTTTCCTGTGAATCTCTTCATTCCTTGTTATTTTTGTTATTTCTTCTTATTTGCATGAGTTTTAAGATGTCTTCAGTCATCAATTTTTTGCGTCGTATTATCTTTATTTTTGATATAGTTTTTCTGCAGCTTTGTTGACCGATTCATTTAATATTTCCCATTGATCTTTGACATCTTAAAATAATATTTCAATATTGGACAATGTATCAGATCTGTTCTTTACCTCTACGTTGAATTTATCTTCTATCTCCACACTCTTCAGTGCCCGTAGATCAAATTTTATGCCTCTTGGTGTATATTTGACTTTCTTTAATTGTATACATATTGCTTAAGTTTAATATATGGTCGCTGTAGCAGTCTGTGCTTGGTATAGTTGTTGCACATAAGTGTCAGATAATGGC
>OY992897.1:4786739-4939239 GCA_963921405.1 Cepaea hortensis
TGGGAGATTTATGGTCTCAAGTAATGTTCCGTTGTCTGTCTGTGGGATATCTATGGTCTCCAGTAATGTTCCGTTTTCTGTCTGTGGGAGATCTATGGTCTCCAGTAATGTTCCGTTTTCTGTCTGTGGGATATCTATGGTTTCCAGTAATGTTCCGTTTTCTATCTGTGGGAGATCTATGGTCTCCAGTAATGTTCCGTTGTCTGACTGTGGGAGATCTGTGTTCTTCAGTAATGTTCCGTTGTTTGTCTGTGGGAGATGTATGTTCTCCAGTAATGTTCAGTTTTCTATCTGTGGGAGATCTATGGTCTCCAGTAATTTTCCGTGTTCTGTCTGTGGGAGATCTGTGTTCTCAACATCGTTGCCTTGATGTGTTTGCTGGTATTGAGTTACAGACTCTTACTACCGGTCATCTTCTACACTGCTATGGCAAGTCATCTTCTATTTCGTTTGAACAGTCTCCATCAATATTATCATCACCACGCCTCTTATCCATTGGTGTATGGTCCATCTATTCCCACTGATCTAGTTCCTTGTGGTTCTGGATCAATTATATTTATGGTATGCCTCCATGTCACAGTTTTCAACTAGTCACAAGTGTTTATAACTATCTGCCTCTATCACCTCTACCCATGTCTTTCCATTCGTCATGGTGTTTTCCAAATCGCTCGTTGCTCAAACTCTGAGAGACGAATCCTGTTTGTCTCTTTCATTTGATCATGCAGAATGTTCCACTTGTATTAGCCTCTTCCAGGCAATCGTTGTTAATAGCTCTCACAGTCCAAGGAAATCTCAACATTGGTCTCATGGAGCTCATGTCCGTTACTTCCCAGCTCTTCCTTACGTGTTGGTTCACCCTCCATGATTGACTGACATTCAGCAAACAGGTTCTGTATAACACATCAATACTCTCTGTCTCGCATTCAATGAAAGAGACTTATTACACAACATACTTCTTATCTTCTCAAATGCTGGGAAGCAAACGGGATGTGATACCTCAGACGATTGTAGCCAATAATGTGAACTATTAGACTAAATAAGAAGGCCTGACTTGTTGATGTTAATGTAGCGAATACTGTGTGAGTGGCACCTTGCCGTCCTTACAGACGAAAGTATGTGGATTGGAATTAGGCCAGAAATCCATCGCCACAATGACTGGGCATGGATTCAGAGACCATATATTTCCCATGCAGCATTTTCCCTCTCTCGGCCTTGCTTTGTTTTCTCCAGATGAAAGGATAACCAGTACGTCTGGAACAAGGTAGGCTGCTCACGCTGGCGGCTCAGCATCGAACTTCCAAGAGCAGGAGGTGAGTCACACCTCCAAGAGCAGGAGGCTAGCGGAAGCCAGACCCTCACATCCGTGGGACTTGACTTAAAGCGTTCGGCCTTATCCCGCAGCTGAGGGCCTCAAGTATTGTGTTCGGACCTGTATGAGTGTGCACTCCTCTCATTCGTAAGTGTTCGGACCTGTATGAGTGTGCACACCTCTCATTCGTAAGTGTTCGGACCTGTATGAGTGTGCACACCTCTCATTCGTAAGTGTCCGGACCAATGTAAGCATGTACTACTGTCAGACTCCCCGCCTGACTCCGTGCGGATCCCGCGAACAACGAGAATCGGCCCGCCGGAGATATTGCACTTCTGTTGCGAACAGATGTCCCCGGAGTCTGAATAAGTAAAGAAACGATAAAAGTAGTGGTATTTCAATTGCGCTTGCGCTCCCACGTATGCCACACCCTTCATGTGACCGTCTTACATAGGAAGAGAAAACGTGGGCCTCAGCTTGAATAATACTAAGACAGAAGCAATAGGAATACCACAGAAATGTATTATGTCCAATTATGCAGTTAAAGCAAATGGTATATGTACACACACAAACATACAAGGAGACAACATATCTGCCATTCCTGTACATTAATGTGATGTCTTCTAACATACAAGGAGACAACATATCTTCTATTCCTGTACATTAATGTGATGTCTTCTAACATACAAGGAGACAACATATCTTCTATTCCTGTACATGAATGTGATGTCTTCTAACATACAAGGAGACAACATATCTTCTATTCCTGTACATGAATGTGATGTCTTCTAACATACAAGGAGACAACATATCTTCTATTCCTATACATGAATGTGATGTCTTCTATTTGCAGACTGACAGACAATGAATCGCGGTTTTCTCTGTGGTGTGCTGCTTGTCGTTGTCTCCGTGACAACACAATGTCAAGGTTAGTTGATGTCTGCTCTGCTCTAAGATAAATGTGTTCTCTGTGTATGTGATTAAATGTTAACTCCTGTTTCAATCTATCAGCGGCTAATCTGATATCTGGATGCCTCACCTGGTCAGATGGTATCTTTATCTGACTATCCAGGTTGATCATAATCACCACTAGCATTCTGTGCCCTGGCAATAGGCGTATTCGCTCATCCATATCCACAGGTTTGGGTCCTTGGTGTCCTGGATCAAATCCACTGGTGATATCCCCCCCTCCCCCATGCCTCTGTCCGATTTCATCCAGCTTCATTTCTCTCGGGCTGCCCCTTCATCTTGTACCGCTGATCACTCCAGTCGTCCGGATGATTTCAGATGTCTCCCGTCTCATCACGTGACCCAAGAATGTTGTTTGTCGCTTTCTTATGTGTGTAAATAATGTGCCGCCTTCGTTAACATCGTCCAATGGTAGTGACTTATTACTTCAGATTCTGATCTATATCACATTTGATCCCGCACGTTCTGACATCCAAAGATTGTGACTTATTGCTTCAGTTACTGTTCTATGCCACATTTCTTTACCCTCGTCCTGGCAATGATAGTGACTTATTGCTTCAGAAACGTTTCAGTTTCTGAAATGCAGCATTTGCTCCTCGTATTCTGTCATTAATCTCTGCGAGGTATCTTTAATATGATGATTTCCTCCAGATATTGGCATGTATTAACTTCATAAAGCATGTTCTCTAATACTGTTGTTTCACATTTTAGTGTTTACTTTGTCTTTGATATAAACATTCTGTTTTCTCAGGAAAGCCCCTGATATACCGTCTATTAGAATATTATCCAAAAGTTAATGTTGACCACTGGCTGCTACAGATATCAGCATTGTGTGTCCGGCACAGCCTGCATTGTTGATATTATAACTGTCAAATCCTGCTGGCCGTTCAAGCGTACACTGTCAGTAGTTTATGTTGGTGTGTGTACCTAGTTGCGGCCAGGGATCTGGACATGTCAGAGAGTCTGCATGGGTGACACATGAGTACAGGCTGGGTGACACATGAGTACAGGCTGGGTGACACATGAGTACAGGCTGGGTGACACATGAGTACAGGCTGGGTGACATATGAGTACAGGCTGGGTGACACATGAGTACAGGCTGGGTGACACATGAGTACAGGCTGGGTGACACATGAGTATAACCTGTGTGACACATGCGTACAGGCTGGGTGACACATGAGTACAGGCTGGGTGACACATGAGTACAGGCTGGGTGACACATGAGTACAGGCTGGGTGACACATGAGTACAGGCTGGGTGACACATGAGTATAATCTGTGTGACTCATGAGTATAACCTGTGTGACTCATGAGTATAATCTGAGTGACACATGAGTATAACCTGTGTGACTCTTGAGTATAATCTGAGTGACACATGAGTATAACCTGTGTGACTCATGAGTATAATCTGTGTGACTCATGAGTATAATCTGTGTGACTCATGAGTATAATCTGGGTGACACATGAGTATAATCTGTGTGACACATGAGTATAATCTGTGTGACTCATGAGTATAATCTGTGTGACTCATGAGTATAATCTGTGTGACACATGAGTATAATCTGTGTGACACATGAGTATAACCTGTGTGACACATGAGTATAATCTGGGTGACACATGAGTATAATCTGTGTGACACATGAGTATAATCTGTGTGACACATGAGTATAATCTGTGTGACACATGAGAATAATCTTTTTGATACATGAGTATAATATGGGTGACACGTGAATATAATCTGGGTGACATATGAGTACAGACAGGGAGACACATAAGTGTTGTTTGTCCATCAAGATTGGTGATGACCATTCATCTCATCCAGTGGGGTTGAAAGTATGGAGCCGTGAGTTCTAAGATGGCTGATAACGCCTATTTTGGCTCGAAATGTTCTTTGGCAATGTGGACAAAGAATGCTTGATGATTCTGGAGGAGGATTTCCTACAGTGGTTTTTCTGTCCTGCCTTTTCTTCACAGCTCTTGCAGTCCTGGTTGCCTCGCACGTGACTGTACCCTTGCGTAATGATGCGCGCCACGAATTTCGGTCTCTGGCTGCTGTCTCCCAGGTGTTATGATGAATTCCAAAAGCATTCAGTGAGATTTTCAGTGTCTTTAAAGAGTTTCCTCTGGCCACCTTGAGAGCATTTAGCACAACGCAACTCGCCGTAAAAAATTCGTTTAGGGAGCCTGTGATCTGGCATGAGAGTCAAGTGACCAGCCCAGCGAATCTGATTCTTCATCAGTAAAGTGTGGATACTGGGCATGGACGCTCTTTCTAGGACTTCAGTGTCTGGCATCTTGTCTTGCCATTTAATCTTCAGTAGCTTCCTTAGGCAGACTGTGGAAGTGGTTTAATTTCCTAGCGTGTTGCTGATAAACAGTCCAGGTTTCACAAGCATATAGCAATGTGGATAATACAACTGCTTTGTAGACTTTTAGCTTAGTTTGCAGGCTTATTCCATTTCTGTCCCATACATTCTTGTACAGTCTGCCTAAGGCCACACTGTACTTGGAGATTCTTGCATTCACTTCGTCATCAGTTGTGGCAGCTTGTGACGTTACACAGTGCTGCCAAGATAGGTGAATTTGTCCACAACACTTAGTCTATGACCATTCACTTTGATATTCGGCACAGTGTGATTATTCCCTGGAGCTGGCTGGTACATAACTACATTCTTCTCCCAGTTGATATTGAGCCCAAAGTTGGCACAGGCATGTGAGAAAGCTGAAAAATTATGTTGCATGTCCGATTCTGAGTTGGCGTATAGAGCGCAATCATCAGCAAACAGCAGCTCTCTGACGGTGTCGCTGTTAATTTTGGTTTTAGCTTTCAGCCTTCTGAGATTGAATAACTTTCCATCCATGTGGTAGTTGATGTCTATTCCAATGTCGTTGTTCTCGAAGGCATTCATCAGCATAACTGAAAACATGAGGCTGAACAGTGTTGGTGCCAGGACACATCCTTGCTTCACTCCATTGGTAACAGGAAAGGGCTCAGACAGTTCACCATTTTCCTGTACTCTTGCCTGCATACCATCATGAAATAGCCGCACTATTTGGACAAACTTTCGTGGACAGCCATATTTTGCCATAATCTTCCACAGTTCTTCTCTGCTGACTGTATCATAAGCCTTGGTAAGGTCAATGAAAGTGGAGAACATTTCGCAGTTCTGTTCCTGACATTTCTCTTGCAGCTGCCGTGCAGCGAAAATCATGTCAACAGTTCCACGTTCTTTTCTGAAGCCACATTGACTCTCAGGAAGAAGACCTTGATCGAGATGGGCTGTGAGGCGATTGAGAAGAATTCTGGCGAGGATCTTCCCTGCAATTGAAAGCAAGGAGATGCCTCGGTGGTTGTCACAGGATTGGCGCTTTCCTTTACGTTTGTAAAGGTGGACTATTGACGCGTCCTTAAAATCTTGTGGCATGGTCTCGTTCATCCATATGTTTGTAAAGACTTGGTGAAGCTGCTCTGTTAGGACTGGCCCACCTGCCTTGTATATCTCTGCTGGGATGGAGTCAGGACCAGGTGACTTGCCGCTGGAGAGTTGCTGGATGGCTTTGTTTACTTCCACTATGGTTGGCAGGTCATCAAGTGTATCATTGATGGGAACTTGAGGAAGGCAGTTGATGGTTTCATCATTGAAGAAGGAAGTTGCATTTAAGATGTTGCTGAAATGTTCTGCCCAGCAGAATGTCTTTCTTATCGGTGACCAATGTTCCCCCATCTGCACTGAGGAGGGGAACTATGCCTGGTGATGAAGGACCATAGACCGCTTTCAGTGAGTCGTAGAAGTTTTTCATATCATGTCTGTCAGCAAAGCCCTGAATTTCATCAGCTTTGCTGCTCAGCCAGGAGTCCCGCATGTGCCGAAGTTTCTGCTGCACTACTCTCTGAATGTTCTTGAAGGCATCTTTTTTTTTTATGTTGACTTCGGGATATTCAAATGTGCCTTGAGGAGAAAATGTTTCTCAGCCAGCAATTGGTTGACATCTTCGGAATTTTTATCAAACCAGTCTTTATGCTTTCGGATGGCTGGACCCAGGATTTCCATAGCAGTGTTGTCAATTATGTCCTTTAGGGCTCTCCACTCTGTTTCTGTATCCTGTTTAGCTGCAGCATTGGGCTTGAGGTGGTCTTCCAGCATATTTTCAAATGACAGCGCATTTTCTTGCTGTTTAGGCGTGTGACATTTAGTTTTTTGTGGGTTTTTTTTGCATTTTCGCCCCTTGAGGACGCCGTGGTTCCCTGATGTGAATGTTTATTTTCGAGATAATGAGACGATGGTCTGTCCAACATTCGGCAGCACACATGGATTTTGTCACTCGAACGTCTTGTCTGTCACTCCTCCTGACGATGACAAAGTCAATGTCGTGCCAGTGTTTCGAGCGAGGGCTCATCCACGATGTCCTATTTCTCATGGGGAGACGGAAAATTGTGTTGGTAATCAAGAGATCGTGTTCGGCACATGTCTGAAGGAGGAGGAGTCCATTGCTGTTACAATTTCCGACTCCGTGCTTTCCAATAATGCCACTCCAAGAGGTGGTGTCCGTGCCTACTCTGGCATTGAAATCTCCAAGGAGTATAAGTTTGTCTCCTTTGGGAACAGATGTTAATACATTGTGCAGGTCCTCATAGAACTTGTTCTTGACATCATCTTCGTTGGTCATAGTTGGTGCGTAGACACTCACAATGGTTGCATGCTTCCTTCCATTCAGCAGGGGCAATTTAATGGTCATGGGCCTGCCGTTTATAGCTTTTGGAAATCCAGCTAATTTGCCGACCAGGGCTGACTTAATGGCAAATCCCACACCGGATTGGCGTCTTTCCTCGTTTTTCCTTCCGCACCAGAAAAATGTCTAGCCGGCACCTATTTCACAGATTTGGCCTTCTTCTGCAAGTCGTGTCTCGCTCAAGGCTGCAGTGTCGATGTTGTACCTGCCCAGCTCTCTCCCAATCAGTGCTGTTCGTCTCTCTGGACCCGACGCGTCGTCTCTGTCAAGTAGGGTGCGTACATTCTAAGTTCCGATTGTTAACGGAATATGGTTTGCTCTTTTAGCTTTATCTGCTTTTTCTTTGTATGTCGACCGCAGTTTAGGGTACCTACCAACCGCGGCTAGCTGGTTAGGTAGTGATGGAGCAGACCATGTTTAACGCACCTTTTCTAGCCCCTTCCTCGTGCTATGGAGGATAGCAGTGTGTTCCTATAAAGGGCTTCTCAGTCGCTCAGGGGGCTGCCGAATCCCACTGCTGCTCCGGACAGTAGAAGACGACCATATGGCCTGAGCGCCTGTGTGCAGGTCTGAGACTATGGCTGCCAGCGTACCCACGCATGCCGCTTCGCCGCTCGCTCATCGCCACAGGGCTTGAAGGTGATATATGACGTTGGATGAAGAATGACTTGCGCGATGAATTGGATTAAAGTGAGGAAGAGTTGCGCAATTCGTCGACTTACTCTCTCGCCTGAGTCCATCTGAGTCCAGTGGCAAGACAAGTCGAGACGACTGGAGACGAATACAGGTGCAGTGGATGACCAGGGCACTCTACGTGCCTTGCCGTGCTCATTAAGTTCCACAACGCTTTGCAGGTAAACACCGTCTTGCCCGTTGAATCAGGAATGATTTCTTCCACGCAGTCTGTCTTCACATGCTGGGTAGGCATTCACTAGTTCACCGCTTGGGTTGACACCAAATCGGCTACCCACGACTGGTTTAGCCAGCCTCTCACAGCTGTTGCCCGGGGGGTGGCCGCTGTCGCATGGTGACAGCTACTAGGAGCCATAGGCGCGAGCTGGGTGTCAGGCTTGGAACAGTGGACGTTGGGTCCTGAAAAGGACATGAGAGTCATCCTTACCAAAGGTGCTACCAATGCCTGACACCCCGTACCTCTCAGACACATGAGTACAGTCTGGGTGACACATGAGTACAAGCTGGGTGACACATGAGTACAGTCTGGGTGACACATGAGTACAGGCTGGGTGACACATGAGTACAGGTTGGGTGACACATGAGTACAGTCTTGGTGACACATGAGTACCCTTGTATTGTATTGAGACACGTACTTCAGTATAGTCATCCCGTGTCTCCTCCTATGGACATTAATGTGACCACGCCCAATGACACGCAGGCTACTGTAGATGAAAACATATAGTAGATGAAAACATATAGTAGATTATACATAAAGTAGATGAAACATATAGTAGATGACACATATTGTCTAAGGCACATATAGTAGATGAACAATAAATTAGATGAAACATATAGTAAATGACACATAAATTAGATGAAACATATAGTAGATGACACATATATTCGAAAGAACATATAGTAGATGAAAAAATAATGGAGATGAACCTTATAGTAGATGAAAGCATTTAGTAGATGAAGAACATAGTAGATTAATCATAAAGTAGATGGCATCTATAGTAGATGAAAACATACAGTAGATGAAAACATATAGTAGATGAAACATATAGTCGCGTGCCACATATACTAGATAAAACACATAGTAGATGAAACATATTGTAGTTGACACATATAGTAGATAACACATATAGTAGATGAAACGTATAATATATGAAATATATATAACATATAAAACATAATATATGAAACATACAGCTGATGATGAAGCATATAATAGATGCAATATTTGTAGATGAAACAAATAGTAACTGAAACGTATAGTAGATGAAATATGTCTTGATGAAACATATATATTTAGAATATAGCGCATGAAACTTTTATAGATGAAGTATATAACAGATAGAAATTTAGTAGATGAAACATCTGTAGAAGAAAAATCTAGTGGGAAAAATATCTGTACATGAAACATACTAAATGAAACATAGAGTAGATGGAACATTTGAATATGAAACATACAGCAAATGAAACATATTGTGGAGGAAACATGTAGTAATAACATTTTCAGTAGATGAAACATTTGTAGTGTAACATATAGTAGAAGAAACATATAGTAAATTAAACATTTAGAAGATTAAAAATATAATAAAGAAAACATACAGCACATTAAATGCATATTGGATGAAACATATAGTAGATGAAACTTATAGTAGATGCAACGCATAGTAAATGACATATACAGTCGATGAAACTTATATTGGATGGAACACATAGTAGATGAAATATATAATAGATGCAACATATAATAGATCTAACATATAGTAGATGAAATATACACTAGATGAAACATTTTAAGATGAAACATAGATTACGTAAAATATTGTAGAAGAAACATATATTAGATTAAACTTACAGTATATGGGACATATATAGATGAAACATATAGTAGCCGAAACAGGTTTAGATGAAACATATTGTAACAAGCCCCCCCCCCCCCCCCCGGGGCTTGGACAGGTATGTTACTAATAGTTAATATCCTCAGCCTTTGCTCCAACCACCCCAATAGGACTTTACATCTACAAGGCCTCACAGAAGCCGGGACAGCTGACCTTCTCTCCCCACCTATGGATTCCTACCCACAGGGGGGCTCGGACAAGACACCTGTCATACTAGTACTCAAAGCCATGGTCAACAAAGCAACAATTTAATTTCTTAATACGTCAAACTAAACTCAGAGAGGGATGGCTGAAAAGCCTGGATAGAAAACAATATGTACAGCTGCTGAATGAGAACAGCGAGAAAATCTACAGATGATCTGTCATCATCATGGAGCATGTGACTTCAGTTCGTGTCGTCGTCCAGTCGTGGCTAACGACTCACCCGATGAACCTCCAGTGCACCGGAACTCCAAGTCGTAGACCCTTCCAGAGTTCTCTCCTTCCATTGTGAGTAAGATCTCGGACTGGTCAGGTGTCAGTCTGATACCTGACTGGTACTTCAACAATGTTCGCTGGTCATCCCTCGATGACTTAATAAATCACAACAAGTTCCACTCTACTGATGGCTTATGGGCGGCCCTAGAGTTCTAGATGTCCTCAACTGATGATAAGTACTGTTGCACAATACACTAGA
Source organism: Cepaea hortensis (assembly GCA_963921405.1). Classification (NCBI taxonomy): domain Eukaryota; kingdom Metazoa; phylum Mollusca; class Gastropoda; order Stylommatophora; family Helicidae; genus Cepaea; species Cepaea hortensis. The sequence continues at coordinate 4,797,009 of OY992897.1, forward strand.
ATATAAGAGCCTGGTTGCTCTTTGGCATCTCAAGTTAATGGCATGAACTTGTCGGCAATATACTACCGGAGTTTTGGCTCCATGTACTAAAACTGTCACTGGTTAATACTCCAACATGTCATTGTAAGAATTCAACATATTTACAATGTCACTTCTACCCAGCTCTGTAGGCATCTAATGACTTCACAGAATAGCAATGTCACCATCAAACACACCTAGGAATGGGGTAGCTCCCTACCCGTACGAGTCGGTCCCTCAGGTGTTCACGAAAATGGCAAACTACTGTTGTGGGTCACTGACCATGTTCAGGTTTCATGGAGATTCTCGAATGTAGATCCACACCGGAGTTAGATGAATCATTGTACATTGGACCTCACTTAGACCCAGCCGGGCCTGAAACATTTAAACTGGCCATCGTAATGACTGTTCAACAGAGTTCACGTCTTTCAACTCAACTTGAACTAATGTCCTTGACAGTACATATGTCACTAAAGAGTTACCTTCGAGTCTGCATAGAACTTCACCAGTACCTTACTGGCATGAATCAGGAGACGTATCAGTCCTAGACTCAACCTGGATCTGTTGACCAAATCTTCGTCGGACTCGTCGCGGCTGTCTTAGCTTAGACTCACCGTGACATTCTAAAACTCAGGTTTCTCTGTTGTGTTGACTCTGGCAGATTCGTTTGACCGCTCCCAGTATTGCCTCAAAACATCACCTTGACTGGCACTGGAATGAGCTGATCCCATTGAGTTTATGGTCTAACTCTTCAAATCTCCATCGCATAAATAGACCCTGAAACAAGGAGGTCGGTGAGAGTTCTCGGCTACTACTAGGACTAGCATGCTCATCAACCACATCACATGCATCAGAATAATATATCATAACATGATATAATAGATCATCAACATAATGCATCATCTCTCTTAACAAAGAGGTACATGCATGAGAGGGCTATAGTGAGCTAGTATACAGTCAAGAAACTCGTCTGGTCAACAGCTGGCCCGATAGCACCAGAGTAGTCTGTTTGACTCTGTCATAGGATCCTACTACCTGGTGTTATTCCAGTCCTCCGTTTCTCCTCCAAAAGCAACCATAGAATACACCTAATTATCTTTCAGTGTAGAGGTTTCATTATCTTTGAGGTGTCCAGTCGGACATATCCTCCTTATCCATATAACTCAACAATAAATCAATCACTTAACTCATTGATCAATTAATTAAACATAATTCATTAATGACTACACAACACTAATAAATTACATCAATCATTATTGATTAATATATCACTATTAACAAATTACTAATTCATGATTCGTTAATAACTTATTAACAAACTCATAAACCAAGCAAATGCTTTTCTTCCTGGGATCTCTGTCCCAGAACAAGTTTGACCTTTATTAGTTGACCTTGTCTCCTGACGGTCAAGTCTATGCAGGTCTATCACAGGTTTGTTGGCAATCCACAGAGTAATCTTTCCCGCAGACAGCTGTGGGAAAAGAGCACCTTGGTTCCGTGGCGATTTAGACCACGTCATCCTGTTTAGAGTGGCATTCAGCTCCTCATCCCATAAATTTTCAGTCCAACCTCAAGTGTGGATGGACTCGCTCATGTGTAACTCCTTCTCCCTAGTGGATATGTTCCTCCACTAACAGGGTCAGGTTTACAGAAGAGAAGAACAGTAGAGTCATACATCAACGATCTGCTCGTAGTTTGGATTGGAACAAACGCAACGGTCTCGATTACATCGCTCTCGGTCGGGTATGCAAAATCAACACGTTCGGGTATGCAAAATCACCTCGGTCGGACAGTCAAAATAAACATTCGGTCGGGCATGCAAATAAAACAAAAATCAGGCATGCAAATACACTCAGTCGGGCAGGCAAAATAAACAAGTAGTGAGATCTTAAATTCACAGGTAATTCCTAACTACATCTATCTAGTAACTACAAGACATTCCTACATAGAGGTGTAATAGCAATAGCGTCCTCACTTAGCAAATACTTACCTCCCCGTCCTGATGGAAATAACAACACCTTGGTTCCAGGAATTAATAAAACACAGCTAGCTAATGCACAAATTACATCACCATCTAGCTAAGCCAATAACACATCACTTGCTTGCTCAAGCTAATAACTCATCACTAGTAATGCATTTAATATTACACCCTAACTAGTGTCAAGAATTCCTCACAGCCCTAGCTATGCAATCAATGAACAAGGTTCTTAACACAGTTGTTAAACATAATTAATAGCTTACCCGCAATACAGTTACAAGTAGCATTGATAATTTCATAGCAAATTTACATTGCTTATAAACAAGACAAATCCTATCTACACAGCAATGCTTGTCGTATTTACTACAACGCCTGTACGAACGGACGAAACACAGGCACTATGCCTACTCAGGCCTAATGTGTCAGTTCTGAAAACACCTGTCTCAACTGTGGGCTTCTGACCTAAATAAGTACTAGCCGATCGATAACGCTAATTACATATGCAGACGGTCGGGCAGAACAATATTCACGTCGCGGTTACAATCATTTCGGCGTTCGGCGCTTTATTTAAGGACAACTGCTAAGTAATAATGTATTAAGGTATTACCTTGTATTAAGAATCCCCACACTACTTGACTGTCTTGGTGTCCCGCTCTGGCACGCGGTTGAAACGACATAATTTCACAGCAGACCGAGTATGCGGCCGTTTTGGTTGACCGTCGGCTGGCGACTAACAACTCAGAGCTGTTTGCGCGCAGTTTCAAATCATTCTCGCCCCTGAGAATTTCATGGGTCACGAAGAATTTCAGATCCCCTGTGCAACATCATGTGCTTGGCTGTCCTACGTGACTGCAAACATCACGTACGCACGGCTGTCTATTACTTTCGAGAATAATCTTGAATTTTCTCGACAGGGACTATTTTAGCCGGGGTTTTCCCTAGCTATTTTAAGATCTGACGGGAGACGACTCGTCTATTTCCGACGGAAGGGATTACTTGCATAGTAAAAACACGGGATCATGTTGGTTTTGTCACACATATGGATGGTATAATACACATTTGTAGATTAATCATATAGTAGATTAATCATATAGTAGAAAATACATGTAGAATATGTATTAACAAGTAGATGGAATATATAGGTATTTATTGAGGAGGGAATTCGAGCACTTATGGACTGAATGGTTCGATGTGCAATGAGGATGATCTTCATTGGCACCTTTCCTTCTTGACAGACGATAGTTTGGTATATTGTGCTTCAAAAAGGCCCACGACCCATGGCGGTAGCGAGTGTGACTGATAAAGCCAATTCGTGCTGCAAATGGTTGTCCACAGTTGGTGGATGTGAAAACATGGTCATTTCCACGGTCTTGCACCATGTTACGTCTCTCACGCTCTGTGTGTGCTTTATGTGCAATCATTTTCTCCTTTGTTTTTATTCCATCTCTGTTCTCCCAGACTCTTTTTTTTGCTAACATGTTCATTGTTGTTGCTGCCTAACCAATCCTGATGTAGATTTCCTGATCGAGGGATAATTTGCTATTTACCACTGATCCTAGATATGTAAAATGGTCTACTAACTCCAGTTCAGCGTCGTCAATAAAGATTGATTGTACTCCATGTGCACCTTGTGACATTATCTGTGTCTTCTTTTTTTTTTTTTTATTGTTAAACAAATTCAGAACAAGTATTGGGAATACAGACAGTAGATATTGTAATTCTTCCTCAGAGTGGGTAGTAATTGTATCATCATCAAAGCAACTCTCTGATTAGTACCCTCCTAATTTTGGTCGTGGTCTTCAATCTCTGAGCATTATAGAGGCCGCCATCTGAGCGTGAGTGAATGTATATATCGGCATCCTGATCACGAAAGGCATATTTCAGTAGAAGTGAAAAGTATATCCCAAAGAGGGTGGGGGATAGTACGCAACCTTGCTTAACTCCACTCTTGATTTCAAACTCTTCTGAAGTTGCGCCATGAAACTTCATTATACCCTTCATGCCTGTGTGTAACGATTCCACAATAGACATAAGAGTTGGTGGGCAGTCAATCTTCTTTAGTGCTTTGAATAGATCCTCACGGCTGACCAAATCAAATGCCTTTGTGAGGACGATGAAGGCAATAAACGGTGGTTGATTTAGTTCCCGGGATTTTTCTTGCATTTGTCGCAATGAGAATATCATATCAATTGTAGACCGGTTCTGTCGGAAGCCGCACTGTGATTCAGGATATACTTGATCTCCCAGGACTTGAAGTCTGCGCAGAACAATTCTGGCAAATGCTTTTCCAACAATACACAGAAGTGAGATAGTTGTTACAGTCGCTCCGATCGCCCTTGTTCTTTTACAGCATTATGATGCTTGAATCTTTGAAATCCTGTGTGATTTGTCCTTCTCGCCAACATAGCTCTATTAGCTGATGGATCTGTACAGTGAGTGTGTCTTGCCCACTGCATATCACGTCTATTGGAATATCATCCTTACCTAGAGCCTTGCCAGATGCAAGTTCATTTATAGCACACTTAAGTTCTGTTATAGTGGGAAGTGTTTCCAGGTGGTCAAGAGTTGGCAGGGCCTCTATGGCGTTAAGGGCATCATCCGCTAGCTTGGTCTCACTTGAGTAAAGCTCCAAATAGTGCTCTACCCACATGTCCATCTGCTGTTTCTTATCAGTGATGATTTCTCCAGTCAAGGTTTTCAATGGTGCACTTCTTTTAATCCTTGGACCACAGGCTTTCTTTATGCCTGCATACATGCTTCTTATGTTTCCCTTATCACATGCAATTTGAATTGACTCACATAACTTAATCCAATAATCATTTGCACACTGCCCGGCAGCCTTTTGCACATCCTTTCTAACTTGCCTAAGCTAACTCAGAGTGTTACGCGTTGTTCTTTCCTTGTTTCTTAAGAGAGCTATCTACCTTTTATCAATCGAGGGCTGCAGTATCTGGCTGTTTGCTGCAAACCAGTCCCTCCTCTTATGATCCACAGTGCCGTAAACCCCTACCTCTGTGTTATAAATAGTTTCCTTAAGTTTACTCCATTTTTTATTTACTGTACAATTTTCTGATGTATCAGTGAAAGTGTCTTCAAGTTGCTGTTGAAATCCAAAGCACTTTCCAAGATCGTGCGTGTTAATAGTATTAATCCTGGGGCTAGATTTGTGTTTAGCTGCGTAGATTCTCTTTGGTCTCATTCTAACGCTTGCAACAACCAAAGAATGATCCGTATCACAGTCAGCACTGTGATAACTTCGAGTTAATGATGTATGGTTCAGATGTTGTCTCCGTGTGATAATGAAGTCCAGCTGATGCTAATGGCCGGATTTTGGATGTTTCCATGTGACGTTATGCAGCTCTTTTGTTTAAAAAAAAGGAGTTTGTAATACATAGGTCATTTCTAGTGCAATGCTCAAGTAGACTTTGCCTATTTTCATTAATGCGACCGATGTAGTATTTTCTAAGGCACACTGGCCATGAACTCGAGTCCTTGCCCACACCGAGCATATAAATGTAGTCGGATTTTAGAACTGCCTTGATCACAGAGTCTAGCTCCTCATAGAACGTATCATTCACATCATGAAAGGTGGCGAGTGTCGGTGCATATGCAGTGATAATGGTGGCAAAACCACAAGAGATTGCCAACCACAGGGATAATAGTCTTTCATTACCTCCAGCTGGGATATCAATCATTCCCAGTAGCGAATTCTTCACTGCAAAGCCCACACCATGTTACCTTTTTTCTGCCTGCCCTCTACCCTTCCAAAAAAGGTGTAATTATTTTCCCTGCGTGACCCTTCCTCATAGAGGCGAGTCTCCTGCAGGCCAGCAATAACAATGTTAAGACGATTGAGCTCGGCATCAATCATAGCCGTTTTTCTCACATCGTCAATATTTGTCAAGTCAGTGGAAAATCCTGGACACATGGTTCTCACGTTCCAGGTTGCAAGCCGTAGCTTGGGGTTTCTATTTTTCTTTTTATTAGTACGTGGTGCATTGGTTTTACAGCCTGCGATTCAGATTGTGTCCTAGCCCCAAGCACCCATTGAAGCAGGCAGGCTGTGGCGGATCAGCACCCAATTGACCGGGCTGCCCAGATTTAAGCGGGCGGTAGCTAATCAGTGACACCTGTAGATGTCTCCCACCGTCAGAGGCAACGCGTGGCGCCCCATGTCTACGCCAAATGACAAGGACTTATAATCTGTAACAGTTACCTCTCCTTTTAATTCCGAGACCGGTTAAGACCAGGGATGGAGTTATTGCCTCTCCATAGCACAAAGCCTGGGCTAAAATAAAGAAACCATGTGTTGCCCATGCAGCATGATCCCTCTTTCGGCCTGCCTAGTTCACTCAAGAGGAAAGGTAATACCTATACATCTGGATCAAGACAAGCTGCAGAAGCCGCCGGATCAGCAAAGCAATGCCCTAACTGTCCTCATGTCGGAGCTTCGATCCTAGACCAGCTCCCAACCAAAGCTTAGGCCTGGTCTGCCCTGCCATGACATTTTGTCTTTAGGTTTAATTTCCTCGCACGAGAATAAGGCTTGTACCCTCCCAATTGCACTCTTACGCCTGAAGCCGTTGGCACAATGTGGAGTGTCGGGATTAGTAAGCGCCGCCCAACATTCGGCGCTGACAGAAAACAGGTAGTACCGTGTCCTGTCATACGGTAGCTCAGTTATATCTTACTAAGACCAGACTAGATAGAGAGGTTGATCTGTTGACTACCTAACTAATTAACTAAATAACTAGCTAAGAAACTAGCTAACTGATTGACTGACTGACATATAGCAGACGAAATACATAAAGTTGGGAAGGTATGGACAATTTTCAACAAACGTTTTCAAATGTTGTACAAGATTATAAACGATATTCACATGATGTGATACGATAAACCCCATTTTATACGATATTCACATGATGTGATACGATACACCAAATTATGCGATATTCACATGATGTGATAACACAAATCACAATGCCTCTTATGTCTGAAGGCGAAAGAATCGTCTTCTCCGCAACGCCAACAACCATCTCCCCGGGAGTGACGCCAGAGTTGACTGTCCGGTGTGAACTAGAGGTGAGCTTGTTCTGTGTGATTTCTTCTATCTGGAATAACAACCACAGATTGACATATGTAACATAAGTATACAGCCAAGTTGGCCATACAGTCCGGCTCACATATATAGTCCGGTGGCATACAGTAAGACCACATATAGTGGCTATACAGTCCGGTCGGCCATGTACCTGGAACGCGCCATGCTCTGTCGCAGGCATGGATCTCTATATCTGTGTCACTAACTTTCAGACAATTCCACGGACATGTCGTCCTGGTGTCCTGGATATGGTGGAGTCCCAGCCAGAGACATGTTGTCCTGGACATGGTGGAGTCCCAGCCACGGACATGTTGTCCTATTGTCCTGGATATGGTGGAGTCCCAGCCAGAGACATGTTGTCCTGGACATGGTGGAGTCCCAGCCAGAGACATGTTGTCCTGGACATGGTGGAGTCCCAGCCAGTGACATGTTGTCCTGAATATGGTGGAGTCCCAGCCAGAGACATGTTGTCCTGGACATGGTGGAGTCCCAGCCACGGACATGTTGTCAATGACAACACCAGTATCTAGGTCTCCAGGGCGATCTAATTACCGTGAACGTTGATGTCCAATAAAACATCCGTGTCTAGGTCTCCAGGATGTGCTCTCCATGTTGTGTCTTCATGTTGTGTCTTCATGTTGTGTCTCCATGTTGTGTCTTCATGTTGTGTCTTCATGTTGTGTTTCCAGGATGTGCACTCCATGTTGTGTCTCCATGTTGTGTCTCCATGTTGTGTCTTCATGTTGTGTCTCCATGTTGTGTCTCCATGTTGTGTCTTTATGTTGTGTCTTCATGTTGTGTCTTCATGTTGTGTCTTCATGTTGTGTCTCCATGTTGTGTCTCCAGGATGTGCTCTCCATGTTGTGTCTTCATGTTGTGTTTCCAGGATGTGCTCTCCATGTTGTGTCTTCGTGTTGTGTCATCATGTTGTGTCTTCATGTTGTGTCTTCGTGTTGTGTCTCCATGTTGTGTCTTCATGTTGTGTCTTCATGTTGTGTCTTCATGTTGTGTCTTCATGTTGTGTCTTCATGTTGTTTCTTCATGTTGTGTCTTCATATTGTGTCTTCATATTGTGCCTCCATGTTGTGTCTCCATTTTGTGTTTCCATGTTGTGTCTCCAGGATGTGCTCTCCATGTTGTGTCTTCATGTTGTGTCTTTATGTTGTGTCTTCATGTTGTGCCTTGTCATCAAGCGATGCTACAGGCATTCAGGGATAAACTTCTCTCGCACCACACAAAAAGATTTGTCAGTCGTACGAGAGGAATTGATTACACATTTTATTGCCACTGGCTCTTACAATACATAAAATGCACAAAACTGTCTCTAATGAATCACACATGAATACACAGAACTTCCTATCTCTAGTCGTCCCTAGCCCTACTGCTAAATCTATCTATTCACTTAAAGAAGGACGCATCGACTCTAAGCGATGTGTCCGCTACGAAGTCCGTCCCCTGTCTGACAATCCACCGCGTCCTGATTACACAGCACGCGGAGGGTCTTCATGCGCACTTCGGCTTTTGCGTGCTACATCATTCCACACGCTTAGAGTAGTAAGCCTACTCTTGAGTTCTATTCCAAGTTCTTGGTGTCTATCACGTTGAGGTGATTACACCGTGACCAGAGTGCTTACCCTCTGGGTGACACTTACGTGTCTCATGAGAGAACTGTTGATAGTTCTCCTCCCTATCTACTCCCTACACCTATCCTGCCCTCTTGTTGGGGCACTGGGTTACCTCTAATCTACTTGAGGTAGACCACTCATTCAGGGTGGTCTTCCCTCCTATGTATTCTAGTCTTTGACACACACCCTCCCCTCCTGTGTTGCGTTACAAACTTTGACTCATGGTTGTGACGCAAGAGGTTTCTAAAAATTAGTGTGTCTAATTTTTGTCAAAGACTACTGATAACTTGGTTCTGGGTAACTCATTAGACCTCTACTGACTATTGTCACAATGTAGTATTACTTTACTTGGCTACTGGTGATCGCCACAAACTTGTCTGGTTGGCGTGAGCCCTCTTCTCCATCGCAATATTATATTTATTAGAGGTTTGTCTGAACCGGACCATTGCCTTATAAGACCTGCCCTCAAATAGCAAATTAACTCACTACCCATACAAAGTTGACTTTCTTAGGATCAACACACGAATTGCTTCATGTCCCCCATATAATATTAAACAACCCTTGCACAAGCTGTGTGCGACAGGCTTTACCTATCCAGCTTCCGCGTGTAAAGTTATCTTTCACTGTTAAGTTAGTGTTTCGTTGTCTATTGTGTCCCCTGACTCTGAGTTATCTCCCCTTGTTCTAAAAATGTATGCACTTTACATGTTTGTTTTCCTGGTTGTTTGCGTGTTTGGATGTAAGTAACAATATAATTTACCTTCTAATATGTGTGTCTGTTTATAATTTCTATGCAAGTTAGTTTTCAAGTGCCATAATCCGGTTAAATGTGGCCACAAATAAGTGTATAACACTAATTCGTGACTACGTTTCCGTCTTATGAGACTTAAAATACTTTCCCTAAGGTCTAATGTAATTATGGCTAACACAAAACTACACACAACACATTCGAGACAGCATATTTCAACACTGAAAGCAAACGCTTGACGCAGACAAATAATAAAAGTCGCGTTGAGCGGCAGAAAACATCCGCTGGTTGTCTTCACTCTCCATTCTATATTTTCCATTTTCTCTCACTTTCACACATCTTTTATTCTCCCAATTATTTAAAAACTTTGAAGTGACACTGTACAAGTTTGGCTCTGTTTGAAAAGAGTTGAGCTTAATGACTGTGCGTAACTTACTGCACGAGTCATGTATTTACAAAATATTTACATGGATGAAATAGGGTTGATAGTTTGTACCCTGATAGTACTAAACACTACATTCTACTGAAATACTAATACTAATTCTATAAATATATATATTCTAATTTGTTGCACAAAATTAACCTAATTTAAGGGAAGTAATCTAACTAACTAAAAAAATGAAAATGATGTGAGATGAGTTATGTACCTTTCTGAAATGAGTAATGTGAAATGTAACAAAATTATAAATAATGGGTTATTTAAAAAGGAGAATGTTTTAATGTCTAAATGAAAAAATATGATTGATAATTTTACTATACATGGTGTAAATGATGTATGTTCAAACGTATAATCCTATAAGGTATAAACTACTTTTAATCCTAAATGATGAGGTTGTTAACTGATTCGCTGCCGACCGCCAACCGATTGCCAAACAGTCTCAACTGTTTTGTCCCTTCGTTAATATATTGCAAAGATTTGTGCGGTTCGTTTATTTCTTTCGTATGCGAACCTAGCTTAAATTTTAATGCCCCGAAATGACGGTTTCCGCAGAAAGAATGTTTTTCATTTACACACAGGCCACGAGTCATCGACATTTGGTGAATTAGTCGTGTTGATGTGTTTAAAATTGTGTTTAAAAAATTGTAGTTACTCGCGGTTTTAGGAATTGCGTGGGCCCTGGATTTTCGGTCTTATTTACATCAGATAAAAGTTGTAAACAATGTTAGATTGTAGTTATTCTTATTTAAAGGAATTTGTGAACGATTCCAAACTGATAACACATGTTAAATGTGTTTGTTCGGTTAAAATTTATTTATGAATCATGAATGTAAACAAAAACTAACCGGCTACCTTAGCCGTGAAAGTTTGTCATCATGTCAAATTAGCTAATGGGCCACACTTGTGCCCCTAAAGTTTGCTTTGCCTATCACAAAGTATTTATGGAGTATTTAAATAATTAAATTTAAAAGAATAATAATTATAACTAAATAAAAAATAGCGTACATTTTGTGTTTATCGGCAGAAAACGGTCAAAACCTGACTCGTGATTTTCCGACATTTTCCATTTTATGTGACAATGATCCGCTTCAAAATAGGATGTTTTTATTGTGATTTATTGGTGTTATGGAGCCGTTCTAGTGATATTTGTGTAGCAAAGTGGTGTAGTTACCATAATTCAGTAAGTTTCATTAGATTATAAACAGCGTTGGAGCAGTAGCGCCTTGGTAAGTGGAAATTTCACGTACTTGTCACCTCTGTCATCAATTTATTTTTTACAACATCTGCTAATATTATTATTATATTTCTAACTTTTAGCAACAGTAGCAATACCAATGTGTTCCTTGTGCAATGTCCTTTAATTTGATATATAATACAATATATTTACTACCATTTTAACAATTTTTAGATCAATATTATGAGACACCCCTATTTCCCATTTTCTGCCATCAATTTCTGCTTGGGCAAAACCCGTGTTTTGTTTGGCACTCAATCAGTTAAAGTGTTCATCAAGATGGAATGAAATAATGTGAAATGAAATGAACTAACTGGTACTGTTCCTATCTTAACTTTTTATCCTCGTCTTTAATTAGCTATTATTAAATTTAAAGTTACTATCCTAAGTAAGTGGGTAAATTAGTGATTTATCTAAACTACAAAAAAAAATCTATCATATTCCCTAATTCTATTCTAAATCTATATTAAAGTAACTAATCTAACTATAATTTATCACTATATTATCTTTGGAGGTGATGTATTTTAAAGCTACCGCCTCAACCCACCTTGAACATAGGTCTACTAGCGTTAAGATGAAGCGTTTTCCTTTGCCGGACACCTGGTTCAGGGGTCCAACAATATACACCGCCACACTCTCGAATGGCCTAGAGGCCAGTGTTGAAGGTTGTACTTCAGCTGTAGGATGTTTACCCTTACGTACTAGTTGTTGACAGACATTACATGAACGACAGAATAATTTTATGTCATTACAAAAACCCGGCCAGTAAAAATGAGCCTGAATTCTGGCCCTGGTTTTGTCGTATACAAGGTGACCAGCAAACGGTGACTCGTGTGCAATCTTTAGCACAGTTTGGCGGTGTTGTACAGGTAACACCGTTTGCTGAATCTCATGGTTGTTGGTTGTATAATAACGAGTAAGAATCCCATTATTAAGCTTAAAGAACCATGATGCGTTTTTTGTTACTTTAGCTTTTTCTTTTAACAGTTTTAGATACGGAGACACACTCGGATCAGCTTTTTGCTGGTCTATAAACTTCTGTCTGGTGGTATCATCCGTCCCAGTTGGTGATAGCAACAGTAGTTTTTCCTCCTGTAGTGTGTCTTGGTGTTTAATAGTATCTGCTCTGGTTGTTGCATTTGCTGCATTTAATTTTTCCCATGCAGCTATTTCTTTGTTAGTGCAATGCTTCATTTGGGGTAAGCATCCCAAAATTAAATCAGTACAGGGGTTATCTAAAATAGCACATGTAAAGGTACCAGAAAGGAAAGGAGTGTTTATTCGGGCTCTTGCCAGCGGGTAAATTTCGATATTACCCGAAAAGGTTCGGCATTTGACTGAGTCACCTGTATAATCATTTGGGTTCACAAATTCCTTTCTAAGACCGATAAGAGTGCTTCCACTGTCAAGCAAACATTGGCATGGTATTTCATTGACCAGTGCATTGTGGAACACCAAATTGCCTCTGGAGGCTAATGCTGCATTTGCACTCTCAGTGGAGAATGGCACTGTGTGTCCACATTCTAATTTTCCGTCTGCATGAAATTGGTGACATCGCTCACAACTGTCAAAGCTTAGGATATCGTTTACACAACAAACATCTTCAGATTGGTTAAAAGGTAATTCATTCTCGACCTCGCACTCAGTCTCACTCACACTATCAGAAGATGTATCAATTAACATTGCACTGTTGGCCTTCATTCTTTGACGGCCTAGGCATTTACTGGAATAATGCCCGTAGCTAGCACAGAAAAAACATTTAACCGCACGCCTTTATGCATTTCTCTTGTTTTGTTGTTTCTTATTGACCATCTCAAGATGTGTCGGATAGTTCGGTGATTTATCACACATAGCGTAAGTATCATGAAAAAGTTGGCAATACATACATTTAGGCAATTTTTGATCTTTCTTGTCGACTCTCTGAAATGGTTTTTTATTGCTACGATAACTTTTAGGTTGGTCCTTAACAAAAGAGACTATTTCAGAGTCGATGTTTGATGTTTTAAAAACTTCCCTATTCGAGGAAAAATATGCGGAGCCTTTCTTCTCGAAATGTTGTATTGTTTCGATGTCTGACTGCTGAAGGAACTTAGCGAAAGGAGTTGGGACTGTGGATATAACTTTATCCATGGCTATTAAATTTTTAAGTTTTTCAAAGTCGTTTCCTATTTTTGCTGCATTAAGCCATCTATTCAGCACGCTTTGGACATTCGAGACATAATCGATGAAGGTCTCACTTGGTTTTGGTTTTAAGTTAGAAAATTTGACTTGATACCCAGAGGTATCAAGTAAAAAATGTTGCATTACCCTATCGTGAATGTACTGATAGTTAGATCTAAGATCAGTTGGTATTGATTTAATAACTTTAAGGGGCTCCCCACTGAGGTTTTTCATGTAGATCATGGCCCACATATCGATTGGTACTTGATGGTATTTAAGCTGATATTCGACATTTTCTGTCCAAGCTGATATGGAATCTTCTTTACAGAATGGCTTAATAATATGTTTGTATTAATTAAGTTTATTCTCTTCTTGCTGACTCTTTAGTTTTGCAGCGGAGATCTCTACGTGTGAATCTACTTCCATACCTTTCATCTTTAACTGTGTCTCTGATTCAATCTGTATTTGTTTTTCTTTCACTCTTGCCATTTCATCTATCTCTCTTTGCTTCAACTCTCTCTCCTGATCTAATTGTTTTTGCTTTAATTCTAATTCTTTTTGTTTAATCTCTAATTCCTGATCTAACTGTTGTTGTTTCATTTCTAACTCTTTTTGTTTAGTTATTTCAGCTAATTGTGCCTCTTTGTGTTTTATTTCTAACTCCTTTTGTTTTGTTATTTCAGCTAGTTCTACAATATCCTTCTGGTGTTGTCTCTCTCGTGCACGTTCATCTCTATCAGCATCTTTTGCTTCCCTAAATTTTTGATCAGCATATTGCTCTAATTCCTTTCCGGTGTATCCTAATTCCTTGCCTGCTTGTATGCAATCAGCTAAAGTTGACATGTTGTTGGATAATTAGCTAGAGTTGATAGGCACTCAAATATTTACTCAGGTATATTCGATATGTTAAGATTTTAAATGCCTGTGTACAAAAAATACTATTAGATTACACCCTGAAAAAGAGATTCACAAATAATTTGAGTATACTCATCTTAACAATCAGGAACAATCAGGCACGATCCTTTGGCAACCCCGACACACACCTTGTGTTACTCTTCTAGACAGCTCTTGTTATATCTGGTTTATTAGAGCATCAATAATTAACTAATTGCAAACGACATTTGTTTGAAATTTACAATTACATGCCCCCGGACAACACAATGTGGTATGGTTGATAGAGACTGTCACTGTCCTGTCTTCCTTCTAATATCTTCTGCTTTCCTTAACTAACTGCTGTTTAATCTATGATAGTGCTGTGCAGACCGAATCCTATTTGCATAAAGAAAGTAGTGCCATCGTGACAGTAGAAAATAGAATATGTCCACAAATAAATAAATAAATGCTTTAAAATAAATATAAAGGAAATAATGTTCAAATTAATAAATATATTCAATAAATAATATAGGAGGAGATACAACATGGAGACACAACATGGAGACACAACATGGAGACACAACATGGAGACACAACATGAAGACACGACATGAAGACACAACATAAAGACACAACATGAAGACACAACATGAAGCCACAACATGAAGACACAACATGAAGACACAACATGAAGACACAACATGGAGACACAACATGAAGACACAACATGAAGACACAACATGGAGACACAACATGAAGACACAACATGAAGACACAACATGAAGACACAACATGAATTCAAAACATGGAGAAACAACATGAAGTCACAACATGGAGACACAACATGGAGACACAACATGAAGACACAACATGGAGACACAACATGAAGACACAACATGAAGACACAACATGTAGACACAAAATGAAAACACAACATGGAGACACAACATGAAGACACAACATGAAGACACAACATGAAGACACAACATAAAGACACGACATGGAGACACAACATGAAGACACAACATGAAGACACAACATGAAGACACAACTTGGGGACACAACATGAAGACACAACAAAAAGACACAACATAGAGACACAACATGAAGACACAAAATGAAAACACAACATGAAGACACAACATAGAGACACAACATGAAGACACAACATGAAGACACAACATAGAGACACAACATGAAGACACAACATGAAGACACAACATAGAGACACACCATAAAGACACAACACGGAGACACAACATGAAGACACAAAATGAAGACACAACATAGAGACACAACATGAAGACACAACATAGAGACATAACATGAAGACACAACATGAAGACACAACATAGAGACACAACATGGAGACCCAACATGAAGACACAACATGAAGAAACAACATGAAGACACAACATGAAGACACAACATGGACACACGACATGGAGACACAACATGAAGACACAACATGAAGACACAACATGAAGACACAACATGAAGACACAACATATAGACACAACATGAAGACACAACATGAAGACACAACATGGAGACACGACATGAAGACACAACATATAGACACAACATGAAGACACAACATAGAGACACAACATGAAGACACAACTTGGAGACACAACATGGAGACACAACATGAAGACACAACATGGAGACATAACATGAAGACACAACATGAAGACACAACATGAAGACACAACATGAAGACACAACATGGAGACACAACATGAAGACACAACATGAAGACACAACATGGAGACACAACAATAAGACACAACATGGAGACACAACATGAACACACAACATGGAGACACAACATGAAGACACAACATGGAGACACGACTTGGAGACACAACATGAAGACATAACATGGAGACACAACATGAAGACACAACATGGAGACACGACATGAAGACACAACATATAGACACAACATGAAGACACAACATGGAGACACAACATGAAGACACATCATGGCGACACAACATGGAGACACAACATGAAGACACAACATGGAGACACAACATGAAGACAGAATATGGAGACACAACATGAAGACACAACATGGAGACACAACATGAAGACACAACATGGAGACATAACATAAAGACACAACATGGAGACACACCATGGAGACACAACATGAAGACACAACATGGAGACACGACTTGGAGACACAACATGAAGACACAACATGGAGACACAAAATGAAGACACAACATGAAGACACAACATGAAGACACAACATGAAGACACAACATGAAGACACAACATGAAGAGACAACATGGAGAGCACATCCTGGAGACACAACATGGAGACACAACATGGAGAGCACATCCTTGAGACACAACATGGAGACACAACATGAAGACACAACATGAAGACACAACATGATGACACAACATGAAGACACAACATGGAGAGCACATCATGGAAACACAACATTAAGACACAACATGGAGAGCACATCCTGGAGACACAACATGGAGACACAACATGAAGACACAACATGAAGACACAACATGAAGACACAACATGGAAACACAACATGGAAACACAACAAGGAGAGCACATCCTGGAAGCACAACATGGAGACACAACATGAAGATACAACATGAAGACACAACATGGAGACACAACATGGATACACAATATGGAGACACAACATGAAGACACAACGTGGAGACACAGCATGAAGACACAACATATAGACACAACATGAAGACACAACATGGAGACACAAAATGAAGACACAACATGGAGACACAACATGGAGACACAACATGGAGTCACATCATGAAGACACAACATAGAGACACGACATGAAGACACAACTTGGGGACACAACATGAAGACACAACAAGAAGACACAACATAGAGACACAACATGAAGACACAAAATGAAAACATGTCTTCATGTTGTGTCTTCATGTTGTGTCTTCATGGTGTTTCTTCATGTTGTGTCTCCAAGTCGTTTCTCCATGTTGTGTCTTCATGTTGTGTCTCCATGGTGTGTCTCCATGTTGTGTCTTTATGTTATGTCTCCATGTTGTGTCTTCATGTTGTGTCTCCATGTTGTGTCTCCATGTTGTGTCTTCATGTTGTGTCTCCATGTTGTGTCTTCATGTTCTGTCTCCATGTTGTGTCTTCATGTTGTGTCTCCATGTTGTGTCTTCATGTTGTGTCTCCATGTTGTGTCTTCATGTTGTGTCTCAATGTTGTGTCTTCATGTTGTGTCTCCATGTTGTGTCTCCATGTAGTGTCTTCATGTTGTGTCTCCATGTTGTGTCTTCATGTTGTGTCTATATGTTGTGTCTTCATGTCGTGTCTCCATGTTGTGTCTTCATGTTGTGTCTCCATGTTATGTCTTCATGTTGTGTCTCCAAGTCGTGTCTCCATGTTGTGTCTTCATGTTGTCTCTCCATGTTGTGTCTCCATGTTGTGTCTTCATGTTGTGTCTCCATGTTGTGTCTTCATGTTGTGTCTATATGTTGTGTCTCCATATTGTGTATCCATGTTGTGTCTTCATGTTGTGTCTCCATGTTGTGTCTTCATGTTGTGTCTCCATGTTGTGTTTCCATGTTGTGTTTCCAGGATGTGCTCTCCTTGTTGTCTTTCCATGTTGTGTTTCCATGTTGTGTCTTCATGTTTTGTCTTCATGTTGTGTCTTCATGTTGTGTCTCCATGTTGTGTCTCCAGGATGTGCTCTCCATGTTGTGTCTTCATGTTGTGTTTCCATGATGTGCTCTCCATGTTGTGTCTTCATGTTGTGTCATCATATTGTGTCTTCATGTTGTGTCTTCATGTTGTGTCTTCATGTTGTGTCTCCATGTTGTGTCTCAAGGATGTGCTCTCCATGTGTCTCCATGTTGTGTCTCCATGTTGTGTCTTCATGTTGTGTCTTCATGTTGTGTCGTCATGTTGTGTCTTCATGTTGTGTCTTCATGTTGTGTCTTCATGTTGTGTCTCCATGGTGTGTCTCCATGTTGTGTCTTTATGTTATGTCTCCATGTTGTGTCTTCATGTTGTGTCTCCATGTTGTGTCTTTATGTTGTGTCTCCATGTTGTGTCTTCATGTTGTGTCTCCATGTTGTGTCTCCATGTTGTGTGTTCATGTTGTGTCTCCATGTTGTGTCTTATTGTTGTGTCTCCATGTTGTGTCTTCATCTTGTGTTTTCATGTTGTGTCTCCATGTTGTGTCTTCATGTTGTGTCTTCATGTTGTGTCTTCATGTTGTGTCTTCATGTTATGCCTCCAAGTTGAGTCTTCATGTTGTGTCTCCATGTTGTGTCTCCATGTTGTGTCTTCATGTTGTGTCTCTATGTTGTGTCTTCATGTTGTTTCTATATGTTGTGTCTCTATGTTGTGTCTCCATGTTGTGTCGCCATGATGTGTCTTCTTGTTGTGTCTTCATGTTGTGTCTTCATGTTGTGTCTTCATGTTGTGTCTCCATGTCGTGTGTCCATGTTGTGTCTTCATGTTGTGTCTTCAAGTTGTGTCTTCATGTTGTGTCTTCATGTTGGCTCTCCATGTTGTGTCTCTATGTTGTGTCTTCATGTTGTGTCTTCATGTTGTGTCTTCACGTTGTGTCTCTATGTTGTGTCTTCATGTTGTGTCTTCATGTTGTGTCTCCGTGTTGTGTCGTTATGTTGTGTCTTCATGTTGTGTCTTCATGTTGTGTCTTCATGTGGTGTCTCCATGTTGTGTCTCCATGTTGTGTCTTCATGTTGTGTCTCTATGTTGTGTCTTCATGTTGTGTTTTCATTTTGTGTCTTCATGTTGTGTTCCTATGTTGTGTCTTCTTGTTGTGTCTTCATGTTGTGTCCCCAAGTTGTGTCTTCATGTCGTGTCTCTATGTTGTGTCTTCATGTTGTGACTCCATGTTGTGTCTCCATGTTGTGTCTCCATGTTGTGTCTCCATGTTGTGTCTTCATGTTGTGTCTCCATGTTGTGTCTTCATGTTGTGTCTCCATGTTGTGTCGCCATGATGTGTCTTCATGTTGTGTCTCTATGTTGTGTCTTCTTGTTGTGTCTTCATGTTGTGTCCCCAAGTTGTGTCTTCATGTCGTGTCTCTATGTTGTGTCTTCATGTTGTGACTCCATGTTGTGTCTCCATGTTGTGTCTCCATGTTGTGTCTTCATGTTGTGTCTCCATGTTGTGTCTTCATGTTGTGTCTATATGTTGTGTCTTCATGCTGTGTCTCCATGTTGTGTCTTCATGTTGTGTCTTCATGTTGTGTCTTCATGTTGTGTCTCCATGTTGTGTTTCCAGGATGTGCTCTCCTTGTTGTGTTTCCATGTTGTGTTTCCATGTTGTGTCTTCATGTTGTGTCTTCATGTTGTGTCTTCATGTTGTGTCTCCAGGATGTGCTCTCCATGTTGTGTCTTAATGTTGTGTTTCCATGATGTGCTCTCCATGTTGTGTCTTCATGTTGTGTCATCATGTTGTGTCTTCATGTTGTGTCTTCATGTTGTGTCTCCATGTTGTGTCTCCATGTTGTGTCTCAAGGATGTGCTCTCCATGTTGTGTCTCCATGTTGTGTCTCCAGGATGTGCTCTCCATGTTGTCTCTTCATGTTGTGTCTTCATGTTGTGTCTTCATGTTGTGTCTTCATGTTGTGTCTCCATGTTGTGTCTTCATGTTGTGTCTCTATGTTGTGTCTTCATGTTGTGTTTTCATTTTGTGTCTTCATGTTGTGTCTCTATGTTGTGTCTTCTTGTTGTGTCTTCATGTTGTGTCCCCAAGTTGTGTCTTCATGTCGTGTCTCTATGTTGTGTCTTCATGTTGTGACTCCATGTTGTGTCTCCATGTTGTGTCTTCATGTTGTGTCTCCATGTTGTGTCTTCATGTTGTGTCTCCATGTTGTGTCTTCATGTTGTGTCTCCATGTTGTGTCGCCATGATGTGTCTTCATGTTGTGTCTCCATGTTGTGTCTTCATGTTGTGTCTATATGTTTTGTCTTCATGTCATGTCTCCATGTTGTGTCTTCATGTTGTGTCTCCATGTTATGTCTTCATGTTGTGTCTCCAAGTCGTGTCTCCATGTTGTGTCTTCATGTTGTGTCTCCATGTTGTGTCTCCATGTTGTGTGTTCATGTTGTGTCTCCATGTTGTGTCTTATTGTTGTGTCTCCATGTTGTGTCTTCATCTTGTGTCTTCATGTTGTGTCTCCATGTTGTGTCTTCATGTTGTGTCTTCATGTTGTGTCTTCATGTTGCGTCTTCATGTTATGCCTCCATGTTGAGTCTTCATGTTGTGTCTCCATGTTGTGTCTCCATGTTGTGTCTTCATGTTGTGTCTCTATGTTGTGTCTTCATGTTGTGTCTATATGTTGTGTCTCTATGTTGTGTCTCCATGTTGTGTCGCCATGATGTGTCTTCATGTTGTGTCTTCATGTTGTGTCTTCATGTTGTGTCTTCATGGTGTGTCTTCATGTTGTGTCTCCATGTCGTGTGTCCATGTTGTGTCTTCATGTTGTGTCTTAATGTTGTGTCTTCATGTTGTGTCTTCATGTTGGCTCTCCATGTTGTGTCTCTATGTTGTGTCTTCATGTTAAGTCTTCATTTGTGTCTCTATGTTGTGTCTTCATGTTGTGTCTTCATGTTGTGTCTTCACGTTGTGTCTTCATGTTGTGTCTCTATGTTGTGTCTTCATGTTGTGTCTTCATGTTGTTTCTCCGTGTTGTGTCGTTATGTTGGGTCTTCATGTTGTGTCTTCATGTTGTGTCTTCATGTTGTGTCTCCATGTTGTGTCTCCATGTTGTGTCATCATGTTGTGTCTCTATGTTGTGTCTTCATGTTGTGTTTTCATTTTGTGTCTTCATGTTGTGTCTCTATGTTGTGTCTTCTTGTTGTGTCTTCATGTTGTGTCCCCAAGTTGTGTCTTCATGTCATGTCTCTATGTTGTGTCTTCATGTTGTGTCTCCATGTTGTGTCTCCATGTTGTGTCTTCATGTTGTGTCTCCATGTTGTGTCTCCATGTTGTGTCGCCATGATGTGTCTTCATGTTGTGTCTCCATGTTGTGTCTTCATGTTGTGTCTATATGTTGTGTCTTCATTTCGTGTCTCCATGTTGTGTCTTCATGTTGTGTCTCCATGTTATGTCTTCATGTTGTGTCTCCAATTCGTGTCTCCATGTTGTGTCTTCATGTTGTGTCTCCATGTTGTGTCTCCATGTTGTGTGTTCATGTTGTGTCTCCATGTTGTGTCTTATTGTTGTGTCTCCATGTTGTGTCTTCATCTTGTGTCTTCATGTTGTGTCTCCATGTTGTGACTTCATGTTGTGTCTTCATGTTGTGTCTTCATGTTGTGTCTTCATGTTATGCCTCCATGTTGAGTCTTCATGTTGTGTCTCCATGTTGTGTCTCCATGTTGTGTCTTCATGTTGTGTCTCTATGTTGTGTCTTCATGTTGTGTCTATATGTTGTGTCTCTATGTTGTGTCTCCATGTTGTGTCGCCATGATGTGTCTTCATGTTGTGTCTTCATGTTGTGTCTTCATGTTGTGTCTTCATGTTGTGTCTTCATGTTGTGTCTCCATGTCGTGTGTCCATGTTGTGTCTTCATGTTGTGTCTTCATGTTGTGTCTTCATGTTGTGTCTTCATGTTGGCTCTCCATGTTGTGTCTCTATGTTGTGTCTTCATGTTAAGTCTTCATTTGTGTCTCTATGTTGTGTCTTCATGTTGTGTCTTCATGTTGTGTCTTCACGTTGTGTCTTCATGTTGTGTCTCTATGTTGTGTCTTCATGTTGTGTCTTCATGTTGTGTCTCCGTGTTGTGTCGTTATGTTGTGTCTTCATGTTGTGTCTTCATGTTGTGTCTTCATGTTGTGTCTCCATGTTGTGTCTCCATGTTGTGTCTTCTTGTTGTGTCTCTATGTTGTGTCTTCATGTTGTGTTTTCATTTTGTGTCTTCATGTTGTGTCTCTATGTTGTGTCTTCTTGTTGTGTCTTCATGTTGTGTCCCCAAGTTGTGTCTTCATGTCGTGTCTCTATGTTGTGTCTTCATGTTGTGACTCCATGTTGTGTCTCCATGTTGTGTCTCCATGTTGTGTCTTCATGTTGTGTCTCCATGTTGTGTCTTCATGTTGTGTCTATATGTTGTGTCTTCATGCTTTGTCTTCATGTTGTGTCTTCATGTTGTGTCTTCATGTTGTGTCTCCATGTTGTGTTTCCAGGATGTGCTCTCCTTGTTGTGTTTCCATGTTGTGTTTCCATGTTGTGTCTTCATGTTGTGTCTTCATGTTGTGCCTTCATGTTGTGTCTCCATGTTGTGTCTCCAGGATGTGCTCTCCATGTTGTGTCTTAATGTTGTGTTTCCATGATGTGCTCTCCATGTTGTGTCTTCATGTTGTGTCATCATGTTGTGTCTTCATGTTGTGTCTTCATGTTGTGTCTCCATGTTGTGTCTCCATGTTGTGTCTCAAGGATGTGCTCTCCATGTTGTGTCTCCATGTTGTGTCTCCAGGATGTGCTCTCCATGTTGTCTCTTCATGTTGTGTCTTCATGTTGTGTCTTCATGTTGTGTCTTCATGTTGTGTCTTCATGTTGTGTCTTCATGTTGTGTCTTCATGTTGTGTCTCCATGTTGTGTCTTCATGTTGTGTCTTCATGTTGTGTCTCCATGTTGTGTCTCCAGGATGTGTCTTCATGTTGTGTCTTCATGTTGTGTCTTCATGGTGTGTCTTCATGTTGTGTCTCCAAGTCGTGTCTCCATGTTGTGTCTTCATGTTGTGTCTCCATGGTGTGTCTCCATGTTGTGTCTTTATGTTATGTCTCCATGTTGTGTCTTCATGGTGTGTCTCCATGTTGTGTCTTCATGTTGTGTCTCCATGTTCTGTCTTCATGTTGTGTCTCCATGTTGTGTCTTCATGTTGTGTCTCCATGTTGTGTCTATATGTTGTGTCTTCATGTCGTGTCTCCATGTTGTGTCTTCATGTTGTGTGTCCATGTTATGTCTTCATGTTGTGTCTCCAAGTCGTGTCTCCATGTTGTGCCTTCATGTTGTGTCTCCATGTTGTGTCTCCATGTTGTGTGTTCATGTTGTGTCTCCATGTTGTGTCTTATTGTTGTGTCTCCATGTTGTGTTTTCATGTTGTGTCTTCATGTTGTGTCTCCATGTTGTGTCTTCATGTTGTGTCTTCATGTTGTGTCTTCATGTTGTGTCTTCATGTTATGTCTCCATGTTGTGTCTTCATGTTGTGTCTCCATGTTGTGTCTCCATGTTGTGTCTTCATGTTGTGTCTCTATGTTGTGTCTTCATGTTGTGTCTATATGTTGTGTCTTCATGTCGTGTCTCCATGTTGTGTCTTCATGTTGTGTCTTCATGTTGTGTCTATATGTTGTGTCTTCATGTTGTGTCTTCATGTTGTGTCTTCATGTTGTGTCTTCATGTTGTGTCTCCATGTCGTGTGTCCATGTTGTGTCTCTATGTTGTGTCTTCATGTTGTGTCTTCATGTTGTGTCTCTATGTTGTGTCTTCATGTTGTGTCTCTATGTTGTGTCTTCATTTTGTGTCTTCATGTTGTGTCTCCGTGTTGTGTCTTTATGTTGTGTCTCTATGTTGTGTCTTCATGTTGTGTCTTCATGTTGTGTCTTCATGTTGTGTCTCTATGTTGTGTCTTCATGTTGTGTCTTCATGTTGTGTCTCTATGTTGTGTCTTCATGTTGTGTTTTCATTTTGTGTCTTCATGTTGTGTCTCTATGTTGTCTTCTTGTTGTGTCTTCATGTTGTGTCCCCAAGTTGTGTCTTCATGTCGTGTCTCTATGTTGTGTCTTCATGTTGTGTCTTCATGTTGTGTCTCCATGTTGTGTCTTTATGTTGTGTCTTCATGTTGTGTCTTCATGTTGTGTCTTCATGTTGTGTCTCCATATTGTGTTTTCATGTTGTGTCTTCATGTTGTGTCTTCATGTTGTGTCTCCATGTTGTGTCTTCATGTTGTGTCTCCATGGTGTGTCTCCATGTTGTGTCTTTATGTTATGTCTCCATGTTGTGTCTTCATGGTGTGTCTCCATGTTGTGTCTTCATG
This sequence comes from Cepaea hortensis, assembly GCA_963921405.1. Taxonomy (NCBI): domain Eukaryota; kingdom Metazoa; phylum Mollusca; class Gastropoda; order Stylommatophora; family Helicidae; genus Cepaea; species Cepaea hortensis. The sequence continues at coordinate 4,821,222 of OY992897.1, forward strand.
TTGTGTCTCCATGTTCTGTCTTCATGTTGTGTCTCCATGTTGTGTCTTCATGTTGTGTCTCCATGTTGTGTCTATATGTTGTGTCTTCATGTCGTGTCTCCATGTTGTGTCTTCATGTTGTGTGTCCATGTTATGTCTTCATGTTGTGTCTCCAAGTCGTGTCTCCATGTTGTGTCTTCATGTTGTGTCTCCATGTTGTGTCTCCATGTTGTGTGTTCATGTTGTGTCTCCATGTTGTGTCTTATTGTTGTGTCTCCATGTTGTGTTTTCATGTTGTGTCTTCATGTTGTGTCTCCATGTTGTGTCTTCATGTTGTGTCTTCATGTTGTGTCTTCATGTTGTGTCTTCATGTTATGTCTCCATGTTGTGTCTTCATGTTGTGTCTCCATGTTGTGTCTCCATGTTGTGTCTTCATGTTGTGTCTCTATGTTGTGTCTTCATGTTGTGTCTATATGTTGTGTCTTCATGTCGTGTCTCCATGTTGTGTCTTCATGTTGTGTCTTCATGTTGTGTCTATATGTTGTGTCTTCATGTTGTGTCTTCATGTTGTGTCTTCATGTTGTGTCTTCATGTTGTGTCTCCATGTCGTGTGTCCATGTTGTGTCTCTATGTTGTGTCTTCATGTTGTGTCTTCATGTTGTGTCTCTATGTTGTGTCTTCATGTTGTGTCTCTATGTTGTGTCTTCATTTTGTGTCTTCATGTTGTGTCTCCGTGTTGTGTCTTTATGTTGTGTCTCTATGTTGTGTCTTCATGTTGTGTCTTCATGTTGTGTCTTCATGTTGTGTCTCTATGTTGTGTCTTCATGTTGTGTCTTCATGTTGTGTCTCTATGTTGTGTCTTCATGTTGTGTTTTCATTTTGTGTCTTCATGTTGTGTCTCTATGTTGTCTTCTTGTTGTGTCTTCATGTTGTGTCCCCAAGTTGTGTCTTCATGTCGTGTCTCTATGTTGTGTCTTCATGTTGTGTCTTCATGTTGTGTCTCCATGTCGTGTCTTTATGTTGTGTCTTCATGTTGTGTCTTCATGTTGTGTCTTCATGTTGTGTCTCCATATTGTGTTTTCATGTTGTGTCTTCATGTTGTGTCTTCATGTTGTGTCTTCATGTTGTGTCTTCATGTTATGTCTCCATGTTGTGTCTTCATGTTGTGTCTCCATGTTGTGTCTCCATGTTGTGTCTCCATGTTGTGACTTCATGTTGTTTCTCCATGTTGTGTCTTCATGTTGTGTCTTCATGTTGTGTCTTCATGTTGTGTCTCCATGTTGTGTCTTCATGTTGTGTCTTCATGTTGTGTCTCCATGTTGTGTCTTCATGTTGTGTCTTTATGTTGTGTCTTCATGTTGTGTCTTCATGTTGTGTCTTCATGTTGTGTCTCCATGTTGTGTCTTTATGTTGTGTCTCCATGTCGTGTCTTCATGTTGTGTCTCCATGTTGTGTCTCCATGTTGTGTCTCCATGTTGTGTCTCCGTGTTGTATCTCCTTGTTGTGTCTCCATGTTGTGTCTTCATGTTGTGTCTCCAAGTCGTGTCTTCATGTTGTGTCTTCAAGTCATATCTTCATGTCGTGTCGTCGTGTGCCAGCAAGTGTGGAGATGTGCCGTTGCGTGTTCTTCGCTCGTATCTATGTGGGGAATTGCTCTGTATCTTGTCTGTCCCCAAGTGGCTTTTGTATTCTCCGTGTGTATTTTTGTGTGTTTGATTATTTGTGAATGAGATGACGGTTGAAAACTATCTGATGTATTCTTATCTGCAGAATGACGGAAACGCACAGAATGTGGTTAATCATGTGAATAGCATCTTCATTAGGAGAGGTGAGATACAGATATTTATCACTGATGATTTTGTCTATGTATAAACTATCATATCCCCATCGGATGGATAAAAAATTGATAATTTATTATATCGTCATTTATGAAAACCAACGAACGAACACACTTTATTTTCAAAGGGTAAAGATTTGGTAACCAGTCCAGTCTAACATTCTGCTCTTCTATCACTCATGTCATACATTATTTCATCTATACATCACTTATGATTCTCACTGAGAACAACAACAATATACAAATATGCATTATAAAGGTATCAAAACATTTACTAAATGACTCACTAATATTATTGATGTGGCAATTGTTAGTAGCAATGGAGAACATACTGGACTACCAATACGGGACTGGCTGTTATGCTACGATTTTATTATTTTATTATAGATCGTTCATTATATCGTCATTGGCGTTGTACAGAAATAGATCATTTATTATATCGTCGTAGATGATATAAAGAATCTATAATCTATATATCGTTATAGGTATAAAGAAATGGATCATTTGTTATATAGGCAAGGGTTGCGATATAGAGATAGATCATTTATTATATCGCCAAAGGTGATATACAGAAATAGATAATTTATTATTTTACTTACAATACTGCTCACGACAACTCTGTAATTGTTCTGTAGCATACGTAAAGTCTCTCCTGGCACATAAAGCGACAATTCCAGAATATGTGTGCTACATGACAACTCAAGACTGCATTTAATAACATGAAGAACATTTTACGCAATATATCCTTGTCATTAGTTGTTTGAACATTTAAATCGTGCGTGTTACACAACCTTTTAGCATGCGCTATGAATCTTGGACAGTTAGTACACAAGCAAGTAATGGCTAGAAACTTCGGAGATGTTTGTAGAAGAATGCTGAACATTCCTTGGACTGACAAAAGAATTACTGGAAACGTTAAAAGATAATTAAAACACAAAACAACTTCTCACAAGCTATAGAAAGAGGCGGTCATTATTTGTAGGCCACACTATGAGAAGACAAACATTGGACAATTTTGTGAGAAATGGACGGATTTGTGGACAGACAGAAAGAATAAGTCATTCAGAGTTAATTGCAGACAAGTCTTGAGATATGGAGAGGTACGAAGTCAACATATGACTTGATTGATGCTTTTGAGGTGTGGAGATGCCTGATCGCTACGCCAGTCATCACGACTCAATATGATGATGTGATTGACAATATATACATGCATACACAAAGGTGTTAAGGCAGATTGCATGTAAAAACTAATATTATTTATTTAACGCACGCACTGGCGTGATCACAATGAATACCTTCATTACTGTGATATCATATGAATACAATCGAATACTTAGCCACAAAAGACACTCATGCTTTCATATCGCAGTTCTGTCTCACACACAGCGCATGGGCAAATCACGGCCTCATTCGCTCAGCAGAGACAAGCTTTCATGTCGGCAATCAGTACATTCGCTCGCTAAGACACATACATCCTTCCTCTATCACGGTCCCGTCCAGTCTGACCCTCTCTAGCCTTCAGGCCTGTAGTCACGTGGTGTTTGACCCCCGTGTGGTCCGTAATAATCGTGCGATGTCAGATGTCTTGGTATTCTGCTTGCCGTCCTGTTTCTCACCCCGTCTGTTGCTGATTAGTGTCTCAGGTCATTCAGTGCAAATTTGTTCTGTTTACTCAGGGACCTTGCTCTGTCTATGTCCTTATGTCCTCAAGTCCTTGTCATATGTCCTCTCTCAACTCTCAGGACGCTGACAGTGATATATATGTAGAAATTATTAAGCTCTAAGTTGAGACTAGGTGTAACAAGCTACGTGGAGGGTCCCTAATAACTATGTCTCAATTTTCTAATGTATATTTCATAGCCCAGGCTTTAAATAGGTCTTTCCCTGCCAACCCTCCTCCGTTTCCCCCGGACTCACTGTCACTCTCTCTTTCGACCTCAGGACCTATTTCCTGCAGGGTCGTTCTGGCTGACACGCATACAACATGACGTTCTTCAACATATTTGTAATTGTAAATTTAATAACTCAATACATAACAGCACAGAAAAAATATCTGACAATTAACTCATAAACATCTACACACAATCTAGAGAGAAAACTAGTCCATACAATATCAACACAAATATAAATATCCTAGATCATCGTTTTCCATATTGTCCCATGAATTTACAACTCTCTCACAGCAAGTTCTCTGGTCTTTATTTCCCGCGTAGGTTGTTCGAACAACAGGGTTCCATAGATTCAGGATTCCAAGTTTCCGTGGCCTACACGAATGTAGTGTGTCCAATGGTTAGGGAAAGTGCCCTGGGATCACGTGGCACAATTTTGGTGGGGAAATACTCAAGGAGAATAAATAGGATATATGTACGGGTGTGTCAGTGACTTAGGCGGGATCTAGCCCAAAATGCAAACATACTCGATCCCAGCTCAACGAAACGCCTGCCGAGGTGTCTGAAAGTATTCGTTCGGGCCCGCCGTGGTTCTATCTGGTATAGCCCAACAGCAGCAGGGACTTCATAGTAAACATAATGTTCTATGTCGATGCTCTGTCGAAACTTCCGGCTATATTCGCCGTCAAAAGAAGGATCCTGTAATGTTAAAACAATTTTGAGAGCCTCTGGTGTAAACTTCAGATACAGCCGGCATGGAGATTCCAATGGTCTCAGCATGTCGGTTGCCATACATAAAATACATACAATTACCTAGTATTCAATTGTCTTCATACCACACTCCTCTCCACACTCATATCATGCCTTTATTAATATTGGGCACATACCTTCTCAGGCTTCCCTCTCACTTGCAAACCTGGCCTTTCTCACGACAAAGCTATTGTGGAGTAGTGTGCGTAATTATGTATGTTTCCTACTCTTAACTAATATCATAATAGTGGGTCTGTATGGACCGCAGTGCATCTCCCTCCCCCATCCCTAGCAAGGACAGGAAAGAGGAAACTACCCTGTCCGGCCGCCGCTCTTGTCTGAGCTGTCACCGCAATGTATCGGCCGTGTCTCACATAACCCATATATTCAGATGAGTTCAGGTTCTCTCAGGGAGACAGGGAAGTCCATTTATACTCCCAACATCCTCCTATCGACCAGGAACCACCCGGTCCACCTGCCCCCCCCCCCCCCCATCAGCCGAAAGACGAAAGAGATAGCACAGTGGAACGCCTCTTCTGGCTCAAGAAGAGATAACTCAGATGGGTGGAACCGGTCCCCACGGAGCCCTTCCCTCCCCTCGACATGCCATAGCTATATAATGTTTATATTCAAATGAAAGATGACACTAAACAGAGGTAAAGCCATAAGAAGAAAGATAGCCCCCCCCCCCCCCCCCCCCCCCCCGTCTATCCGCCGCCAAGAATAAGCGACATCATCTGGGAAAAGATATTGCCCCGATTTGTTCCCCCGCCATGCCCAGATCTAGACGCTTAGCCAGATTGGCAAGACTGCCGTTTCACCAATTCGTCTCATTATTTGAGACGACCAAGCTTAATATGCCCAGGTCTGGCAGGACCAATTAATCTAAAATTACCTTTCATACCCCAGCAGTAGGATGCGGCACTTTATCTGTAAAATTCTTTAAAACTTCAATACATTGTGCCGACCACAACCGACAAGGTTGACAACGGACATTTCGCGCCCAAACCATTACCCTAGGTCATATTTGGTGCAAGGCGCGCCATTGGGTTTTCCCGAAGAACAGATAGATTTCAAAGTATTCGTGTCAAATGCTCGGGTTATGAAAGTACCCCAGAGAATCCCACTCCGGAGGAATTGAGCGGATAGGTATGAGGACATGGGCCACTGGGGTTTCGCTACACTAGGTGAGGTCTGGACACCCTGTTGTATTGTCTTTGTCCAGTCTATAGGCCACCTTAGTGGTCACAACAGCAGCCGCCCAGTCACAGAATCTACGTAATCAAGAGATTTGATTTGATTTGATGTAATTTTATTTTCAAACGCTAACACTTGGGCACGCAGGCCCGTCTTACATTCGGCCCTTCCAATCACTCATCTTTCGTTCATCAATAGTGCATGATACATTCACATAGGAAAAGCATTGTCAAATGAATGTTGTAATCATAAACAATGCATATTACCATATTATGATACACATCCCCTACAAATCCACACACCCCCCACCCACACACATCCCAACCACACACACATCCTCCACTCACTAACACACACACACCCCTCAACCACCCAGCCAAATACACATCCCCCAACCACACATCCCCCAGCCACACATCCCCCACACACATCCCCCACCAACCCACACCACCTGCACCCATCCACACACACATCCCCACCCACACACACACCTCCCACCCTTACACACATCCCCCACCCACTTATAAATCCCCCTAATCACACATATCCTTTCACCCCCCCCCCCCATACACACATACCCCCACCACACACACATCGGTACACACATCCACCACACACACCCACATCCTCACATCTAGACACATGCATGATTCATCCAATAATCACTGAAATTAATTTGAAACAACTCATACATTTTACACACACATATAGACTGACGATTATCGTAAGCATTCTCACAAAATTTAACAAAATGGAGAAAGCATTATACATATAAATTGTGTAACGTAAAAATTAGTGAATAAGAGAATAATTTGCAGGGTGATCCATTGTGTTATTAATCCCCACAATCACCCAGTGGCTAGACCATGACCCCTCCCAAACACGCCATAAGCCATAGTCCCGCCTTTGTTGTAGCATGTGTAACTTGTCTATCACATCTTGAACTCACCCACACTGTCGTATGTAACTTGTCTATCACATCTTAAACCGGGTGGTGAGGTAAGGGGTATCCGCAATCAAAGGTGAAGTAAGGTGCCTCCTTCCCTCTACTAGCCTACGGGACACGCTTGGGCAAGGCTGAGTACCTGTTTAGCCTCTCGATCAGAGTTACGTGAAGCCATGGGTGCAGATGGTGGATGAAGCTGAAGAGAAGTTGTAGTTTATGGTCTCCAGCTTCGTGACGGTAGGCAGAGGATGTCTTCTTTTTTTTTTGGGGGGGGGGGGGAGACAATGGCAGTTTGGTCACTGCTAAGAAGGAAAGCAATGGCAAACTACCTTCTTTACAGATGCCAAGAATTTATGTTGTGCGGTCTCATCGAAAATCAGAGAAACGGCGTAAATGGATAAGTTAGTTAGTTAGTCGACAGATCATCCTCATTGCACATCGAACCACTCACTCCATAAGTGCTCGGATCCCCCCTCAGCACATCCCGCAGCTAACGACACCAGTTTTGTGTTGGTTTATCAATCTTCTTTGGCTTCCTGCGTAGTGTTCCTGTTTGGCCACACCTCTTTTAATTTGCTGTTCTCGCAGTCTGACCATGGTTGTAAATTTGCAGCCATCACTTAATTCTCGCAAAAAGTCTTACTTCTCGTAGCGCGTTCAAAATGGCAGCCTGGTCCATGGTACGTCCGCCCTCCACATTAGCCATATCTACGAGCTTGTTATCCCGCTCATTTCCTTGTACTCCCGCATGCCCTGGCACGAAGATGAAACTAATCTTTGCCAGCCGAGACCGCTCCAGAGACAGCAATAATTCTCTTCGGATCCATCCCGTCTCTATCCTCATGAGCATGCTCATTGAGTCGCTAAGGAAACATGCCCTAGTGTATCGAGCCATGTTATTGCTTTAATTACTGCCATGACTTCCATAGTCAGGCTACTTGTGGTCTCAACAAAAGCACCAGAGTCCTCCTTCACAATTCTCTCTCCGGCCTGAGCCGTAAAGGCCCATGAGCTTCTCACATGTCGGACGACCGACCCATCTGTGTAAATGACAGCATCGCCGTCTAACGAATTCTCGAAAATCGACGCTTGTACTTACGCATCCATAGCAGTCGGATTTTCTTGTCTGCATTTTCTGTCAAGTCGGATGCAAACTGAAAAGGACGTAAATAAATCTGTTGGCACTTGTACCCACTCCTCGCCAGGTTTTAAGTCCTCCAGTGAACACACCTGTTGAAGAATGTCTTCCGCTTGACCCATCCACGACCTTCCTCTTTTTAACCTGCTGACCTTCACCGTCATGATTTCACTATGAAGTGGATGTTGTGTGTTTGTGTTGTCTCTGGGGTAGACACGTGCTCTGCAAATTTGTAGTCTGTCTTCAATGGTTGGAAAATCAAGAAGGTAGCGCATGCTGTATCTCTTGTACATCCAAGAATAATGTGCATAGCTTCGTTGTGTATCCTTTCCATCCTTTCCATGTGCTTACGACTGAGATTCAGGGTCGCTATCACATACTCAAAAACAGACAGGACCAACCCCTCGCATAGGAGGAATAGATGGGGCTGCTGACAATTTGCTGCTGCCATCACCTGCATCGCAGCCAAACCCCGCTTGGCGTTTGTTATCACCTGGTCTATGTGTTCATTGTAAGCAAGGCTGCGATCAAAAAGTATCCCCAGGTAATTCATTGCCTGCGTTCTTTCGACAGTGTTGGATTGTTGACAATATGATTATTCAAAGAGAACCATGTCACTGTTGCCTTTGTTGGGTTGACCATTGCCCCAGCTTCAGCACACCAAGTACTTATGCGTTTGAGTTCGGTTTGCAGTTCCACAGCAACCTGATTTCTATCCTTACCCTGACGATAACTAAAACATCGTCGGCATATGACAATGTCCACCCCGGAGTGATCTGCTCGCTGGTGATTCTAACGGTGTAGGCGTTGAAAAGCACCGGAGATAATGGTGATCCCTGGGATAGGCCAGGATATATTGTTGTTGGTTCCGAAGTCCAACTGCCACATCTAAAAACTACTCTCCGTTGGCAGAGGGCTGCAGCGATCCAACTAAGGTGGAACGGGCTTATCTTGTGTTCAAGAAGCTGAAGCATTAGAAAATGCAATGGAACTCTGTTGTACGTGTCCTTAATAAGATCAAATGCTGCAGCAAAGGTTTCAATGCCTGAGTGGAAACCTTCATAAACATCATGGGTAAATACTGCTGCTTGGTCCAGGTTTCTCTTTTTAAACGATACCCTCCCAGGGTGGGTGGGAAAACACCTTGCTCTCTAGCTGGCGTGATATTTTTTCTGGCAATTAACTTCTCCAACAGTAGAAATACCAAACTAATGCTCAAAAGAATTCAGGAAATTAATCAAAGAACACGTACATCAGCAGGCTGCCTAAAGACAAAAGATGAATAATAATAATAGAAAAATTTCAGATTTTACATGTAAGGTCAGATTATGTGAAAAACATATATTATGATAACATAGAAGAACAGTATGATATTCAAAATAATAATGAAGGACCATCAATTTTGAAGATGGAGGTACAGAATGCTCTTAACTATATGAAATCTGGCAAGAAACCAGGTTCGGACAGCATCACAACAGAAATGATTAATGCTTTAGAATAATATGCAATGGATAAAGTTACCAGACTGCCGAATACAATATATGATACTGGAAATATGCCTCATGAATTATGTAACTTTGTATTTATTGCAATCCCAAAGAAATCAGGAGCCTAGGAATGCGATCAACATCGAACAATTAGTATAATGAGTCACATCAAGAAGATTTTGCTAAGAATTATCATGCAAAGAGAATACAACCTGAAATAGGAGAAGAACAATGTCGGTTTGAAAAAGGCTAGAGTACAGTAAATGCTGTGTATATGCTGAGAACAGTAATTGAACGTTCTATAGAAGTAAACAAAGATCAACATCTTTGCTTTATTGGCTACACAAAGGCTTTCGACATAAGGATGCTTGAAGATCTACAAATTGATGAAAAAGACCTTAGACATGTAAAACAAAATACATATATTCGGAACAACAAGCTGTAATAAGAATTGATAATGAAGTAGGTCAATATCAGCCTATTAAGAGAGGTGTGAGACAGGGATGTGTAATGTCTCCAGATCTTTTTACCCCGTGCATTGAAAATATTATCAGAAATATAGAAGATATGGAAAGAATCAATATTGGGGGACGATGCAACAATAACATTAGGTATGCAGATTATACAGTCTTCATTGCAGACAATGAAGAGGACCTGCAAAATTTAGTAGATGCGTTTGTTGCACGCAGTTAACAACTAGGGTTAGAACTGAATATTAAGAAAGCACAGATTATGGTCGTCACTGGGAAGAAGGAAATACCACAATTTAATATACCCGTAAATTGGCATATTCTTAAACAAGTGAATCGATACAGTTATCTCGGTATAGTCATAAAATCTGATGGGCGATGACTTGAAGAAATTAAAACAAGAATTGCCATTGCGAAGGTAACCTTTTGCAAGATGACAAACATACTGACCAATAAAAAGATATCAATTGAAACGAGAAAAAGAGTGTTGAAGTGCTATATGGAACCTGTACTTGTGTATGGATGTGAAGCGTGGACAATGAGCAGACAAGCTGAAAAACATCTGATGGCTGTGGAAATGTGGTTTCTGAGGAAAATGCAAAGAATTAAAGTCGCTTAAAAGTTGACAAGTGTCAACAGCTTCCCTGTGGTGAAGGAAACAGGCTATCACACTTATCTATGAATATATATATATATATATATATATATATATATATATATATATATATATATATATATATATATATATATATATATATATTCTTCTTCAGCTTTCCGAGCCATTGAGGTTCTTTGCTGCAAATACAATCCGTCTCCATTCGTCTCTCTGGTGGACCTTCTCTTGCCAGTCGTTGATTCCAAGTGCGTGTAGGTCTGTACATGTATTATCTCTCCGCCGTCTTCTTGGTCTACCTCGGGGTCTGCGGTCATTTATTTCCTGAGTGTAAGCGAGTTTTGTTTCCCTATTATCTTCCATTCTTTCTATATGCCCCAGCCATTGTAGTCTATTAGCCTTCATTATACCAGTGATTACCGGGGACTTAAACATATCATAAATGTCTTTGTTACTTCTTCTTTTCCACTCTCCATTTTGTGTATCCCTAATTGGATATCGGGATGGCTTCAGATCTGGGACTGGGACAATTTCAGTCTACGATCCCACCAGTCTTCGGATACCTATCTCTCTCACAACCGACCGAGGGACGTTACCCTTTCAAACATCACCCTGAACATATGATGCAACTCTGGTATCTACACACTCAATAACAAATGTATTGTACAAAAGAGTGAAGATAATGTGGTTGTAGTACAGATATGTCTGGTGTGAGCTAATCGCTACAAGACAGGTTTAGTGGCGGCTGCCGCTAGAAGGATGTCATCATTGTACACATGCTAGAGTATCACACCACATAGGAATGTCACTTAGCTCATAGCTTCTCGCTACAAGTCCTCAGTCTTCGACCAAATATCACCTCCTCCGAGTTGACAGCATGTCAGGATAATGACACTGAGACACCAGAGCATGTGTCTAAATGATACTCATAGTTCTCATCCACATCCTATCCGGTAGACGCCTCCATCATAGGTCTATAATTATAGTATCACAGTTTTTAAGTTAAAGTTCATAGAAGTCCAATGTCCATAGCTGGAGTTCCAATAGACTAAGAGTCACAATCAAAAACCGAATTTCGGGTGAACCAAGTGTTGCTTGACATAAAATGAAGTTGAGTGGTGGTCGGGTAGGTAATAAGTGGTACAGCTGGACGATCACATTACGACCATACTTGCCTGGACTCCCTCAGCATAACATTGATGATAATTCATCTTGGAAGTACCCTGAGGGTATATACGGCTGACCGGGTGGTGGGCAGTAGGATTACCTCATGTTAGCTGGACTGTCCAGACTGCTGATGTTGACACAGAACGATGGTTTTACTGACTGTCGATCACAGGTAGAATCTGACAAAATGACAAAGACAACCCTCTGTGAGAATCACATGACCATGACCTACCATATGGGGATATACTGTTTCCCGGTACTCAGAGAGGGAATCACCTACCTAAAATGGGTTGTGGTTCAATTACCGGCCATGCCTCAGCATCATAGGAGGAATAAGGTCTTGGGTCCGACAAGCAGCCAAATAGACCATCTGTTTCGCTGGACTGGGAATAGAGTGAACCCACGGTAATTGGTCATGAGTGTCTATGCCCCAGTACCCCAGAGGAAGTCTTCTAATGACATACAGCATTAGAGGGTCTACAGTACCCATAGGCAAGATGACCCTGAAGTAGGGCCATTGGCAAACCCCCTTCCAGCTCTTCCCAGGTAGTCCTGCCCTCCCAAGTTCATCAGCTGTGTAACCAGCAGAACATGTCTGTTGCATCATTCCACTTTCTTTCCCATCCCCCTCACCCCCTCGCAGGAACCCATTATAGATTAGGGGGTCGTCCGTTAAGGAGACCTAGAACATAAAGGGTATGAGGAAGGCAAAGAAAAACCAGTGGTCGCCCAACCAAAAGATGCGAACTTCGACACACCCGGGATCCTTCAAATGACCTCCGTTTCGATAGAGGACATTTCCACGAGATTCGTCTTGTCCGGCCGATTTCACCGATATCTTACACGGTACCCTTTAGTTACGCCTTCACCGAATTCCGGTTGTGTATACTACGCCGGAGTTCAAAGGTGGCCTAGTAGTGCACTCACAGTACTAACACTCAGGCCAATCCTATTTTCCCCAACCATTTCTGGCGGGCGAGACTTGTCGTGCCATACCTGCACTTTTGCTGCAGTACAGACTGTTCAAATCAGGCCAGAAATTGGGTCATGTCAACAAGCCTGTTTGTTGGGGAACATTACAGGCTCGCCCTTGACCTTCGGGCGAACATCGCTTCATGCAAGATAAGTCCTCGAGTGATCGCGGTTTCGACACCAACCGATTTAAGAATGGTGGCACTCTTATCTTGTATTCTCTCAGGAAGTTCGAAGTATGGAACCTCGTCCAACTTAGGGACGCAATGTATACAGTCTTTAAACCGTAGGTTGACACTGGCACCAATTCTTCATTTAACTGCAGCCAGACAGAACCTCTCGCCAAATGGGATAGAACAACAATCCTTTTCCCCGGTTCACAGTCAAGCCACTGCGACTGCGCAGTCAGAACAAGAGTTCCTTACCATCATCTCTCTAACCTTCCAGAATCCAAGGGCATAAACCTTCACTCCCTTAGGGGTAGTATTACTTGGATTATTCCCCCTTGACTGCAAAAGTTGCAGTAGGCCGAGAGATGGGTGTCAGTTTGGCAAATTCAACATCTGGTTGAATCCTCCTGGCAGTTTGTGACAACAGGGTCGACATTATTGCACTGGGTTTTTATCCCATATGGCTCGGTCTCTTTTCGCAGCCCGGAAAGCGTCACATAAAGCACGAACTCCGTAGCTCTAGCGACGATCCACAGGAGTCTCCGAAAAATTTCACACGTGAACCGAAGGACGCGGCCTGGAATCGAACACACAACCTTCGCCACGGAGACTCCAAATGCAAAGGATACTATGGATAAACAGAAAAACCAAAGGACAAGTCCTTCAAGAAACAAATGAAAGAAATGAGAGAAGAAATGAATTGGAGATCTTGGCGACAACTGGCAAGATCGAAGGGGAGAGACCAAGGGGAAGACATGGAAGAAAATACCTGGATGGCTTAGCCACGTGGCAACGTCGAGACAAGAACACTGAGCTGATCCACGACTTTGGTGATCGAATGAAATGGCGAGTCATGACTGCCCACGCTTATCAGCAAGGCACATGATGGATGGATGGATTTTGAACCTAACCACGCTATCATGTGTAAATTGTCTATTACAACTTGAACCCAACCAAGCTGCCATGTGTTAATTGTTTATCGCATCTTGAACCCAACCACGCTGCCATGTGTAAATTGACTATTAAATCTTGAACCCAACCACGCTGTTATGTGTAAATTGTCTATCACATCTTGAACCCAACCACACTGTCATATGTAAATTATTTATCGCATCTTGAACCCAACCATGCTGTCATTGTAAATTGTTTACCGCATCTTGAATCCAACCACGCTGCCATGTGTAAATTGTCTATTAAATCTTGAACCCAACCACGCTGCCATGTGTAAATTGTCTATTAAATCTTGAACCCAACCACGCTGCCATGTGTAAATTGTCTATTAAATCTTGAACCCAACCACGCTGCCATGTGTAAATTGACTATTAAATCTTGAACCCAACCACGCTGCCATGTGTAAATTGTTTATTAAATCTTGAACCCAACCACGCTGCCATGTGTAAATTGTCTATTAAATCTTGAACCCAACCACGCTGTCATGTGTAAATTGTCTATTAAATCTTGAACCCAACCACGCTGTCATGTGTTAATTGTCTATTAAATCTTGAACCCAACCACGCTGCCATGTGTAAATTGTCTAGTAAATCTTGAACCCAACCACGCTTCCATGTGTAAATTGTCTATTAAATCTTGAACCCAACCACGCTGTCATGTGTAAATTGTCTATTAAATCTTGTACCCAACCACGCTGTCATGTGTAAATTGTCTATTAAATCTTGAACCCAACCACGCTGTCATGTGTAAATTGTCTATTAAATCTTGAACCCAACCACGCTGTCATGTGTAAATTGTCTATTAAATCTTGAACCCAACCACGCTGTCATGTGTAAATTGTCTATTAAATCTTGAACCCAACCACGCTGCCATGTGTAAATTTTCTATTAAATCTTGAACCCAACCACGCTGTCATGTGTAAATTGTTTATCGCATCTTGAACCCAATCATGCTGTCATCTTTCACTTGTTTGCTTCCACTGTACACTTCTTTCCGTAGTCATCTTGTCCTGATCACCATGTCTTCTTACATGTCCACAATGTTGTGTTTCCCTGAATGTCAGTAGTTCTCTCAATAACCAGTTTTTTTGTGGGATGGCTATGTTTGTTCTCTGTGTTCGTCAAATGAACGTTTAGCACTCTTCTGTAACACCACCATTCAGCGCCAATGTGTTTGTTGATTTGTTGAATGCCCGAGTTTCACATCCACATGTTGCCAAATGAAACATGCATGCCATTAGCCCTCTGATAGGTGTTAATCTGTTTATTTGAATTCATTAAACTATTAATTGCCTGTGTAATGTTTGTACGGCTTTTAAGTTTTGTACCCAGACTTTCATCGCCTGCCAGCAGTGGACCTAGCCATACAAAACTGCTGACTTGATGTATGTTCTCTACATTGATAAATATTTATGTTGGCATATTTGTTTTATCCACATATTTTCCTTGTTCTAGCGTTGAGACATACATTTTCTTTATGACTAGTCTTCCACTCCCTTTGCTCCTCCACTAACTGTACATATTTTTTGTTTTACAGAAGCATTATATGCTTGTCCAGCATATTCAGTGCCAGGTGTTTCACTTCATCTGATTACTAAATGATCATATGTTTATTGTTGCTTGTCAATATTGCCTTAAATATTCGTCTTTTCACTATAAGCTAAACTGAAAAGGCGACACAAAGCAAACCCGTCTGGCTCCTTGTTCTATATTCAGATCACAGTATGTTGTTTCACATCTTCTCCGGGTGGCCATGTCTTCACCGTAGAGTGTTTCAATGATCTGTATTAAGTTTAATGGGAAGCCCAATTGTTTCAATGTGTTCCACTGTTGTTCGTGTTCTACTGTCTATAAAGCAGGCGTCGGTCAGTCAGCTCTAGGACACAGTATTGACACTGACCGCATCAGGCCTCCAGTGCCGTTTGGTCTATAACTATACGGGGCTGCCTCCATATCCTTCCAGCTTCCCTGAACCTCTGTTAGGCGGGGTCGGTCTGGGTAGGGAGTGCAAAAAAGGAAATCCGTATCTATGAGGGCTGCAACCCATGCCTAAGGGGTGGACACGCTAGCCGCTGTGTCATGGCGTCTCTTTACACAGCAGGGGTAGTGTACATATTGAAACATCCCACACACGGATGGTGTCTCTCTACACAGCAGGTGTAGTGTACATATTGAAACATTCCACACACGGGTGGTGTCTCTCTACACAGCAGGGTTAGTGTACACATTGAAACATTCCACACACGGGTGGTGTCTCTCTACACAGCAGGGGTAGTGTACATATTGAAACATCTCACACACGGATGGTGTCTCTCTACACAGCAGGGGTAGTGTACATATTGAAACATTCCACACACGGGTGGTGTCTCTCTACACAGCAGGGTTAGTGTACACATTGAAACATTCCACACACGGGTGGTGTCTCTCTACACAGCAGGGGTAGTGTACATATTGAAACATCTCACACACGGATGGTGTCTCTCTACACAGCAGGGTTAGTGTACACATTGAAACATTCCACACACGGGTGGTGTCTCTCTACACAGCAGGGTTAGTGTACACATTGAAACATTCCACACACGGGTGGTGTCTCTCTACACAGCAGGGTTAGTGTACACATTGAAACATTCCACACACGCGTGGTGTCTCTCTACACAGCAGGGTTAGTGTACACATTGAAACATTCCACACACGGGTGGTGTCTCTCTACACAGCAGGGTTAGTGTACACATTGAAACATTCCACACACGGATGGTGTCTCTCTACACAGCAGGGGTAGTGTACATATTGAAACATTCCACACACGGATGGTGTCTCTCTACACAGCAGGGTTAGTGTACACATTGAAACATTCCACACACGGATGGTGTCTCTCTACACAGCAGGGGTTAGTGTACACATTGAAACATTCCACACACGGATGGTGTCTCTCTACACAGCAGGGGTAGTGTACATATTGAAACATTCCACACACGGATGGTGTCTCTCTACACATCAGCGGTACACGTCCATATTGTACTAACCCACACATGGATATCTGAACTATGTGTAGGTCATTGTTTGCAGTAACAATATAAGCCCAGGAGATAACTGTGGATTCTAGAATTTGCAAAACATTCCTTTACTCTCTCTAAGGTTGTTTGTCCAAATTCAGTGGTTGTCCCCCTGATGGAATATTCTAAATCAGAATTGAGCTTGGGTGTTTGGAAGACAACATGTAACTTCAGGGACAATGCATAGACAGGACTGATTAACTGCTTCTGTTAGTTGCGGAATATATCAAACACATGTTTCTGACCATGCTCTAATGCTCTCTTCTACAGCTAAAGGTTCCAGCCAGAGGAAGGTAGCCAGTATTGAATACGGACAAGCAGCAACAGCGGGATCCTGGGCAAAGGGCGCCATTGTAACCGGCGATCTCTCCAACAATGTGGGCTACCTACAGGCCAACTGGTCATCTCCTGGACATGTGCAGGTTGGGAATTACAGCTGTGCAATTGTGGCACTAGAAACAGACGGGACAAATATTAAGTTTAAGTCCAGTATTCAGGTTAACGGCACAAGTGAAAACTCGCAGGAGCAATGCTAACGCACAGAAAACAGTGAGGCATTGAAGAAAGCGGCTAGAGCCAGTTACAGAGAATTTTTCATCCACTAACATACATAATGAGCGCTCATAGATTAAAATCACAAACTCAGTTTACTTTCTGTGTAGTTTCTGCACCTTCTGTATGTGTCCATCAGTGCAAATCAGTCAGATTGTTATCTTCCAAACATTACGGTAGCTATGGTTTCTATTGTCAAGAATTAAGTGTTTAGAATTTTAAAAACAAAACGTGGGACGTATAAAGTCTGCAATACTTGTGTACTGTATACCTTGCTGCTGTTAGAGATTTGAATAAACATGCACATTGTAAATTTGTTGTCATATTCTTTCACTGATTGCTGATTGTGTGTTGAGTCGTGTCTTGTCCGTATTATTAACGGCAATATATAACAAGGCATGCCTGGAATAGACTGACCACATAGTCATGTCCACCATCAGGTAACTTAAGTCTGGTCAGTGATGGTTGACGGGCACGTCAGTGTCCCCGCTGGCCGGCCACGAATGTGGTGTTTAGTCCATCACGAGAGATGATGACCATTCATTTCATCCAGTCGGGTTGATATTATGGAGCCGTGAGTTCTAAGATGGCTGATGAGGCCTATTTTAGCTCGAAATGTTGTTTGATAATGTGGGTAAGGAATGCTTGACGTTCCGGGAGGAGAGATTCCTGCAGTGGTGTTTTTGAACAGCCTTTTCTTCACGGCTCTTGCAGTCTTGGTTGCTTCACAAGTGACTTCACCCTTGCGTAATTATGCAGTTCACAAATGTCGGTCTTTGGCAGCAGTCTCCCAAGTCTCATGATGAATTCCAAAAGCTTTGAGTGCGATCTTTAGAGTGGCTTTATAGCGTTTCCTAGGGCCGTCTTGGGAGCGTTTACCACTGCGCAGGTAGCCGTAACAAATTCGTTTAGGGAGCCGGTGATGTGGCATGCGAGTGACCAGCCCAGCGAAACTGATTTTTCATTAATGACATGGGCGCTATCGGACTGGGTTTAAAACCTGCGTTCGTCGTTCGCTAAGAGAGGGCAAGACTGGTCTCCGTGCATTCAGGGCTACAGCATCTGCTAAAGCTAGCACACAATAGACCTACATCATTTCCTGAGCCTAGCACACAATAGACTTACATCATTTGCTTAGCCTAGCACACAATAGACTTACATCATTTGCTTAGCCTAGCGCACAATAGACTTACATCATTTGCTTAGCCTAGCACACAATAGACTTACATCATGTGCTGAGCCTAGCACACAATAGACCTACAACATATGCTGGTCCTAACACACAACAGACCTACAACATATGCTGGTCCTAACACACAATAGACCTACAACATGTGCTGGTCCTAACACACAATAGACCTACAACATATGCTGGTCCTAACACACAATAGACCTACAACATGTGCTGACCCTAGCACACAATAAACCTACAACACTTACTGACGCTAGCACACAATAGACCTACATCATTTTCTGACCCTAGCACACAATAGACTTACAGCATTTGCTGAACCTAGCACACAATAGACCTACATCATTTTCTGACCCTAGCACACAATAGACTTACAGCATTTGCTGAACCTAGCACACAATAGACCTACATCATTTTCTGACCCTAGCACACAATAGACTTACAGCATTTGCTGAACCTAGCACACAATAGACCTACAACATGTGCTGAACCTAGCACACAACAGACCTACAATATGTGCAGAACCTAGCACACAATAGACCTACATGTGCTGAGCCTAGCACACAATAGACCTACAATATGTGCTGACCCTAGCACACAATAGACCTACAGTAATTTGCTGAACCTAGCACGTACTCTGTGTTATCCTTTAATCCATGTCGTCACCAGCACAGCACGACGTTCTATATAGAGTTCTGACTTAGTTCTTGCCTATGTTAATCTCTATTCAGGTCACATATTCCTAGCTATAGAACACTATCACTGTTTAATACATCATGTAGTCAAACACGAACATAACCTACCACTCCATAATCCAATTCTCTATAATTCCCTATCTGCTGCTACGCACACTAGCAGCTATTATTCTACTCCGGACTTTAGAGTGCTCTGATCTATTGTAACTGAAGTGCGAATTTCTCTCCCTCTCTCTGTGATGCATTTCACATGCCGCTCTGTGCACAAACAGTTATCTCATACCGGACATTACAGTGTCCTGATACACCGTACCATGTTTCCCCTGTTTAGTACGTTACACCCCCCCCCCCCCGTTTGTTGTTATTGTTACATTGTGTACTTCAATTTTCGCCACGTCCCACGGTGTGTTTTATGTTCATCTCATACTTTTTGTTCTGCGTGAATGTTTGTTTTCTTGTTTTTAACATCGTTCCAACACCGTTTTATCTGAGTAATTGTATTTTGACATCCATCGCCATCATAAGCATATGATATGCTAGTTGCTGTGGGCGATCATGGTTAGACATCGCATGCGGTCACTGGTCTCATATAAAGTTGTAAAGTATACAGGCACAACAGGAGGCTTGTGATCGTCAGAAGTAGTTTCATCTTCACTTCTATGAATGTTTTCGCCATTATATCTGCACTTTCACGAGGGCAGGCCAATCCGGGTGATGACTCTCATGTGTCTTTTTCCTAATGGACAATGCCACTCTAAATGCCAGCTTTATGCATGTGTTCCCCGCTTCTTGCAATTGTCTACAAATTCGCCGCTGAGCGCCTACCCGACAGCCAACTTGTCCTTGAGAAAATGAACATCATGATTGCGTTCCTTCTTATGGCACTTTCATCGGGTCGGGAGAAAACTAGCTTCTCTATCCCTGCAGTCTGATCTCTGTCGCTGTCCGTGCGTTGCTATACCACAATGAGCGCTCTTGCCACCATGTGGCCGCCTACGCACCCACATCTTCAGGAGTTGCGTTTCTGCCCTGCGTCGAGGTCACGCTAAAGTTTCCTCTCGGCTATTAATATTGTGTAAACTTATGAAAGTAACCTCGCGTGGCGTCTCGCTCCACCGCCACTGACTGTCACGGCACGTGGACATTCCCCTGTGTGCACCGTCCTTATCGTCAACATCCAGCAAAGAGTCCCAGTACTAACGGTGCCAGTAGCATTAGTATCAGAAGTTTGTTGGCTGCTGAAGAACACAGATGGGAATGTCACAACATTGTATTATTAAGTTCGAACTGGGTCGTCCTGTAATTGTTGTCAGAAGTAACCATATAGCAGGAAGCTCAGCAAGAACAGTACCTGCAGGCTGACATGGTCAGTTTCTTGTTGACCTTCGTTGTCCCACTCTACCAGGCCAACTCTACCAGGCCAACTCTACCAAGCCAACTCTAGGAGCGTAGCTTTCTTAAAATCATAGACCACGACAGCTCAGCCAGAAGCTGTTAAATCTAACACTAACACTGATATATATATATATATAGAGAGAGAGAGAGAGAGAGAGAGAGAGAGATCACCCCTCTATAACCCTGACTGACACGTGTTGACATAAAACCAACTGTAAACAAAGTTTAATATACCAACCCAAAAATACATCAACATTTTGTACAGCACATTCAGTATGTAAACATAAACTAAGCGGGCAAAACAATACACAATAAGAGTACCAAAAATAACGGTAAAATCATAGATTCATTTATGCTCACGGCAAAATAGGTCTTGATGTAAATTGGACACATACCCAATGCTAGCGGCGGTACTGAATTGTGTGAATAACTAACAAGTCGGCAAGCAGCAGCCGACTATGGGTCAGTGATTTGATAGGGTCATCACACGTGTAATGCCTGGAGGTACAGACGGCCAGGCTTTCTCTCACTTTAGTGGAGGGTCAGTGTAGGCGTCGACCCTCATCTGGCCGCACTGGTGATGTTATCAGCGCATCCCTGGATGGGGAGATGAATGTGTAGGTTGTGGGGGTGAGTGTGGATAGGGGTGTGTGTGGGTGGGTGAGGAGGTGTGAGTGGGTGCGGGATGTGTGGTGTTTGGCTGGGTGGTTGGGGTGTGTGGGTGTTGGGGGATGTGTCAATGTGTGGGGATGTGTATGTGGGTGATGGTTAGGTGAGTGGGGATGGGTGGGTGGGTGGGTGAAGTATCTCATAACAAGGTAATATACTTTATGTTTACAACATTCATTTGACAATGTTTTTTTTTCCCCATGTGAATGTATCAAGGACTATTGATGAACATATGATTGATTGGAAGGGTCAAATGTAAGATGGGCCTGCGTGCCCAATGTGTGACCCTTTGAAAACAAAGTTAAATCAATCAAATCACCATATCAATTACACAAACCCCCGCCTAATTGTGCATATTATAAAATATACTTTCTTCTTGTGGGTTATAAGTAGTGTGACAACCACCAGAGATATGCAGCCATCAGATCTGTCAGCTATAATGGAAGTCTGCGTGTTCTGTTACTGTACATCTGCAAGCTCTCATGCAATTGTATTTGTGACACAGTATTCCTTTTTATACATGATTAACAAGCACATATTTAGTTTACTGAGTCACTTCACTTCACAATATGAATATTAGTATGATTTATGTATACGTGTGTTTTTTTTTAAAAACTATTGCTGCTCTACTATTCTAGAATGTAGAGTAAAATGAGACAGCCGATTGTTGCTTGGATATACCCTAATGGACAGTGACACCATTCTGAGAAAGAAATTGACACTTATGCTTCAGAATACCCTACTGGAAATTGACACCTTTCAGGACAGGGTGACACTGTAGCCCCAGTATGGTCTACTGGAAATTGACACCTTTCAGGACAGGGTGACACTGGTGCCCCAGAATGCCCTACTGGACATGGGAAACCTTCTCTTGTAAAGATAATAACACCCACTATACCCTGCTGAAACTGTTCTGGAAAGGTCAGCCAGGGGGCAACACCTGCAGATGGAGGCATAAAGAAGATGTCACAACTTTGAGACCCTGGAACATCCTAAGAAACACCTAGGAAGGTTGACCACATCAACAAATATCTGAAGAAGTCGGATGTCAGCTACCAGGAGTGTCACGGTGTAGATATGGTTGAGTCGATTTATGGCATCATCATCAGGCTGGGGTACTACCAGTACAACCCATCCTGTCTCCTGTCCTGGATCCCTGCTCCAGCACAATCAGATGTGATCAATAAACCCTAGCCAAATTAGGGATCAACATGAGGATTATACTTCTATAAGATCTATTAACCTGCATGTTAAAAATGACATTGAGCATGCAGTTACACAAATCTACACCAGGGATGTCTTCTATTTCAGGGTTCAATTGGCCTTGTCTCTTCAGTTACAATAAAACTGTGTGTCCTTTCAGGATGATCACCCAGAGCATTTATTGGCTATGTATGACTGAATGAACAGTGCTCATTCAGTAGTTTGCCATTGCTTTCTGACTGGTCAATGCCTCTTACCAGTGAAATCAATGCAAAGCGGCATTGGTCCAAATCGTCTGAGGTTGATTTTGCACACCTGACTCAAGTTTTCACAATTACATGTCCTCTGTCCTGCCCTCCCCTGAGATTTCGATGTGCTTAAAATATAGTTAGGACTGTCCTCTTCAAGCTACAGTGCACATATACTAATATACAAGAATGTATGAAAAATGTATATACATATAAATATATGATTAAAATGCTGCATCTATAAGGCACTTTAAGCCAATGCTTGAAAGTAACATTAGACACTGGAAAACATAAAATTATTAGTTTTTCTTTCATGTTATGAAAGCCAATCAATGACATTTACATCATTCAGATGTAATAATAGACAAATAAATTTGGAGAAATAAACACAAAAAATATATTCCCATTGTGTATAATATGCAAGACAACTCCGCTCAATGTCTACTAAAGTACCTGGTTCATATCAAACATTCAACAAATTAACCTGGTTTGACAAGGTGTTACTATCCAATGTTGTAGATTAAAGGTAACTTATTCCCTTAGTTTCTATCCAATGTTATAGATTAGAGGTATCTTATTTCCAGTTTCTATACAGAGATGGCCGGTCTCTCTGGCTGAGGGGTTACAACACTTTCTCCGTAATCCCGTTTATCACGCAGAGTCTTGTAGCGGGAGAGAACTGGGAGCGGTTCGACCCCCGCTGGTGACTTGCAGGATACTGAGCCGGCCGTTCAGAAAGCAATCGCAAAATACTGAGCGTAATCTTGCCAAGAAATCAACATACAGCTGAAAGATGCTGCTGTTGACAGCGATGTCCTGTAAAGGATATGCAAAAAAAATAAATAAATACAGAGATGAATATTAGAAGTATCTTATTCCCTTTTTATTATGTACATTAAGGTATCTTATTCTTTTAGTTTTTTATATCCATTGTTGTAGATTAGAGCTATCTTATTTCCATAGTTTCTATACAGAGATGTAGATTAGAGGTATTGTATTCCCTTAGTTTATATCCTCAGATGTAGATCAGAAGTACATTATTCCCTTAGCTTCTATCCTATGATGTAGATTAGAATTACATTATTCCCTTAGCTTCTATCCTATGATGTAGATTCATCCTCATCAAGTGCCATACCGGCTGGCGCAGGCGTTCATGACTCTCCACAGATCTCAATCTTTGTTTTCTGGATCAACTCCGTGTTTGACATTCCTCCATGCCACCGTCTCAATCCATCCAGCATCATTTCTCTTCGTCTACCTCTGCCTCTCTTCCCCTTGATCTTTCCAGTTGTCACAATTTTTTCCAATGCCTCTCTTCTCATCACATGACCAAAAAACGTTGTCTGCCTCTTTCATTTTGTTGAATATAATGTTCTAGTTTCATTAGCCTCTTTCAGACAGTCGTCGTTAGTTACTTTGGCAGTCCAAGGAATTTGCAAGATTCTTATGTAGATTAGAAGTACCTTATTCCCTTGGTTTCTATCCTCTGATGTAGATTAGAGGTACATTATTGCCTTGGTTTCTATCATGATGTAGATTAGAAGTACATTATTCCCTTGGTTTCTATCCTCTGATGTAGATTAGAGGTACATTATTGCCTTGGTTTCTATCCTCTGATGTAGATTAGAAGTACATTATTCCCTTGGTTTCTATCCTCTGATGTAGATTAGAGGTACATTATTCCCTTGGTGTGTGTCCTCTGATGTAGATATGAAGTACCTTATTATTTTTGTTTCTAAAACTGGGAGGAAGATTACAGAAAACTTATTCCCCTAGTTTCTAACCTGGTATCTAAAACAACTTTACACTCTTATTTAGTCTTTCCTCTTCTATCCTTGGATGTAAATCTCATTTCTGACTTTGTTGAGTCTGTTTCTTAGAACAAGAATCGCGATGGCGAAAGTAGCCTTTAGCAAGATGAAAAACATTCTGACCAATAAAAAGATGTCAAATGAAACCAGAAAAAGTGTGGAGGGGATACACAGAGCCTGTTCTTTTGTATGGATGTGAAACTTGGACAATGAGCAGTCAAGCTGAAAAACATCTGATGGCTGCAGAAATGTGGTTTCTGAGGAAAATGCAAAAAATACCATGGACAGACAGAAAAACTAATGACCAAGTACTACAGGAGACAAATGAAAATCGTAAATTGATTAGAGAAATTAGACATAGACAGTAAAAAAAAAATTTGACACTTGATGAGAAGAAATAGGTTGGAGAACTTAGTGACAACTGGCAAGATCAAAGGGAATAGACCAAGGGGAAGACCGAGAAGAAAATACCTGGATAGCTTGGCCAGATGGCATGGTCGAGACAAGAACACTGAGCTGATCCACGATGCTGGCAATCGAGTGAAATGGTGAGTCAAGACCACCCATGCTTTCCGGCATGGCACATGATTGATTGAATCTGTCCTTTACTATCCTTATCAGTCAAGGCACTAATTAGTTTTGCAAAAAAGTCATATAGTCTAACAATCTGTCTCAATTGAGGACAGTGCATGCTTAAAGCTGCCACCTATGTTCTCTACACCAATACAACTGAGCAACCAGCTCACAGAACAGCATCAAAAACATGACAAGAATGATACACAATCTCTGTAGAATCATTAAAATACAACATATTATGTAAATAACTGCATCGGATACATTAACACAAGAATATATGATCAAAGAGAGCAAAGAGTTCAGAAGGGCAGCATGTCAGAAGGGCCTGCGTGCCCAATTCTTAATCCTTTGAAAATAAAGTTCATTGGTTTGTTCGTTGGTTCGTTCATTCATTGTAAATAAGGCTCAAGATTTCAAACAAAAAACGAAGATGGGAAAAACTGATGCCAACTTGCTGCTCAGTAAAACAGAACACTAATACTGAATGGGACAAGCCCAGATTTTAACAACAGCTTACGTTGGATACAGATTATAAAGATAATATTCGGACACCCCCAGTGCTCATTAACTGTTGCCTTACTGTCACCATGGTTGTCTTATAAACAATTTATTCAAAAATATACTCAATCATACAGTGCCGTTAGTCATTATTCTACTAGAAATTTCTACAACTGGTGACTACTATGTGTATTTCAAAACTCATATTTCTGTTCATTCTGCTTCACCCAAAGATGTTCATCGTGCCTATCAGGCATGATCAATGTTCATTCTGTTAGTTTCATTTCATGAGGTGTCTAATCAAACTAAACAAACAAGCAGATTGTACTCGCTGACTAAACCACAAATCTCAAACATTTGACTGGCTAAACCTGCTGACATATGCAACTAGCGAAACCATAATCTTGACACATTTGATTGCCTAAACAAAAACTCTGAAAAATGTGATTGGTTAACCCAAAAATCTATATGTTTCATTAACCAAACTGCTGATAAACTTGATTGGCTATAAAAATCTGTGCCCTCTGAAGTTATTTTTGTCTACAAATTCAAATTTAAGGCCTCTTCTAGAACATTCTATACTAGTGCATATTTTAAAATATATTTCTTTTGAAAATTCTAGAATGTTGAATAAAGAGGTTCTCAGACATTAAGCCTGAGAATCAGGGCCATACTTTTCATTATCAGCCTCCCAACTTTTCTTAATGATTAGCTTGTCCTTGTATACATTCCACAATTTGCATATAATGTCGGACAGCAGGATGTCGTTGGTGTTGCGGGCAATGAGACGCAGGATGAAGACGCCATCATCTCGGAGGTACTGATCAGCGAATCTATGCATCAGCTTCTTATCCTCTTCTCCATGGATCTGGTCAAGTAGCTTCAAGTACTTCTTGACATAGCCCACATGGCTGGAGAGGAACAATGCTCGCCAGATCCAGAGCAGGAAGTTGCCACAGGTGCAGGTAGCAACAAAGAATAACCAAAACCACAGGAAGATAAAGATCTTTTCATTGAACATGTTAATCGGCAACACACAGTGTACTGTGAACGTCTGGATATTCTGTAGCTGAAGAACCTCAAAATCACACAAGGTGATCTTTGGGAACCTGGGAGAATCCCTCCAGTAGTGATCATTTGCCAGTCGGCTCAGGACTTCGAAACCTATCATGTTGTACCATTCTCCCATGAAAGCGTTGAGGAGGAAGAACTGCGTGACCACATTGACAACATACATGATCTTGACAAAGATGTACAGCCCTGTGAGATACGTGCCATCTCTCTTTGCACAGAAGCAGAAGAATCGGGATGCCTTCTGACGCAAGCGCACCAGGATATTCCAGCGGTACTGTTGATGAGCTTCCAACCATCTGTCCATGTAGAGTGCAATATGTCCCACCGTCTCCTCTCTCTTGTCTGATGACCCAATCTGACTAGCACAAGTCAGGGTCACAATTTTATCCACATTGATGCCAGAGCCACCATTCAGCATCCCCCAGACCAAAGCTGGGAACTTGAACAGAAAAGCCATGAAGAGAAGAATGATGGGCACCCACTGGTAGTAGGTCAGCTCCTCTGTGTTCCGCTTCCCCTTCTCCAAGGGGATCCGGGTGTCCATCGGAATGTAGTGGGTGTTCTTGACCCAGCAGTAGGACTTGGTGTAAGCCACAAAGGAGCTGGTGAATTCAGCAGGGAACCAGCATTCAATTGGGTTGCCAGCAAACTGGTTGGTGCTGATGAAGACTGAAAATATCAGCAGCAGGATGACCGTGTACAAGTGGTTGAGACGGTCCACCCAGTCGTCGTCATTGCTGGATGTCAGCTTGGAGTAGGAAGCCCAGCCTCCCAGAATTGCTGTCACCCTGAAAGAGAATATGATCACATTTTAATAATATACCGCATACGGTTACCATATCATGCTATATAATAGCTACATTGTGATCGCAGACATCATCAGTGCCTTCATCACAAACATCTATAATAGTACGAGGGTAAGTCAATAAGTAAGCCACAAAAGGCTGTAGAATGGGTAGAAAAAGTTATGAGGGTGAGTCAATAAGTACGTCACATGGTTCTGTGGGATGGCAGGTAAATGAAAACAGAGCACGCAGTTCTATGCAGCGGGTTTGGGAGGACTGATAAAATGATGTGATAAGTGCATCAATGGTGCTGGAAATTATGTTGAGAAATAAAGGGACAATGTATGTAAACACATTAACTGTTTCAAGTTATCATATTTAGTTATTTTTCTACAGCCATTTGTGACTTACTTATTAACTAACCCTTGTGTTAACTGCAATGTGGTGACACATAAGTCACAAAATAGATATAGGTGACCAGTTCCCTTTACAGCTGCCCACAAGGACTCAGAGAAAGGTCAGATGTGAACTGGTGCACTGAGCCAGGTCAGGTTATGATTGCACCTGGTGAATGGAAGTACTCACAGCAACGTCAGGTAATGGTATGATGAGGTGAATGGTAGAAACTCATAGCAAAGTCAGGTGATGGTATGATGAGGTGAATGGTAGAAACTCATAGCAAAGTCAGGTAATGGTATGATGAGGTGAATGGAAGCAACTCATTGCAATATCAGGTAATGATACCAGGAGCATGGAAGCAATTCATATAAATGTCAGATAACATGACCGGGGACGTGGAAGTAACTCATACTCATAGAAATGTCAGGTAATATGATAAAACCAGGTGACTGAAGTAACCAGCATCTGTAGCAGCCGCCCCCAGGGGTGCAGTTATTTGTATCACCGCCTCCAAAGCTCACAAACATTTTGTGTAACACATGTTATGTCAACATTGTGCTAATAAAACCAAGAGAAAATAGCACCCTAAATGGTGTTTGAACCCGGAACCACGGATAAGCTGGAAAATGTGTTAGCAACTTGTGGAACCAAAATGTTAATAAGCAACTTTCTGTCAGGCGCCGTAATTAGTTCAACCCGTTATTCCAAGCAGTTGTGACTTAAGTTAGTATGATGTTTATATGTGCAGAAGTTACATAACACTATAATTTTAAGTTAGTATGATGTTTATATGTGCAGAAGTTACATAACACTATAATTTTAAGTTAGTATGATGTTTATATGTGCAGAAGTTACATAACACTATAATTTTAAGTTAGTATGATGTTTATATGTGCAGAAGTTACATAACACTATAATTTTAAGTTAGTATGATGTTTGTATGTGCAGAAGCAAACATAACACTATAATTTTTAGTATGATGTTTATATGTGCAGAAGTTAACATAACACTATAATTTTAATAACTTTAAAACGAACAACAGATTGCACTATTTACTGCCTGGCATATTTTGCTGCATCTCGTCTGGTATAAACTAAGTAACTATCCAGCCTGCCGACTACTGAACTAATCAACCAACAAACTAACCAAGTGACAAACAAACTAAGTAACTACCCAGCCTACCAACAACCCAACTAACTAACCAACCATCAACCATATATATATATATATATATATATCTTGGCAAAGCATCAAGAAGAACAGAGTTGCCCATCCTTGTCTTATTGTGCACTTGGAAAAAGAGATGGACACCAATGGTAACTATTTCTAAACACTGGTTAAAAGTGAAAAATGGGCAGAGGTGTGTCAAAGAATAAGCACAGAAAAGCCACTGAAATTGTTCTGGTGATTACATAAAAGTATGTATTGGGTAGTCAAGAATAAGAGTGTTCCTGACTTCCACAGTGCTTACCGTATCTGGCAGAGGTCTGACGAGAACAAGGGCAAAGCCCTTTTCGAAGGCTATCTAGGGCAGAGCAATCAGACAGACATGACAGGCCCTGCTCAGTTCAGAGTTGTGCACTAACACCATTGGACATTCCATCCATCCATCATGTGCCATGCCGGTAAGCGTGGGCGGTCATGTTTTGCCATCTCACTCGATCACCAGAGTCATGGATCAGCTCCGTGTTCCTGTCTCGACCATGCCACATGGCCAAGCCATCCAGGTATTTACTTCTCGGTCTTCCCAGTCGTCACCAAGTTCTCCAAGTCATTTTTTCTCACAACATACCAAAATATTTTCACTGTCTACGTTTAATGACTCTAATCAGTTTACGATCTTCATTTTTTTCTTTTTTGAAGGACTTGTTCATTGGTTTTTCTATCTGTCCATGGTATTCTTTGCATTTTCCTCAGAAACCACATTTACACAGTGATAAGCTGTTTTTCAGCTTGACTGCTCATTGTCAACGCTTCACATCCATACAAAAGTACAGGTTCTATCTAGCACTTCAACACGTTTTCTCGTTCCAATTGATATCTTTTTATTGGTCAGTATGTTTTTCATCTTGCAATAGGCTACCTTTGCAATGGCAATTCTTGTTCTAATCTCTCCAAGGCATCTCCCATCAGCTGTTATGACTGTTCCTAGAAACTGTATCGATTCACTTGCTTAAGAATATGTCCATTTACTCGTATATGACATTGTGGTATTTCCTTCTACCCAGTGACGACCATAATCTGTGTCTTCTTAATATTCAGTTCTAACACTAGTTGTTCACTGTGTGCAACAACTGCATCTACTAAATTTTGCAGGTCATGTTCATTGTCTGCTGTATCATCTGCATATCTAATGTTACTGATGTATCATCCCCCAATGTTGATTCCTTCCATATCTTCAATATTTCTGAAAATATTTTCACTGTACTGGGAAAAAAGAACTGGAGACATTACACATCCCTGTCTCACACCTCTTTTAATAGGCTGATATTGACCTACATTGTTATCAATTCTGATGGCAACTTGTTGTTTCCAATATATGTTTCTTAAAAGTCTAAGGTCTTTTCCATCAATTTGTAGATCTTCAAGCGTCCTTATCATGTCGACATGTCTCACTTTATCGAAAGCCTTTGTGTAGTTAATAAAGAAAAGATATAGTTCTTTGTTTACTTCTATAGGACGTTCAATTTCTGTTCTCAGTATATACAAAGCATTTACTGTGCCCTTGCCTTCTACAAACCCACATTGTTCTTCTCCTATTTCGGGTTGTATTTTCTTCCTGACTCTTTGCATGATAATTCTCAGCAGAATCTTCGTGAAGTGGCTCATTATACTAATTGTTCGATGTTGATCGCATTCCAAGGCTCCTGATTTCTTTGGGATTGCAATAAATATAGAATTACATAATTCAAGAGGTATATCTCCAGTATCGTATATTGCGTTCAGTAGTCTGGTAACTTGGTCTATTCCATATTCTTCTAAGGCATTGATTATTTCTATTGTGATGTTATCTGTACCCGGGGTCTTGCCAGTTTTCATATGGTTAAGAGCATTCTGAACTTCCATCTTCAAAATTGATGGTCCTTCATTATTATTCCGATGATCATATTGTTCTTCTCTTGTATCATCATAATGGTCTTTCACATAATCTGACCACGCATGTAAAATCTGATCTTTTTCTATTATTATTTTGCCATATTTGGTTTTTAGGGAACCCGTTGATGTGTGTGTTCTTTTGTTAGTGATGTCATTAATTCTTTTGTGCATTAATTTGGTATTTCGGGGGTTGTGTTGTTTTTCAATGTCCTTGCAATTTTCCTCAAGCCATGTTTCTTTTGCCTCTTTGCATAGCTTCCTAATTTTTTTGTGAATCTCTTCATATTTTTCCTTGTTATTTCTGTTATTTCTTCTTACTTCCATGAGTTTTAAGATGTCTTCCATCATCCATTTCCTGCGCCCTATTATCTTTATATTTGGGTTGGTTGTTTCTGCAGCTTGGTTGACTGATTTCTTTAATATTTCCCATTTGTCACCGGCATCTTGAAATAATATTTCCATATCAGACAATGCATCAAATCTATTCTTTACCTGTACGTTGAATTGATCTTTTATTTCCTCACTCTTCAGTGCCTGTAGATCAAATTTTGTGTTTCTCGGTGAATATTTGACTTTCTTTAATTTTTATATGTAAATTGCTTAAGATTAATCTATGATCGCTGTAGCAGTCTGCGCTCGGTATAGTTTTTGTGACTTTTAAGGCATTTCGAAATCTTCTGTTGATGAGAATGTAATCAATCTGATTTATGATCTTATGATCTTCGGGTCAGGACTCCTCCATGTCCATAATCTCCTTGGGTGCAGTTGATACCAGGTGTTTCCAATAATCAAATCATGCTCTTTTGCCCACTGTACAAGTCTACAACCTCTTTCATTCTGTTCCCCTAGTCCATACTTGCCTATTATGCATCCATCCTGTTGATTTCCAACTTTAGCATGCAAGTCACCCATTATTGGACATTTGTTCCCAATCAAAACAACAAGTTAGCAAGAAGGAAAAACAAACATAAAACTGTACTTACGACATTGTGATCGGTTCTAACTGTTTCTAATCCTGCGGGCAGTTAGCTGTGCTGTGTACAGGGGCGTCCGCTGTGTTAGCTCACACTAAACCACCGCTTAGGTTGCACTTCAATGTCCAGAGACGGCACGCGGCAAATGTGTATTAATAGCCAATCCTCCAGCAAATACACTAGTAGATCCAGAAATAAATTGGCATTGATTGACATTCACGTGTATTAATAGTCAATCTTCTACAAAATCCACTATTCAATCCAGAAATACATTCAAAGGTATAGATTGACATTCATAGGAGTAAATGTTTTAGTCAACGGATCAACATCACAGCACACGGGTGTAACCCATAAGTGCTCCGTTCTCCTCCTAACTCAAACCTGTGTCTGGAAAAACTCAGCTCAGTGCATGAACTTCGTAGCACCGGCAAGGATCCTTAAATACTTTGGGTAGATTTTAAACTCAAAGTTTTGCCCGGGCAGCGCCGTTAGGCTACTCTTTTTCGATTTCCAACTGCCAAGGGATTTTTTACGTGCAAAACAATACACACGGGCATCCGATCTCACTACCCAGAGACCAGGGGAAATTTTATTACTAGAAGTCCACGTGAAAAAAAAAAAGACCCGGTCCCTACAGGGTCTTGAACTCGGGACCTCCAGCACTCGAGCCGGACACCATATCTCAAGACCACGCAGTCCCCAAACATAGGAGTAGAGAAAACAGTCATGTATCTTTCTGTGTAATATAAAAGACCCTCACACGTTATATTCATTCATCATGTGCCATGCCGATATGCATGGGCGGTCATGTCAGAGTCTTGGATCAGATCGATGTTTTTGTCTCGATTATGCCATGAGGTCATGCCATCTAGATATTTAAACTTGGTTAAATAGTTATATAAGGCTGTGTAGTATTGATTGATTGATTGATTTAGGAATCGACATCACAGCACTCGGGGCATTCCCATAAGTGCTCCGTCCCCATCCTCAGCAGCCAGCGAAGAGTTCCAACACTAATAGTACCAGTAGCAATTGATTATAAGTCCGTCTCGCCTTTCCTCCGAGCGTTGAGCGTCGGCCAAATCCCCTCGTCACTCCTCGCTGCCTCATTCTTATCAGACCATGGTAATCCATTTGCTCCTCCGAGGTGTACACGTGCTCCCACAAGGCCGCAACCACGTCTGCCTTGTCATGCATCAATACTCCACCAAGTTCTGCCGAGCCAGCCAATCTGTCCTGGCTGTGTAGTATTATAAATGTATAATAATGTACGTATAATAATTTATGTATAATAATGTATGTATAATAATGTATGTATAATATAAATATTTAATTTTGGCTAAATAGTTATATAAGGCTGGGTAGTACTATAAATGAGGACAAGTTTAGCATGGTTAAACATAATTTCTACAACAAAAATAACTTGCAAACTCCCTTTACTCAAAACAGGTAAGATGATCCACTTCATTGTACCGGTTGGATCCCACATGGCTGGGTCACTTCACACAGAGCAAGCCTCCGAAAGCTTGCACTGGCCAGGAGAACAACTTGAGACTGCCTTTAGTTCTCAGACTGTGTCTATATTGAGTCCTTATGAGGACTTAACATGACCGGGACCAGTCCCTGTGTCAGAGTTCTACCAGTTAAATTAATCGGCAGACATTGTGCATGCACACAAACAATTTCACAACACTGATAGCCACTGAGAGGTCAGATATCTAACAGAAAACCGGTAGTTCCGTCTACTGTCCTATGGTAGCTCAGTCATATCTGACTATGACCTTTCTTGATTAAGTGTATTATAGCCATTTATTAATTAGCAATGTAATTCATGAGACAATAGTTGGGAATCATCTGGGTGAGCCAATCACACATTTTTTGAATTGAACAGTAAAATTTAGAATGTTTAAGAAGGGCAAAATATTAAATATTAAAGAGACTGTTTGACCGCACAGAACAAATGTACAGACCATGTAGTTTGCTTAATTATTAAATAACATATCAGAGATTAATGACCTGAAACATTAATTGGCAGCTATTCTGAACTATAATGCAAGTCATACATTTGAGATTACAGTGATAATGTGATCAGTGTCGGTTTATCATCCCGCACAAAATATATAGTCCACAAGGTTAGCTCAATTATTAATTAATATATCAGGAATTAATGATTTGAAAGATTAATTGGCTGCAATTTAGAATCTCTTAATCAGTTCAGAACATATAATATTACAATGACAATATCACATTTATGTTCAGTTTATCAACCCGCACAAATTTCAAAATGATTTGCTCACATATTAGTTAATTAATCAGGGATTAATGACTTGAAATATTAATGGGCGGCCGTTTGGAACCTTTTAATCAGGTAGGAACATTTAAGACTACGGAGTTACATGACCTTTACATTTGGTTTATCAGCCAGTACAAAACACAGATATGGTCCGAGAGTTTTCTCAATTATTAATTAATATCACCATTATCAAGTGCCGTGCCGGTTAGCGTAGGCGTTCATGGCTCTCCATAGATCTCGGTCTTTGGTGTTCTGGATCACCTCTGCTGATGATATTCCTCCGTGCCATCGTCTCAATCTGTCCAGCATATATATAAGTATACAATGACAATATTACCTTTATGTTCAGTTTATCAGCCCGCACAAAATTAAGAAATTATTTGCTCAATTATTAGTTAACTAATCAGGGATTACTGATTTGAAACATTAATTGGCTGCCATTTTGAACCTCTTAATCAGGTTGGATCACATAAGATTATAAAGGCAACATTATCTTTATGTTCCACCCACTAATCTCCAGATTTAAAACTGATGGTTTTCAAGGCATTATGGCTTTAAAGTTTTTTAATAAACTTTATTTGGGTATATTAATATTAATGGATAGCCATTTTTAATATTAATGTGATTAAATGACAAAATATTTCAAACATTATTGTTTACTAAATTAGGTCTCATTATCACAAACAAAATGACTTATGTTTGCACAGGTTTTTGTTCACAAATAAAAGTTACATAGGTGTATGTGGGTTTAAAAATAAACAGTAATTGTAATGTTTAGTAATTGTAATGTTTAGGTCACACTTAGTCAAAGTGCTACAATAGTATTTTCCTCTTTGTTCATATTAAATAAATGATAAACTGACATACAAACATTCATATCTCGGCTCAGAATTGACCCAACAGACTTCAATAAGGTACCATTGGATTTGTTTTTCAAGAGGTTTCCAACTATGCAGGTTACATAATTAAAAAAGCAATTTAGAAAATGGCTAACAAGAAGGTTGATGACATTGATTGATTCTCTGCCATGCACCACTTTAATGGCACAAAGTAACGTCCCTTCCCTGCCATGTGCCACTATAATAGCGATATGTTGACAGTTTTGTTATTTGTTTCATTTCACGTATCTTCCGTAATTTTAATGCCCAGTAAATTATGTTTTTCACTGGAAAAAGGTCTCTTATTCGAAAACACTGGACACGAGGTAGCACGCATCTCGAATTTGAGCAGAACTTTTAGTTAAATTGTGTTACTTTTCTGATTTTAGAAATGACAACACCCTCTGGTTTTCGGCCTCGCATATTACATTAGATAACAGTTTTAAACAATGTTAGATTATAGTTATTCTGATTTAAAGGACTTTGTGAAAGAATCTAAACTGATAGTATATGTTAATGTGCTTATTCAGTTAAATTATTTAGCGGGCGGTCATAATGGAAAACAAAACAGTGAAATAACGTCATCATGTCGAATTAGGCTTGCTCTAATGGGCCATACTTGTGCCCCTAAGTTTGCTTTGCCTATCACAAAGTATTTAAGGAGTATTTAAATAGTTAAATTTAAAAGAATAATAATTATAACTAAATTAGGAAATATTGTATATATTGTTTCTCAGCACAATCTGCCTGGTGTGTTATGCACTGCTTATTTCATCGTGTTTATGTCAATTCCAGGAATTATTTTATTGAATTGCATCACTATTTTTTACCTTACACAATGTATTACACATTTGTGTCATTTTCACATTTTTTTCCAGTTTTTCCAAATTGTTCCCCAATTTTACATTTTTGTGTGATGATGATGCTCACGATAGTCGTCAGTGTATGGGTGCGTAAAGTGTGGAAGTTTGTTAATATTATTTTCAGTGATTATGTAAGGCATTATGTATGTGTCTAGATGTGAGGCTGTGGATTTGTGTGTGTGGGTGGGGATGTGTGTGTGTGGGATGTGTGTGTGTAGTGGGGGAATGTGTTAGGGGTGTGGGAAGATGTGTATGTTGGTCGGGGATTGCGTAAGTGTGTGGAGGATATGTGTATGTGGGTGGAGGATATGTGTATGTGGGTGGGGAATGTGTGTACGTTGGTGGGGGGTGTGTGTGTAGGGGGTGTGTGTGGTGGGGGTATGTGAAGATGTGTGTTGGTGGGGGATGTGTGGGGAAGTGTGGGTGGGGTAAGTGTGGGTGGGTGGGGGAAGTGTGGGTGGGTGGGGAAGTGTGGGTGGGTGGGGATGTGTGTGTGTGTATGGGGGGGGGGTAATTTGTAGTGGGTGGGGGATGTATGGATAAGTGGGGGGGGGG
Source organism: Cepaea hortensis (assembly GCA_963921405.1). Lineage (NCBI taxonomy): Eukaryota > Metazoa > Mollusca > Gastropoda > Stylommatophora > Helicidae > Cepaea > Cepaea hortensis. Next base: position 4,857,596 of record OY992897.1, read on the forward strand.
GTGTGGATAAGTGGGGGATGTGTGTCATAACATTGTAAAATGCATTGTTTATGTTTACAACATTCATTTGACAATGTTTTTGTTTCTATGTGAATGTATCATGCACTATAGATGAACGAAAGATGAGTGATTGGAAGGGCCAAATGAAAATAAAGTCTTGTTTGTTCGTTCGTTCCTGACATTTTCCATTTTGTGTGAAAATGGTGTGCTTCACAAACAGGTTTTGTGATTTATTGGTTTTATGGAGCAGTTCTTGTGATACTGGTGAAGAAAAGAAGTGTATTTATCATTATTCAGTAAATTTAACAGGATTATCTTCAAAGGACAAGAAATAACGCCGTGTTAAGTGGAAATTCGTAATACTAATTACTATTCACCCCTTATATTTAAATTGTAGTTACATAACATATTATTATTGTTATAATTTCTCTAACATCTCACATAGTTATTAACACTGTCATGTTTCGTGTGCAATCCCCTTTAATTTGATATGTAATACAATATATCAGCTGCCATTCTAACAATTGTTACATCATTCATCATTATTCAATTATTGTGACACACCTCTACCCTACTTCACATTTTCTGTTTGGTCCAAACCCACTTTTTGTGTGGCAGTGAATTAGTTAATAACAGACACCCCGGACATGACAATCCAGAAAATACGAGAACTGACATGTGATTGAAAAAGTCTGTCCGGCTTGTCATCATGAGACCGACCATCTTTAAGTTTAAGGGACCAGAAACATGACACGACGATACTTTACTTGCGAATGTGGAAACGAACAACAAAATGCATAAAGATTCCATTTAATAGCCTGGCTCTTTCACTGCGATAGACAACGGAATGTACAAGACATAAATTAAGATAACTTACATTGATTATCTCAGCGAAGAAAGCTGTTGATGGATAGAATCAGGATATACGACAAGATCAGAAAAAACACGGAGCCATCGGTCCCGTCCTCTCTACGACTGCTGAGTATTTGGAGGGAAATAACAGGAAGTGCCAGATTTTGTCGCCTTCAGCTGCCGTTTGATTTCTCTTAACCACAATATTAACTTGAGCTGAGTTAAGAACCGACATCACTGCAATCAGGACATTCCCATATTTGTTCCATCCCCTCGTTCAACAGCTAGCGAAGAGTCATACTACTAATCGTTCCCTGATTTAATGTTCTCCTGGTCTTCCCTCTCAGTTTTGAGATTCTACCAGAACTCCTGCCGATCCTCGGCAATCTCATTCTTTCCACATACGGGTTCTCAATCTGTTTCCCCGCCTTCTCCACCTGGTCCCATAAACGCATGACCACCCCCCCCCCCCTCCAACTTTGTCCATAGTCAATCTACCACCAAGAGGTGCATTCCTTGCCAGCCTTCAGTCTGTTCATCTCCCCCTCTCCCACATGACCAGGACAAAATACCCATACAATTCTCACCTCTGAAGCGACATTAGCCCTTCCACATTTTTTATATTGATATTAACTTTATTTGGTGAATCATTTCAGTGGTATGTTTGCATACTTCAAGACAGAAGGTGTTGAGAAATTGGAAACTACTAGTACTAGTTAGTTGCATATCCTTTACCAGACGTCTCAGATGTATTTTGCTCTTGGGATCTCTTGGCAAGATTACGTTCAACTTGTTATGTCCAACTGTCTGACTGTCTAACTGTCTGTCTATCGACTGTCTGTTTATCTGTCCGTCAGCCCGTCCGTACGTTCGTTCGTCTTACCTACCTACCTACCTACCAACTTACCTACCTACCTACCTATCTATCTACCTACCTATCTACTTACCTACCTACCTACCTTCCTACATACCTAGCTAACAATCGATTTGTCTGCCTGGCTATTTAACTATCGATCTGTTCTCCGTCTAACCCTCGATCCATTCACCAATCCGTTTCAAGAAGCTCTCTCTCTCTCTCTCTCTCTCTCTCTCTCTCTCTCTCTCTCTCTCTCTCTCTCTGTGTCTGATGCCTGTCTGCCTGTCTGCCTAACAGTCTGCCTGTCTTTCGGTATTTCTATTTGTCTATTTGTTTGTCTGTCTGTCTGTCTGTCTTTTTATCACTAATTCATTGTTTCTGCCTGTCTGTATATATAGTTGTCTGTCTGGCAATCTGCCCATCGACCTATATGTCTGTCTACCTTTCAAGGTTTCTTAGTTGAGTTGAGTTTAGTCAGCGGATTAACATCACGGCACACGGGTGTAACCCATAAGTGTTCCGTTCTACTCCTAACTGAAGCCTGAGTCTGAAGAATCTCAGCTCAATACACGAACTCCGTAGCACAGGCGAGGATACTGAAATCCTTTGGGGAGATTTTTAACTCGAAATTTTGCCTGGGCGGCGCCTTTTTTTTTTAAATGTTGCATATCCCTTGCAGGACGTTGCAGTCAACACCAGCATTTTCAGCTGCTGTTGATGTACTAGGCAAATTTTACGTTCAGTAGTTTGCCATTGCTTTCTGAACGACCGGCTCCCATACCAACACGTTATAACACACTGCTGCACAAATCGGTCGCGGCTGCTTTTCGAACGCCCGGTAAGCGGCTCACGAACAGTGTTCGCAAGCCTTTGGCCACGGGGCCCGGCAGCGCCGTTAGGCTACTCCTTTTCGATTTCCAACTGCCGAGGGATTTTGTAACGTGCGCAACAATACAACACAGAGACCAGAGGAAATATTTGTATTGGAAGTCCACGTGAAAAAACCTCGGCCCTCACCGGGGCGTGAACCCGGGACCTCCAGCACTCGAGGCGGACACCATACCTCGACACCACTTGTCTGACTATATAGCTATATGTCTCTAGGCTGTCAATCTGTTTTTCCATATGTCTGTGTGCCTGTCTTTTTGTCTGCATGCATGTCTGTCTGTCTGTTTATGCAGCTATTGTTCAACAGGTCACGATAAAGCCCTGTGGTTGTGTTATGCCGCGCCTATCCAGGAAGCGAATCACGCAATGCTATAGAGAGGAAAACATCGTAAGGGTGGCAATTATGCATACATATCAGTTGGAGAACCCTTTAAGGCCACTAAAACCCCAATTACGTATACCAACCGAGAAATGGACAGCTGAGCGGCGTCTGACCACCTTTTTCTATAATATTGAATGGAGTATGTCGCGCCGCCATGTCTTGAATGAACTATTTTGTTTTCTGTTGATTTATCATAATGTCCAGATTAGAGAGGAGCTATCTGGCACCACAAAGAATATGCAGTATGAAGATGCTAAACACATTTTGAAAAAGGCAAAAGACACGGCACCAGGGCCCGATAGGGTCTGGTATGGCCACAAGAAGTGTTTGAGCGATGTAGACCTGGAGGAGATGACCGACTGCTTTAACCAGAGCATTAGGACAGCATCAGTACCGCAGGATTGGGTGCACAGATATCTCATCCCTCTCCCAAAACCATTCAAGGATCAGTCAAAGCTTAGCGGCTTTAGGATCATCACCCTTCAAAATACATTTGGGAAGGTTTTAGAGAAGATAGTCGCTGTTAAGCTGCAGGATTTTTTGGAAAGGAGGAAGCTTCTTCCAGGAGGCCTGGGGAGCTACAGGCCAGGAAAAGATACCTGATCAAATGCAGCCACTTTTGCCTTTGATGTTTATGAGGGGTTCCAGAGTAGACAGGAAACGATGGCGGTAGCGCTTGATCTCGAGGATGCGTACAATAGAGTTCGATATGATATTTTGATGACCGCACTGATGGAGAAGGGGGTCAATCCCTGGTTGGTGAACTGGATAGCAGCCGTCCTGCACTCTCATCGGGTTGCTCTCCGTCTGGGCGCATGGACCTCAGAGCCACATATGTTAACCCCGGGACTGCCACAGGGATCTGAAGTCTCACCGGTGCTCTTTAATGTGTATACGAGCAAGATTGCAAACCTAGAAGCACCAGGGGTTGGAAGAATACTAACATTTGCAGATGATATCCTTGCATACAGGCAGGGGAGAGATAGGGAGCAAACAGACCAGGAGTTACAGGCGACAGTAGATAAAGTGATTGACTGGTGCACAGAAATGAGTGCTGTCATCCACCCGGAAAAGGCGGCTGCTTTGTGGTGCTCTCTTGACAACAGGATTGTAAGAGCTGATGTCCCAAGCCTCGCGATAGATGGTAGAAATGTCAGCAGAGAGAACAAACTGAAGTATTTGGGGATCACATTTGACAGGAGCCTGTCCTTCAAGGACCATGTGGAGACGGTCGTGACAAGATCTCAGAAGGGACTCAATGCACTTAAAACTATGGCTGCAATGGACATAGAGCAGAGAATGCTTTTCACACTATACCAGCACTTGATCCTTTCAGTAACTGATTATGGATTAGGTCTGCTCACTGTCTCAGAGAGTCAGCTGGTGAAGTTAGAGCGCATACAGAACGAAGCTATGCGGGTCATTCTGGGATGCACTAGAGACACCCCAGTAGTGTGTATGCGTTACATCCTTGGTCTGCCGACTGTTGCTGGGAGGCTCAAGGTGATGCAGGCGAAGGCATACCTCAGAGTAGCTGCAGACACAGACCACCCACTGCATGAGGCGCTGGACGCAGTTAAGGGTCAGCGACTGATAAGAGGCAAATCATGGATGGCTCAGGCGGAGGATACGATCAGACAGGTGTGCCCCTTGGAGAACATTAGGCGTGGAGAGGAGTGGGTCAGAGTGCCAGCGGAGCAGTCAGACTTGTGCAGAGTTATAATCACATTAAGCCGGGAGTGCAGGGAGTGGCCAGCAGGGGCCACGGAAGTGGAAATCCAGCAACTAATTCAAGACAATGCTCACTCGAGTGATGTGATTATCTACACAGATGGTTCGGTGTCAAGAGGTGAGAGAAGTGGCTGGGGGTTCATAGCCAAAGCTAATGGTCGATGTTTGGGGTAGGAGAGCCTGGCATATATTACCACAACATCCAGCTTAAGAATGGAAGTGGAGGCAGTCACTGCGGCTCTCCGCTGGATGGAGAATATGACACACACACACACACACACACACACACACACACACACACACACACACACACACACACACACACACACACATCGTGATTGTAACTGACTCAGAAAGCATGCTGACGAGGGTGAGGACGGGCAGACTTCGTGTGGAGTGGCTTGCTTCGCTTCGAAGGTCACGGGTGACAAGCATCGCCTGGATCTTTTCTCCGGGACATGCCAGTGTGCTGGGAAATGAACAGGCGGACAGATTGGCTGGCTCTGCAGAACTTGGTGGAGTATTGATACATGACAAGACAGACGTGGTTGCGGCCTTGTGGGAGCACGTGCACACCTCGGAGGAGCAAATGGATCAGCATGGTCTGGCAAGAATGAGACAACGAGGAGTGACGAGGGGATCTGGCCGACGCTCAACGCTAAGAGGAAAGGCGAGACGGACATATAATCAGATTGCTACTGATACTATTAGTTTTGGAACTCTTCGCTGGCTGCTGAGGATGGGGACGGAGCACTTATGGGAATGCCCCGAATGCTGTGGTGTCGATTCCTAAATCAATCAATCAATCAATGTCCAGATTTTTATGTCAACTGCCATTTACTGTCAACATATAGTACCTTGCAGTGTATGGTAGGGGGGTCTTTGAGCCTGAGGATTTAAGGCCGCCTGGCTAGTGCAGTCGCCGCGAACTGTGCAGGTTAGGATTTTCCTTTTAATGAGGTTTTTATGATAAGGGCGTTTTTCTTTCCTAATTTTAAAACAAATATTTGTTGTTAAAAAATTTTGTTTAGCATTCTATTTTATATATGTATTTTATTTGATGAAACTGCTGAGCTCCCAGACTATGTATTTTAACTTTAAAATATAGATTGATTTGTTTCGTTTATTTTTCCTTCGCTCGCTTTTAACCGTAGTCCAAATACGTGCTTCTAATAATAAATGCTACTACTACTATTGTTCTGGACTGATGTTTGGGTGAGGATTACTCTATTACCAGTGTACCCCGTCACTCTCTCTCTCTCTCTCTCTCTCTCTCTCTCTCTCTCTCTCTCTCTCTCTGTCTCTGTCTCTGTCTGTCTGTCTCTCTCTCTGTCTCTCTCTCTCTGTCTGTCTGTCTGTCTCTCTCTCTCTCTGACTTCTGGGGTACTACGTGTGTGTGTATGTGCGTGCATATACTTGTATGCGAGAGAGTGTGCATTTGTATGTTATTGAGTGTGTGCATAACTGAGAGCTTGTGCACATGATGTGGGTATGTATGCAATATGTACGTGTACTTGTGTGTTTATGAATATGCGTGTTTACCTGTGTCTGCCAGTCTCATAACATGGTAATATGCATTGTTTATGTTTACAAAATCCATTTGACAATGTGTTTTTTTTTTTTTAAAGTGAATATAACATGCACAATTGATGAACGAAAGATGAGTGATTGGAAGGGCCGAATGTAAGACGGGCGTGCGTGCCTAATTTGTAACCCTTTGAAAATAAATTTCGTTCGTTCATTCGTTCGTACTATATTATATCACCTTCATTTACTATGCTATATTATATCACCTTCATTTACTGTACTATATTATATCACCTTCATTTACTGTACTATATTATATCACCTTCATTTACTGTACTATATTATATCACTTTCATTTACTGTGCTATATTATATCACCTCCATTTACTGTACTATATTATATAACTTTCATTTACTGTACTATATTATATCACTTTCATTTACTGTGCTATATTATATCACTTTCATTTACTGTGCTATATTATATCACCTCCATTTACTGTACTATATTATATCACTTTCATTTACTGTGCTATATTATATCACTTTCATTTATTATACTATAATATATCACCTTCATTTACTGTACAATATTATATCACTTTCATTTACTGTACTATATTATATCACTTTCATTTATTGTACTATATTATACCACCTTCATTTACTGTATTATATTATATCACCTTCATTTACTGTAATATATTAATATAATATCACTTTCATTTACTGTACTATATTATATCACCTTCATTTACTGTACTATATTATATCACTTTCATTTAATGTACTATATTATATCACCTTCATTTACTGTACTATATTATATAACCTTCATTTACTGTGCTATATTATATCCCTTTCATTTACTGTACTATATTATATCACCTTCATTTACTGTGCTATATTATATCACTTTCATTTATTATACTATATTATATCACTTTCATTTACTGTGCTATATTATATCACCTTCATTTACCGTATAATATCACATCACCTTTATTTACTGTACTATATTATATAACCTTCATTTACTGAACTACATTCGGTCATCTTCATTTACTGTACTATATTATATCAACTTTATTTTCTGTACTATTTTCGACCATCTTCATTTACTGTAATATATTAAATTGTCTTCATTGATTGTACAATATTATATCACCTTTATTCACTGTACTATATTATATCACCATCATTTACTGTACTATATTATATTATATCACTTTCATTTTCTCTAATGAATAATATCACCTTCATTTACTGTACTATATTTTGTCACCTTCACTTACTGTACTATATTATATCACTTCCATTTACTGTACTAAATTATATCACCTTCATTTTCTGTACTATATTATTTATTCTTCATATCAATCAATCAATCACGTGCCATGCCTGAAAGAGTGGGCGGTCATGACTCGCCATTTCACTCGATCACCAAAGTCGTGGATAAGCTCAGTGTTCCTGTCTCGACCATGCCATGTGGCCAAGCTATCAAGTTATTAACTTCTCGGTCTTCCAATTGGTCTGTTCCCACCGATCTTGCAAGTTGTCATCAAGTTCTCCAATTCATTTCTTCTCATAACATGTCCAAAAAATTTTGACTGTCTACGTCTAATTTCTCTAATCAATTTACGATTTTCATTTGTTTCCTATAATACTTTGACATTGGTTTTTCTGTCTGTCCATTGTATTCTTTGCATTCTCCTCAGAAACAACGTTTCTACAGCCATCAGATGTTTTTCAGCTTGTCTGCTCATTGTCCAAGTGTCACATCCATACAAACATACAGGCTCTATGCAGAACCTCAACACTCTTTTTCTCGTTTCAATTGACATCTTTTTATTGGTCAGTATGTTTTTCATCTTGCTAAAGGTTACTTTTGCCATGGCGATTCTTGTTCTAATCCCTTCAAGGCATCTCCCATCAGATGTTACTTTTCAATAAGGCTAAACTAATTCACAAAATCCTATTTCAAAATGCTCCAAGCTACCTTTGGCCATTGTTTAAATATAACGCAAGACATAGCGAACGACTAAATATACTTCATGTCCCTAAACCTAGGATAGACTTATATAAAACAAGCTTAGCATACTCTGCCACTCAGTTGTGGAAAATCTTCCACAAGAAATCAAAGACACCACCAATCATTATACATACAGTCGCAACCTGTTTGAACACTACCTCAGGATAGACTACATTCCCCCATAAAAAAAAAAAAAAAAAAAAAAAAAAACAACAACAACACAACAAAGAGAAAAATAATGGTAAATTATCTCCAACGATAACTAGCCAAAAAACATTCCCATATGTCTAGCACGCTACACCTTCCTTGGGTATTTATAATGCCCATGTTAAACATTGCCTCAGTGAGTCATGTATTATTGATTATTTTTTTATGCGTTTTAATGCTTATTGTTCTTTTGTTGTCAAAGATTTGCTTCATAAGAGATGTTGAATGAAAGAATGTATGAGAGGAAATAGAGAAGAAGGCAGAATGTCAGACCGGCCTGCGTGCCCAATTCTTAACCCTTTGAAAATAAAGATTTTCGTTTGTTCATTCGTTCGTTCCTTCGTTCGTTGTTATGGCTGTTCTGAGATAATTGTACCGATTCACTTGTTGAAGAATATTCCCATTTACTTGTATATTACATTGTGGTATTTCTTTCTTCCCAGTGACGACCATAATCTGTGTCTTTTTGTTTTTACAATTCAATTATAACCCCAATTGTTCACAGCGTGCAACAACTGCATCTACTAATTGTTGCAGATTTTGCTCATTGCCTGCAATCAATACTGTGTCATCTGCATATCTAATATTATTGATGTTTCGTCCTCCAATAATGATTCCATTTATATCTTCTACATTTCTGAAAATATTTTCACTGTATAGGGAAAACAGATCTGGAGACATTACACACCCCTGTCTCGCACCTCTCTTAATAGGCTGATATTGTCCCACTTCATTAGTTAGTTAGTTAGTTGGTTATCAGTTGGGGTATCTTCGTTGCACTCCGGACATGTCCATAGGTGCTCAGATCCTCCCCCCCCCCCAGCATATGCATCAGCGTCCGGTGGCTAATAGTGCCAGTTCTGTGTTGGTTGACGAGGCGCTTTGTTTTCCCGATGTACCTCTCGCGTCTGGCTGTGCCGATTCTTACTCCCAGGTCTTTCATCCTGGAAAGCGATGTGGAATCACTGGCGTCAAAATCTTCTGTTCTCGCCATATCTTTAAGGGCGTTAATAACATCGGCACGATCCATGGGCTGGCCATCTACAGGGGGTGCAGAGTCAGCCAATTTATCAGCTCGTTCATTTCCCTCGACTCCCGCATGTCCCGGGACGAAGATGAAGGTGACTTTGCGGACAACAGACTTCCGCAGCGACTCAGTCCACTGTCTACGTACAGATCCAGCTTCGACCTTCTGAATCATGCTCATTGAATCACTTAGTACACACACGTTGGTATAATGCTGTGATTCCAGCCATATGAAAGCCTGTGTAACTGCCATCACCTCCATCGTCATGCTGCTCGTGGTCATAGAGTGGGCACCACTGGATTCTTGAACGGTTCGGCCCGCTGAACGGGCTGTAAATGCCCACGCACTTCTCTGCTGCTTTACAACAGATCCATCTGTATAGATGAGCACTTCGGGGCTATCTGAGTGATCATAGATGAGCGCGTTAACCTCTGCATTGACAGCGGCAGGGTTCTGCTCTCTGCACCGTCTGTCGAGTGTGATAATGCAGGAGAAGGTACACTTAAAAGCTGGAGGCACCGGCACCCATTCCTTGCCGGGGTTGATACTGGTAAGACTGCAGACCTATCTGACGACATCTTCCGCCCGACCCATCCATGATTTGCCCCTCTTTAGCCTGTCACCCTTTTCTCTTCTTCTTCTTCTTTCGTTCGCTTGAAATATGTCTATATCTGCAATGTCGTCTCTTGCATGAATTGAACTGTTTTTTTCAGTTCACACAGTGGTCCATAGAGTTTATCTTCCACCGTCGTCTCTCTAGGCCAGAAGGTTTGCCTAGATATGTTATATTTTGGGCAGTCTTGGAGTATGTGCTCTGCTGTCTGCGACGCCAATCCACATGTGCACATGGCTGTTTCACCAATCTTGAATTTTGTATACATGTGGTTGCGTAATCTATTGTGTCCTGTTCTGAGGCGCAGAATAATGACTTGTTCTGGTCTGTCCATAATGTGGTAGTCATCTTGAGCAGGTTTTGGTGGCTTTCTGACTGATTTGATCATTCTTTTCTTTTGGTGGTATGTAACGGGCACATCAGGCTGTTCCTCTTTGGCTCCTTCCTTAGCCAATTGATCAGCTCTGTCGTTTCCGGGTACTCCACAGTGGGATGGTATCCACTGTATGGTGACTTTATGCTGACTGCTAAGTTCAGAAAGTAGTGTCCTTAGTACTGGCAATTTCCCAGAGAGGAGCGCCTCGAGTACTGATTTTGCATCTGTTAGTAGCACCACAGGTTGTGTACCATTGCTGTTATTTAGTAATTTCTCTGTTGCTATCTTGATTGCCTCAATTTCGGCATCATAGTTATGGCAGTACTTTCCTGTCGGTACTCTGGCTGTGTCCCTAGTATTATTTGGGTATTCTATGTACACTCCCGCTCCTCCATTTCGAACAGCATTTTGTGCTGACCCATCTGTGTAGACTCGGATCCAGAGGTCCTGTGGGTATTCTTCATCAAGGAAGCTGAGAGTGGCTGTTCTGCGCTGCACACTGTTCTGTTCTTCCTTGTCAAATATTCCTCTCACTTTTGTCTGGATTTGTAATGATAGTCTATGCTCATCTTTCCATGGAGTTCGCTCTGGAATAGTTGTTAGGGGGATACCAACTGTGGGCAGATCAGTGGTTTCTCTGCAGAGTCGTTTGGCCTGGTGGATAAAACTACTTCTTTTCAACCGCCCCATAGCTAGGTTTTCAAATCTGTTCTTCATAGGGTGGCCTGGCAAGCTGAGGAACTTTTCTGCTTGTATTAGCGTTTTCGTATCTCTGCGCTCACTCAGTGCCTGTGTCCTCCCCATCTTCTCCATTTCCACTATAGGGGTTGATCTCATCCCTCCTGTGGTGACTCTAAGTGCTTGATTTTGCACCTTGTCCAGCTCTTGTAGTGTGGTATTTGATGCTGAACACCACGCAGTTGACCCATATTCCAGGTGTGGTCGTATGCTCTGTTGGTAAACTTTGCTAAGTATTTTCGTACTGGCTCCCCATGTGGTTCCACTTAGCTTTCTCGGGATGGCTATTTTCCTTCTGGCTTTTGCTACTGCTTTGTTGATGTGCTTTCTCCATGTCAGCTTGCCATCAAATGTTACTCCAAGGTATGTTGGTTCTTTATCTTCTCTTAGGGGTGTTCCATTTATCTGGATGATCCCTGCCTTTTGTTTTGGAGAGAGGGTAAATAGGGTGGTGCTGCACTTGTCAGTGTTTATGCTGACACACCATCTATTTGCCCATGCAGCAAATGTATCTACAGCTCTTTGTAGCAATCTGGTGGCCACTGATGCATATTCATTTGTGCTCCATAGAACCAGGTCATCGGCGTACATTGCCGCTTTAATTCCATGCGGTAGGTGAGCAACAAGATCATTGATGAAGATTAGAAAAAGTGTGGGGGACAAGACTCCGCCCTGGGGGACACCGTGACGCAGTAGTACTTTCTTGCTCTTGAGTCCGTCTATCTGTACTCGGGCTCTTCTGTTGTGCAAGTATGCTTTCACCCATTTGTACATTCTTCCATTGACTTTGCAGTTTCTCAGTTTCTTCATCAGACCTTCTTTCCAGACTTTGTCAAAGGCTTTCTTCAGATCTATCCATGCCGCAAGCACCAGCTTCTTCTCTTGGAATGCATCCTCAATTTCTTGAGAGAGGTAGGTTGTCTGATCTTCCGTAGAGTAGCACTGCCTAAAGCCAGCCTGCTGTGGCACAAGGATGTTTTTACTTTCAATGTACCACTGCAGTCTGTGATTGATGATGCGCTCCAGTGTTTTGCAGAGACAGCTGGTGAGGCTAATTGGTCTGTAGCTAGAGGCAATGGAACCATCTTTCCCTGATTTTAGGAGGGGTATCATGATTGCTTCTCTCCAGGCTTGTGGAACACTGCCTAAGGTCCAGCTGTTATTGAAGATCTGCAACAGCTTTGTTTTGGCCTCTGTTCCTAGGTTCCTGATCATTTCATTGGAGATACCATCAGCTCCTGGTGACTTTCTCATTTTCAGTTTTGATATGGCTAGCTCCAGTTCGCTGATTGTGATGGGTGCCTCCAGAACCTCATGTACTATTTCCTTCTGTCCTGTATGTTGTCGTTTCTCTCGAATCTCTTGTTGATTCTCTGGACTAATTTTGATATTGCTATCTTGTGCGAACGAGTCCGCAAAATGGTCAGCTGCTTGCTTTCTTGTTAAGATTTTTCCATCTTTATGTAGTGCAATTTTTGAGTTTCTCCCTGTGCCCTCGTCATTAAGCTGTTTTATTAGCTTCCACAATTTCCTTGTGTCTCTTTCAAAGTTCAGAGACTCCGTTTTCTCCTGCCAGCTTTTCCGTCTAGCCTGCAGCTTGGCCCTTTGAAATTTGGCTTTTGCATGCTGGAATTTATTGTGGTGCTCTTGGCTGGGTGTGGCCTCTGCTTGCTTTCTACACACTTCAACATCATTATGCAACTGTTCCAGTTCACTACTCCAGTAGGGTTTATATTGTTTACGGGCTCCTCTTGGTACTGTTTCTCGCGCTGCCTGTAGTATGCATTTCCCAAACTCTTCAACTGCTTTATTTATGTCTTTCTCAGTGTTCAGGTTTCTAACCAGTATGCTGGTGCGATGCTTGTACATTGCCCAGTCTGCTTTCTTGTAGTTCCACCTCGAGAGGGTGCTGCTTTCACTTACAAGCTCATTTTCTACGGTTAGAAAGACTGGCCGATGGTCACTGCCACCAAGTTGTTTCCCAACAGTTCGTGTAATGTTCCACTCCAGGTCTGGTGAATGAAAAGCCAGGTCAGGTGTAGTTGAAGAGTGCCATGATCTCGAGTAGAAAGTATGTGGGTCGGACGGCTTGTTAATCAACATGAATCTATTCTCATCTTGCCAGTCTTCCAGTCTCTCTCCTCTCTGGTCCATGTGATCATAGCCCCAGCTCTGCGAGTGGCTGTTGAAATCGCCACACACAATCATTTTTTCTTTTAGTGGTAGAGTGTCCAGTGCCTGTGGGCGGTCACTTGGACAGTAGTAATTGATCAGATGTAGATCTGTATTACCTGTCTTAAGTTTAAGTGTCTGATACTCAGCCCCTTCCATGTAGACTTTGATTTGGGAAGCCATGATGTTATTTCTTACAAGGGTCAGTATCCCACCTTTTCGCCTGTTCTTTCGGTCAGATCGGTAACACTGGTAGCCTCTGATTTTGAAGGCTATATTTTCATTGAGGTGAGTTTCTTGCAAGCAACATATGCTTACTTTCTCTTTGTCCAGGATGTTTTCTAATTCAACTTTTTTGTTGCTGACTCCCTCCGCATTCCAGTGCATTATTTTAAGTCTTAGTTTAGTATGGCCAGTCGTCCTATTCTCATGTCCCCTGGCTCCACAGGACATCTGAGAAGGACCTCCAGTAGTTGGGGTTGGACCCTTTCGAGACATAGGGCCCGGCACTGCACCTGCCTGGGGGTCCAAAGCAGGGCGAGCACCATAACGATTAGCAGTAGTCGACATATTCCATTTTGCGTGATTGCGTGGCATCCTGATTTCTGTGGTGCGCCTCTTGGCTGGTTGCCTCCGTCTTCAGCACCTTTCTTTGCTAGAGCAGACTGTGGTCTCACTCGAGTGTAGATATGTACGCGCGCACACGCCTGTCTGCGCATGCATGTCCGTGCATACACATCTAGAGCATACTGGTTATTTTCCGGCGCCAGAGACTCGCCGTCGCCCCTTCTCCTGTTAGTTTAAACAGGCCCGCCACGTGAAGGCCAGGAGTTGGACTTTTGCTGCATAGGTTATGTATTCACGAGCCATTGAGGTATTTGAGCAATGTTGGGCGCTCACCCCAACACCGCGCCTCGGCTACATACAGCAACATTTGGAACCCACCCTTTTCTCTGAATACAGCGTCATGCAGAGGGTGCTGCTCATCTGCACTTATTTTTAAGTATGCACGAGCTCTCCAGATCTTGATCCTGTGTTCCATTGTCGGGAAGTCAAGGAGGTATCTCATTGCTACACAGCTGGTGTCTCTCGTGCAGCCCAAAATGATGCGCATGGCTTCGTTTTGTACCTTTTCAAGTCTTCCAATCTGTGTAGGGCTGACAGTGAGGATGGCCAGGGCATACTCGATGCGTGAAAGCACAAGTCCTTGGAACAGAAGTAATAGCAGTCTTTGCTCGATATTGGCACTCGCCATGACTCTCATTGCTGACAAACCTTTTCGAGCCTTCGTTATGACATAATCGACATGATCTCTGAAGGACAGGCTACGATCAAGCCTCACGCCAAGATATGTCATTGACTGGGTTCTACTCAGAATGCTCCCATCCATTCTTACTGCCGGCAGGTCTGTTTTCACAATATGGTTGTTTAGTGAGAACCATGTAACCGTTGCCTTTGCAGGGTTGACAAGGGCGCCGGCATCAGCACACCATGAGGAAATTCGATCTAGTTCGCCCTGCATATAGTTGGCAACCGTCTGTCTATCTCGACCCTGTCGATACACGAGGATGTCGTCAACGAATGTCGTCCTACTTCATTATCAATCCTTATGGCAGCTTGTTGTTTCCAATATAAGTTTTTTATACGTCTAATGTCTTTCCCATCAATTTGTAGATCTGCAAGCATATCTAACATGTTGACATGTCTTTGTTTATTTCTATAGAATGATCAATAACTGATCGCAGCATATACACAGCATTTACTGTACCCTTTCTTTCTATAAACCCACATTGTTCTTCCCCTATTTCAGGTTGTATTTTCTTCCTCACTCTTTGCATGATAATTCGCTGCAAAATCTTTGTAATGTGACTCATTATACTGATTGTTCTATGTTGATCACATTCCAAGGCTCCTGATTTCTTTAGGATTTCGATAAATACAGAATTACATAATTAAGAAGGTATGTCTCCTGCATCATATAATGTGTTCAGCAGTCTGGTGACTTGATGTATTCCATATTCTTCTAAAGCTTTAATCATTTCTGTTGTGATGTTATCTGAACCGGGAGTCTTGCCATCGTTCAAATGCTTAAGAACATTCCGAACCTCCATCTTCAAAATTGGTGGTCCTTAATTATTAAATCGAATATCATACTGTTCATATCTGTTATCATCACAAAGGTTTTTAACATAATCTGACCATACATGTAGAATCTGATCTTTTTCTATTATGATTTTGCTATATTTAGTTTCTAGACAGCCTGCTGGTGTACTTATTCCTTTATTATTAAGTTCCTGAATTCTTTAGTGCACTAATTTGGTATTTTGACTGGTGTGTTGGTTGTCAATCTCTATGCCATGCTTCTTTTGCCTTCCTACATAACATTTTGCCTTGTCTGTGAATTTCTTCATATTTGGCAGGATTATTTTTGTTGAGTCTTCTTACTCCCATTAGTTGTAAAATTTCTTCAGTCATCCATTTCTTGCGACCCACATTTTTTTATTTTGGAAAAGTTGTTTCTGCAGCCAAACTGATTGAATTCTTCAACATTTCCCATTGATCACCCACTCTTGAAATAGGATTTCTAGATCAGACAAAATTTCAAATCTGTTCTGTACTTCTATGTTGAATTAGTTTTGTATTTCAATGTCATTTCTCAATGTACACAGATCATATTTAGTGTTTCCTGTTATATACTTGACTTTCTTTAACTTTACCCTCAATCTTGGTATTATATCACCTTCATTTATTGAACTAAATTATAACACCTTCATTTACTGTACTATATATCACCTCAATTCACTGTACTATATTATATAACCTTCACTCACTGCACTATATATCACCTCAATTTACTGTACTGTATTATATCACCTTCATTTATTGTACCACATTATATCACCTTCATTCACTGCACTATATTATATCACCTCAATTTACTGTACTGTATTATATCACCTTCATTTACTGTACTATATTCGACCATCTTCATTTACTGTACTAAGTTAATAAGTAAGTCACAAATGGCTGTAGAAAAATAACTGATGATAACAACTTGAAACCAGTTTATTGTCTCTTTATTTCTCAACATAATTTCCACCAACATTGATGCACTTATCCCATCGTTTTATCAGTCCTCCCAGACCGGCTGCATAAAACTGCGTGCTCTGTTTTCTAAACCACGTTTTCACTTCACATTCAACTTCGGCGTCATTCGCGAAATGTTTTTCCGGCCAAGGTGGGTTTTCTGATTATGCAGACAGATGTTTGTCCCGTAAAGCGGCGCATAGCTGGGTAGAAAAAATTTACGAGGGCGAGTCAATAAGTAAGTCACATTCTGGGCAATGGCAGGTAAATGAATCATATTATATCATCTTCATCCACTGTACAATATTATATCACCTTCATTTACTGTACTATATTATATCATCTTCATTTTTTTACAATATTATATCACCTTCATTTCTGGCAATTTTCCCAGGCAGAAGTGCCTCGAGTACTGATTTTGCATATGTCAGTAACACTACAGGTTGTGTACTCTGGCTGGCATTGAAGTCAGCATCCTCTGTGACGTGCGCGAGGAACAACCTTACGATAGTCTCAGGGTGAAGATCAAATGCCTCTCTGCCACGGGGGCAGGAGAATGGGGAGACTAGATGAGACGGTGCCCCAAGTTTTAGAATACGAGCACACCACGTTAAACACATTACACCTGCTTACACACTACACTACGCTACACACCACAACAAACACCACACACGTAGAACAATTAGTACACTCACACCACATTAATACACAGGCCACACCCAAGATGACACCACTGCCCTTTGAGTTGACAACTGTCATAGACCACTCAACAGAAACAATATTGACATTTCTGATGTCAATATGATGTCACTGCCCTAACCGCTTGTGGCCTATATTTTCTGGATCGAGTGTTGGGAACGACGATCGACTTTTACGTCATTTGTCACATCGTGATATTCATCGTGGCTCACAGTGACAAGCAGTGTTTAGTTCTGTCAGCTTATCTCTCCCGGTCATGTGACGCGTACCTCTTTATGTTTCATTCATTTGTCGATTTGCCTCGTTCTATCAGTCTTTTGTCACTTTATCTCACTCTATGCCGGCCATTGTCACTTGACTGAATTATATCTCGGTCATTTGTCACTTGACTGAATTATATTTCGGTCATTTGTCACCTGACTTCATTATATCTCAGTCATTTGTCACTTGGCGTCATTATATCTCGGTCATTTGTCACTTGACGTCATTATATCTCGGTCATTTGTCACTTGACGTCATTATATCTCAGTCATATGTCACTTGACTTCATTATATCTCAGTCATTTGTCACTTGACTTCATTATATCTCAGTCATTTGTCACTTGACTTCATTATATCTCAGTCATTTGTCACTTGACGTCATTATATCTCAGTCATTTGTCACTTGACTTCATTATATCTCAGTCATTTGTCACTTGACGTCATTATATCTCGGTCATTTGTCACCTGACTTCATTATATCTCGGTCATTTGTCACTTGACTGAATTACATCTCGGTCATTTGTCACTTGACTGAATTACATCTCGGTCATTTGTCATTTGACTTCATTATATCTCGGTCATTTGTCACTTGACTGAATTATATCTCAGTCATTTGTCACTTGACTTCATTATATCTCAGTCATTTGTCACTTGACGTCATTATATCTCGGTCATTTGTCACCTGACTTCATTATATCTCGGTCATTTGTCACTTGACTGAATTACATCTCGGTCATTTGTCACTTGACTGAATTACATCTCGGTCTCTTGTTATTTTACCTGACTCTCTACTGGTCATTTGTTATTTTATCTCGTACTGTACATGTAGTTTGTCATTTTGCATCTTTCTATCTCGCTAATCTACGCCTTACATATACCCACACAGTGAGGTATCTAACATCTACCCACACAGTGAAGTATCTTACATATACCCACACAGTGAAGTACCTTACATCTACCCACACAGTGAAGTATCTAACATCTACCCACACAGTGAAGTATGTAACATCTACCCACACAGTGAAGTATCTTACATCTACCCACACAGTGAAGTACCTTACATCTACCCACACAGTGAAGTACCTTATATCTACCCACACATTGAAGTACCTTACATCTACCCACACAGTGAAGTATCTTACATCTATCCACACATTGAAGTACCTTACATCTACCCACACGGTAAAGTACTTGACACAATTCTGTCTCTTTCTTCCACACAAAATTATTTAAGCACTGTTTATGAATGACTACCATTTGTTAAATTGTGGTAAACTGTTGAAATGTAAACACTATTTAAAACAAAAACTCTAACTATAAGCAGCTTTGAAAAACACAATTACTTCAAATAGTAGACGTTGCGGTGACAATCACTCACCGCAAACATATACAGGAAGACATTTCTTCTTCTTCTTCTTCTTCTTCTTCTTCTTCTTCTTCTTCTTCTTCTTCTTCTTCTTCTTCTTCTTCTTCTTCTGCATTCATTCGGAGAGTTTTTTTTTCGGACGTGATTGCGTTGTGCCTGTTTACAGCAGAGCTGCGTTCTTGCGCCGTTGGGCCGACACATCCGGCTATTGCGGGCAACAACAACAACAAAACTTTATTTTCTAAGGATTAAGAATTGGGCACGCAGGCCCGTCTTACATTCTGCCATTCTATCACTCTCTTTCATACATTCATTGGTCGACCGGGTTAACCTTCCAGGGGGTTTCTTAGGACGTTTGACTCTCACTGTTGTGGTGTTATCCCCCATCCCAGCTGGCCCATATAGAACAGCCACAGACATCCTGGTCAGCCCTCAATGGAAAGCAGGGGCAGACCATGGGCATTCTCCGCCATCCAAGGAGGCTTCCATAATTGCACAGCCGACACATAGCGCTCAGGTACAAGACACAATACGTAGAGAACACTATTGTGATTGTATTAAGGCAGAATGATCCTTTCATTTGTTTCCCCATTTGTTTATGTTCTTTATTTTTATCCATTCTTCTCTTTCCGTTATCATGCTTTAAAGCAGTCATTGTAGTGTCTTCTCCATGGTTATATGTTGTGTTTACTTCTGTACTTTTGCTGATGAAACCTTGTCGCCGCAACGCCTTTTGTTTTCTTTTACCATGTTTTGTAAAATTGCATTATACTTCCGTATCCTGAAATGTACACTTGTGCTTGTCCTATTTCACACCTACAAGAAACTCATGCTAATTCATCACTACAAGTCGCTCGTTGTTGGACCTGGCGAACCCATACGGATGAACACATCCTGGTGGAAGGCATGCTCATTAAGTCGGCCCTCTCGAATCCGGTTTCCAGTTGTGTGTTGACAACATGCACCGTCACAGGAAACCCCAGAGTACAGTACCTGGAGGCGTTTCTGTCAGCGTAGTTTGTGCTCGAATTCTGTCAACGCTTTCATTGGTCTGTGACACGACAAATTTAGGAAATAGGTCACGGACGATAGCACGTAATAGTTGCTTGTTTATCTTCGATAACGGATGAAATCATTGAAGTGTGTGTAGGTTATGTAACAAGGCGACACTGCAATACTTGTCGATGTGTGCGCACACGGGATATAGATTCTTGTTGGCAGGCGACGAGGAAAGTTCTGCTCGTGTTCATGACCTACTGTGTTCTGTGATGATTGTGTGCAAACAACAGGCAGACGGTATGGGCATGTATGAGCTGTTGTGTGAGATTTAGTTTCGACCAGCGGAGGTAAGTGAACGTGTGCTCGTCTTGTGATCGCACATTAGATGTCGGGTACCGCCGGTCATATTGTAGTGAGTTCCATGTCTGTAGTTTCTCTTCGGTTGAGTAAAGCTTTCTGATACGTTAAGCTTTCAGCCGCTGTGTACATGAACACAGATAGTTAGTTGGTTGTTTGTTAGTTTGTTGGTTGTTAATTAGTTGGTTGGTTGGTTCTTAGTTGGTTGGTTGTTAGTTGGTTGTTTGTTGGCTGTTAGTTAGTTTGTTGGTTGTTACTTAGTTGGTTGCTTGGTTGGTTCTTGGTTGGATGTTAATTAGCTGGCTAGTTGGTTGGTTGTTAGTTGGTTGTTAGTTAGTTTGTTGGTTGTTAGTTGGTTGGTTGATTCTTAGTTGGTTGGATGGTAATTGGCTGGTTGGTTGGTTGGTTGCTAGTTGGTTGTTAGTTGTTTGTTAGTAGTTTGTTTGTTGGTTGTTAGTTAGTTTGTTGGTTGTTAGTTAGTTGGCTGTTGAAATCGAACATGGCAGGTGCTTAGGTCGCTGATAGACAAGACTTCAAGGTTTGGATAGCTACCCGCAAGACAATCTTTACATTGTGTGTGATTCTAGTCTACATGTTTTGGGATCCTTGTCACTACAACGGAGTTTGTGACTGGTGCTGAGATTCTTCTTGTGTGGTCTATGAGAGGAGGCTGGAGCACACGTGGACAGCTCTGTGTGTACATGAATTTGATCCTGAACAAACATCCCAGTCAACTTATTTCTCAGATTTTAGTACACAGAACATAGCCCGACCATTGTCTGTACACAGAACATAGCCCGACCGTCTGTACACAGAACATAGCCCGACCAGTGTCTGTACACAGAACATAGCCCGACCATTGTCTGTACACAGAACATAGCCCGACCGTCTGTACACAGAACATAGCCCGACCAGTGTCTGTACACAGAACATAGCCCGACCATTGTCTGTACACAGAACATAGCCCGACCGTCTGTACACAGAACATAGCCCGACCAGTGTCTGTACACAGAACATAGCCCGACCATTGTCTGTACACAGAACATAGCCCGACCAGTGTCTGTACACAGTACATAGCCCGACCGTCTGTACACAGTACATAGACCGACCAGTGTCTGTACACAGAACATAGCCCGACCAGAGTCTGTACACAGAACATAGCCCGACCGTCTGTACACAGTACATAGACCGACCAGTGTCTGTACACAGAACATAGCCCGACCAGTGTCTGTACACAGAACATAGCCCGACCGTCTGTACACAGTACATAGACCGACCAGTGTCTGTACACAGAACATAGACCGACCGTCTGTACACAGTACATAGACCGACCAGTGTCTGTACACAGAACATAGCCCGACCAGTGTCTGTACACAGAACATAGCCCGACCGTCTGTACACAGTACATAGACCGACCAGTGTCTGTACACAGAACATAGCCCGACCAGTGTCTGTACACAGAACATAGCCCGACCGTCTGTACACAGTACATAGACCGACCAGTGTCTGTACACAGAACATAGACCAACCAATGTCTGTACACAGAACATAGCCCGACCATTGTCTGTACACAGAACATAGCCCGACCAGTGTCTGTACACAGAACATAGACCGACCGTCTGTACACATAACATAGCCCGACCAGTGTCTGTACACAGAACATAGCCCGACCAGTGTCTGTACACAGAACATAGCCCGACCAGTGTCTGTATACAGAACATAGACCGACCAGTGTCTGTACACAGAACATAGCCCGACCATTGTCTGTACACATAACATAGCCCGACCATTGTCTGTACACAGAACATAGCCCGACCAGTGTCTGTACACAGTACATAGCCCGACCATTGTCTGTACACAGAACATAGCCCGACCAGTGTCTGTACACAGAACATAGCCCGACCATTGTCTGTACACAGTACATAGCCCGACCATTGTCTGTACACAGAACATAGCCCGACCATTGTCTGTACACAGAACATAGCCCGACCAGTGTCTGTACACAGAACATAGCCCGACCATTGTCTGTACACAGTACATAGCCCGACCATTGTCTGTACACAGAACATAGCCCGACCATTGTCTGTACACAGTACATAGCCCGACCATTGTCTGTACACAGAACATAGCCTGACCATTGTCTGTACACAGAACATAGCCCGACCATTGTCTGTACACAGAACATAGCCCGACCAGTGTCTGTACACAGAACATAGCCCGACCATTGTCTGTACACAGTACATAGCCCGACCGTCTGTACACAGTACATAGCCCGACCATTGTCTGTACACAGAACATAGCCCGACCATTGTCTGTACACAGAACATAGCCCGACCATTGTCTGTACACAGAACATAGCCCGACCAGTGTCTGTACACAGAACATAGCCCGACCATTGTCTGTACACAGTACATAGCCCGACCATTGTCTGTACACAGAACATAGCCCGACCATTGTCTGTACACAGAACATAGCCCGACCAGTGTCTGTACACAGAACATAGCTCGACCAGTGTCTGTACACAGAACATAGCCCGACCAGTGTCTGTACACAGAACATAGCTCGACCAGTGTCTGTACACAGAACATAGCCCGACCAGTGTCTGTACACAGAACATAGACCGACCAGTGTCTGTACACAGTACATAGCCCGACCAGTGTCTGTACACAGAACATAGACCGACCGTCTGTACACAGAACATAGCCCGACCAGTGTCTGTACACAGAACATAGCCCGACCAGTGTCTGTACACAGAACATAGACCGACCAGTGTCTGTACACAGAACATAGCCCGACCAGTGTCTGTACACAGAACATAGACCGACCAGTGTCTGTACACAGAACATAGCCCGACCGTCTGTACACAGTACATAGCCCGACCATTGTCTGTACACAGAACATAGCCCGACCATTGTCTGTACACAGAACATAGCCCGACCAGTGTCTGTACACAGAACATAGACCGACCATTGTCTGTACACAGTACATAGCCCGACCAGTGTCTGTACACAGAACATAGACCGACCGTCTGTACACAGAACATAGCCCGACCAGTGTCTGTACACAGAACATAGCCCGACCAGTGTCTGTACACAGAACATAGACCGACCAGTGTCTGTACACAGAACAAAGCCCGACCGTCTGTACACAGTACATAGCCCGACCATTGTCTGTACACAGAACATAGACCGACCATTGTCTGTACACAGAACATAGCCCGACCATTGTCTGTACACAGTACATAGCCCGACCATTGTCTGTACACAGTACATAGCCCGACCATTGTCTGTACACAGTACATAGCCCGACCAGTGTCTGTACACAGAACATAGACCGACCAGTGTCTGTACACAGAACATAGCCCGACCATTGTCTGTACACAGTACATAGTCCGACCGTTGTCTGTACACAGAACATAGCCCGACCATTGTCTGTACACAGAACATAGCCCGACCATTGTCTGTACACAGAACATAGACCGACCATTGTCTGTACACAGAACATAGACCGACCGTCTGTACACAGAACATAGACCGACCGTCTGTACACAGAACATAGACTGACCAGTGTCTGTACACAGAACATAGACCGACCATTGTCTGTACACAGAACATAGACCGACCATTGTCTGTACACAGAACATAGACCGACCGTCTGTACACAGAACATAGACCGACCGTCTGTACACAGAACATAGCTCGACCATTGTCTGTACACAGAACATAGCTCGACCATTGTCTGTACACAGAACATAGCCCGACCAGTGTCTGTACACAGAACATAGCCCAACCGTCTGTACACAGTACATAGCCCGACCAGTGTCTGTACACAGAACATAGCCCGACCAGTGTCTGTACACAGAACATAGCCCGACCGTCTGTACACAGAACATAGCCCGACCAGTGTCTGTACACAGAACATAGCCCGACCATTGTCTGTACACAGAACATAGCCCGACCATTGTCTGTACACAGAACATAGCCCGACCATTGTCTGTACACAGAACATAGCCCGACCATTGTCTGTACACAGAACATAACCCGACCAGTGTCTGTACACAGAACATAGCCCGACCATTGTCTGTACACAGAACATAGCCCGACCATTGTCTGTACACAGAACATAGCCCGACCAGTGTCTGTACACAGAACATAGACCGACCGTCTGTACACAGAACATAGCCCCACCAGTGTCTGTACACAGAACATAGCCCGACCAGTGTCTGTACACAGAACATAGCCCGACCATTGTCTGTACACAGAACATAGCCCGACCATTGTCTGTACACAGAACATAGACCGACCAGTGTCTGTACACAGAACATAGCCCGACCAGTGTCTGTACACAGAACATAGCCCGACCATTGTCTGTACACAGAACATAGCCCGACCATTGTCTGTACACAGAACATAGACCGACCAGTGTCTGTACACAGAACATTGCCCGACCATTGTCTGTACACAGTACATAGACCGACCAGTGTCTGTACACATAACATAGACCGACCATTGTCTGTACACAGAACATAGACCGACCATTGTCTGTACACAGAACATAGCCCGACCATTGTCTGTACACAGTACATAGACCGACCAGTGTCTGTACACATAACATAGACCGACCATTGTCTGTACACAGAACATAGACCGACCAGTGTCTGTACACAGAACATAGCCCGACCATTGTCTGTACACAGAACATAGACCGACCAGTGTCTGTACACAGAACATAGCCCGACCAGTGTCTGTACACAGAACATAGCCCGACCATTGTCTGTACACAGAACATAGCCCGACCATTGTCTGTACACAGAACATAGACCGACCAGTGTCTGTACACAGAACATAGCCCGACCAGTGTCTGTACACAGAACATAGCCCGACCATTGTCTGTACACAGAACATAGCCCGACCATTGTCTGTACCCAGAACATAGCCCGACCAGTGTCTGTACACAGAACATAGACCGACCGTCTGTACACAGAACATAGCCCGACCAGTGTCTGTACACAGAACATAGCCCGACCAGTGTCTGTACACAGAACATAGCCCGACCATTGTCTGTACACAGAACATAGCCCGACCATTGTCTGTACACAGAACATAGACCGACCAGTGTCTGTACACAGAACATAGCCCGACCAGTGTCTGTACACAGAACATAGCCCGACCATTGTCTGTACACAGAACATAGCCCGACCATTGTCTGTACACAGAACATAGACCGACCAGTGTCTGTAAACAGAACATAGCCCGACCATTGTCTGTACACAGTACATAGACCGACCAGTGTCTGTACACATAACATAGACCGACCATTGTCTGTACACAGAACATAGACCGACCATTGTCTGTACACAGAACATAGCCCGACCATTGTCTGTACACAGTACATAGACCGACCAGTGTCTGTACACATAACTTAGACCGACCATTGTCTGTACACAGAACATAGACCGACCAGTGTCTGTACACAGAACATAGCCCGACCATTGTCTGTACACAGAACATAGACCGACCAGTGTCTGTACACAGAACATAGCCCGACCAGTGTCTGTACACAGAACATAGCCCGACCATTGTCTGTACACAGAACATAGCCCGACCATTGTCTGTACACAGAACATAGACCGACCAGTGTCTGTACACAGAACATAGCCCGACCATTGTCTGTACACAGTACATAGACCGACCAGTGTCTGTACACATAACATAGACCAACCATTGTCTGTACACAGAACATAGCCCGACCATTGTCTGTACACAGAACATAGCCCGACCATTGTCTGTACACAGTACATAGACCGACCAGTGTCTGTACACATAACATAGACCGACCATTGTCTGTACACAGAACATAGACCGACCAGTGTCTGTACACAGAACATAGCCCGACCATTGTCTGTACACAGAACATAGCCCGACCATTGTCTGTACACAGAACATAGACCGACCAGTGTCTGTACACATAACATAGACCGACCATTGTCTGTACACAGTACATAGACCGACCAGTGTCTGTACACATAACATAGACCGACCATTGTCTGTGCACAGAACATAGACTGACCAGTGTCTGTACACAGAACATAGCCCGACCATTGTCTGTACACAGAACATAGCCCGACCATTGTCTGTACACAGAACATAGACCGACCATTGTCTGTACACAGAACATAGCCCGACCATTGTCTGTACACAGTACATAGCCCGACCATTGTCTGTACACAGAACATAGCCCGACCATTGTCTGTACACAGAACATAGACCGACCAGTGTCTGTACACAGAACATAGCCCGACCATTGTCTGTACACAGTACATAGACCGACCATTGTCTGTACACAGAACATAGACCGACCATTGTCTGTACACAGTACATAGACCGACCAGTGTCTGTACACAGAACATAGCCAGACCATTGTCTGTACACAGAACATAGACCGACCAGTGTCTGTACACAGAACATAGCCCGACCATTGTCTGTACACAGTACATAGACCGACCATTGTCTGTACACAGAACATAGACCGACCATTGTCTGTACACAGAACATAGCCCGACCATTGTCTGTACACAGAACATAGCCCGACCATTGTCTGTACACAGAACATAGACCGACCATTGTCTGTACACAGAACATAGCCCGACCATTGTCTGTACACAGAACATAGCCCGACCATTGTCTGTACACAGAACATAGACCGACCAGTGTCTGTACACAGAACATAGCCCGACCATTGTCTGTACACAGTACATAGTCCGACCGTTGTCTGTACACAGAACATAGACCGACCAGTGTCTGTACACAGAACATAGCCCGACCATTGTCTGTACACAGAACATAGACCGACCATTGTCTGTACACAGAACATAGACCGACCGTCTGTACACAGAACATAGACCGACCGTCTGTACACAGAACATAGACTGACCAGTGTCTGTACACAGAACATAGACCGACCATTGTCTGTACACAGAACATAGACCGACCATTGTCTGTACACAGAACATAGACCGACCGTCTGTACACAGAACATAGACCGACCGTCTGTACACAGAACATAGCTCGACCATTGTCTGTACACAGAACATAGCTCGACCATTGTCTGTACACAGAACATAGCCCGACCAGTGTCTGTACACAGAACATAGACCGACCGTCTGTACACAGAACATAGCCCGACCGTCTGTACACAGTACATAGCCCGACCAGTGTCTGTACACAGAACATAGCCCGACCGTCTGTACACAGAACATAGCCCGACCAGTGTCTGTACACAGAACATAGCCCGACCATTGTCTGTACACAGAACATAGCCCGACCATTGTCTGTACACAGAACATAGCCCGACCATTGTCTGTACACAGAACATAGCCCGACCATTGTCTGTACACAGAACATAACCCGACCAGTGTCTGTACACAGAACATAGCCCGACCATTGTCTGTACACAGAACATAGCCCGACCATTGTCTGTACACAGAACATAGCCCGACCAGTGTCTGTACACAGAACATAGACCGACCGTCTGTACACAGAACATAGCCCCACCAGTGTCTGTACACAGAACATAGCCCGACCAGTGTCTGTACACAGAACATAGCCCGACCATTGTCTGTACACAGAACATAGCCCGACCAGTGTCTGTACACAGAACATAGACCGACCAGTGTCTGTACACAGAACATAGCCCGACCAGTGTCTGTACACAGAACATAGCCCGACCATTGTCTGTACACAGAACATAGCCCGACCATTGTCTGTACACAGAACATAGACCGACCAGTGTCTGTACACAGAACATTGCCCGACCATTGTCTGTACACAGTACATAGACCGACCAGTGTCTGTACACATAACATAGACCGACCATTGTCTGTACACAGAACATAGACCGACCATTGTCTGTACACAGAACATAGCCCGACCATTGTCTGTACACAGTACATAGACCGACCAGTGTCTGTACACATAACATAGACCGACCATTGTCTGTACACAGAACATAGACCGACCAGTGTCTGTACACAGAACATAGCCCGACCATTGTCTGTACACAGAACATAGACCGACCAGTGTCTGTACACAGAACATAGCCCGACCAGTGTCTGTACACAGAACATAGCCCGACCATTGTCTGTACACAGAACATAGCCCGACCATTGTCTGTACACAGAACATAGACCGACCAGTGTCTGTACACAGAACATAGCCCGACCAGTGTCTGTACACAGAACATAGCCCGACCATTGTCTGTACACAGAACATAGCCCGACCATTGTCTGTACCCAGAACATAGCCCGACCAGTGTCTGTACACAGAACATAGACCGACCGTCTGTACACAGAACATAGCCCGACCAGTGTCTGTACACAGAACATAGCCCGACCAGTGTCTGTACACAGAACATAGCCCGACCATTGTCTGTACACAGAACATAGCCCGACCATTGTCTGTACACAGAACATAGACCGACCAGTGTCTGTACACAGAACATAGCCCGACCAGTGTCTGTACACAGAACATAGCCCGACCATTGTCTGTACACAGAACATAGCCCGACCATTGTCTGTACACAGAACATAGACCGACCAGTGTCTGTAAACAGAACATAGCCCGACCATTGTCTGTACACAGTACATAGACCGACCAGTGTCTGTACACATAACATAGACCGACCATTGTCTGTACACAGAACATAGACCGACCATTGTCTGTACACAGAACATAGCCCGACCATTGTCTGTACACAGTACATAGACCGACCAGTGTCTGTACACATAACTTAGACCGACCATTGTCTGTACACAGAACATAGACCGACCAGTGTCTGTACACAGAACATAGCCCGACCATTGTCTGTACACAGAACATAGACCGACCAGTGTCTGTACACAGAACATAGCCCGACCAGTGTCTGTACACAGAACATAGCCCGACCATTGTCTGTACACAGAACATAGCCCGACCATTGTCTGTACACAGAACATAGACCGACCAGTGTCTGTACACAGAACATAGCCCGACCATTGTCTGTACACAGTACATAGACCGACCAGTGTCTGTACACATAACATAGACCAACCATTGTCTGTACACAGAACATAGCCCGACCATTGTCTGTACACAGAACATAGCCCGACCATTGTCTGTACACAGTACATAGACCGACCAGTGTCTGTACACATAACATAGACCGACCATTGTCTGTACACAGAACATAGACCGACCAGTGTCTGTACACAGAACATAGCCCGACCATTGTCTGTACACAGAACATAGCCCGACCATTGTCTGTACACAGAACATAGACCGACCAGTGTCTGTACACATAACATAGACCGACCATTGTCTGTACACAGTACATAGACTGACCAGTGTCTGTACACAGAACATAGCCCGACCATTGTCTGTACACAGAACATAGCCCTACCATTGTCTGTACACAGAACATAGACCGACCATTGTCTGTACACAGAACATAGCCCGACCATTGTCTGTACACAGAACATAGCCCGACCATTGTCTGTACACAGAACATAGACCGACCAGTGTCTGTACACAGAACATAGCCCGACCATTGTCTGTACACAGTACATAGACCGACCATTGTCTGTACACAGAACATAGACCGACCATTGTCTGTACACAGAACATAGACCGACCATTGTCTGTACACAGTACATAGACCGACCAGTGTCTGTACACAGAACATAGCCAGACCATTGTCTGTACACAGAACATAGACCGACCAGTGTCTGTACACAGAACATAGCCCGACCATTGTCTGTACACAGTACATAGACCGACCATTGTCTGTACACAGAACATAGACCGACCATTGTCTGTACACAGAACATAGCCCGACCATTGTCTGTACACAGAACATAGCCCGACCATTGTCTGTACACAGAACATAGACCGACCATTGTCTGTACACAGAACATAGCCCGACCATTGTCTGTACACAGAACATAGCCCGACCATTGTCTGTACACAGAACATAGCCCGACCATTGTCTGTACACA
This sequence comes from Cepaea hortensis, assembly GCA_963921405.1. Taxonomy (NCBI): domain Eukaryota; kingdom Metazoa; phylum Mollusca; class Gastropoda; order Stylommatophora; family Helicidae; genus Cepaea; species Cepaea hortensis. The sequence continues at coordinate 4,887,796 of OY992897.1, forward strand.
GAACATAGCCTGACCATTGTCTGTACACAGAACATAGACCGACCATTGTCTGTACACAGAACATAGACCGACCATTGTCTGTACACAGAACATAGACCGACCATTGTCTGTACACAGAACATAGACCGACCATTGTCTGTACACAGAACATAGACCGACCATTGTCTGTACACAGAACATAGCCCGACTATTGTCTGTCTTTGGTAGCAGTACACAGAACATAACCCGACCAGTCTCTGTCTTTAGTAACAGTGCACAGAACATAGCCCGAACATTGTCTGTCTTTGGTAGCAATAAACAGAACATAGCCCGACCATTGTCTGTCTTTGGTAGCAGTATACAGAACATAGCCCGACCATTGTCTGTCTTTGGTAGCAGTACACAGAACATAGCCCGACCAGTGTCTGTCTTTGGTAGCAATAAACAGAACATAGCCCGACCATTGTCTGTCTTTGGTAGCAGTATACAGAACATAGCCCGACCAGTGTCTGTCTTTAGTAGCAGTGCACAGAACATAACCCGACCATTGTCTGTCTTTGGTAGCAATAAACAGAACATAGCCCGACCATTGTCTGTCTTTGGTAGCAGTATACAGAACATAGCCCGACCAGTGTCTGTCTTTAGTAGCAGTGCACAGAACATAACCCGACCATTGTCTGTCTTTGGTAGCAATAAACAGAACATAGCCCGATCATTGTCTGTCTTTGGTAGCAGTATACAGAACATAGCCCGATCATTGTCTGTCTTTGGTAGCAGTATACAGAACATAGCCCGACCATTGTCTGTCTTTGGTAGCAGTATACAGAACATAGCCCGACCATTGTCTGTCTTTGGTAGCAATAAACAGAACATAGCCCGATCATTGTCTGTCTTTGGTAGCAGTATACAGAACATAGCCCGATCATTGTCTGTCTTTGGTAGCAATAAACAGAACATAGCCCGACCATTGTCTGTCTTTGGTAGCAGTATACAGAACATAGCCCGACCAGTGTCTGTCTTTAGTAGCAGTGCACAGAACATAACCCGACCATTGTCTGTCTTTGGTAGCAATAAACAGAACATAGCCCGATCATTGTCTGTCTTTGGTAGCAGTATACAGAACATAGCCCGATCATTGTCTGTCTTTGGTAGCAGTATACAGAACATAGCCCGACCATTGTCTGTCTTTGGTAGCAGTATACAGAACATAGCCCGACCATTGTCTGTCTTTGGTAGCAATAAACAGAACATAGCCCGATCATTGTCTGTCTTTGGTAGCAGTATACAGAACATATCTGCAGCACAGGGTCATCAGTTTGTTTGTTTGATTGTTTGTGTATTGACACGTACATAGACGGTGAGAAAGTCTGTCCATGTCTTTATTGTTCAGTCTTTTGTTATTGACCTCAGTCTGGCAAGCGTGACTGATGATGTGCCAACCTCAATCAATCAGATGCCGTCTCCACAGTGAAGGTTGCAGGCAATGGATCTCTAACACTGTCTGTCTCTCACCAGATTGTACATTTTGTAAAATTTCTGTCCGTGCATCTCTTAATGTTATTTTCCCACTTGTATCGTTGTCAACCTCTTGCTAGCTTGCCTTATACCTTACGATCCAGTATTATTTTTTATAAAAGTGTTACGTTTTTTAATATGGCCGAAATATTTCATTTGCCTCTTTCTTTTCATTTGCATTTCTTTCATTAACTATCCTCTCATTCCCAGTTTTTCAACAACCTCTGAATTTGATTGTTTTTGTTTCCATGAAATGCGCCAACCCATGGCGCCCTAATCCAAGGTTAAGTGAACGCCTGAGACGTACCACCTCAATCTCAGTGTAAGCTTGGATAACAAATCCATTACTTGGAAAGTCCGAATCGAAAGCTCACTGTGTGGATGTCATCTGCAGACTGCATTCTTCTGGTTTCCGGAAGAACAGCCTATGGTGAACGGAGGGCCTAATATATGGAAGTGAGGCTAAGCAACCATGTGCAGGAGGTGACGATTCCTTGGGTGAGCCCAGTACCAGAGCGCTATGTGTCGACTCTGCAGTTATGGAAGCCTCCTTGGATGGCGGGGAATGCCCATGGTCTGCCCCTGCTTTCCCTTGAGGGTTGACCGTTATGTCTTCGGCTGTTCTAAATGGGCCAGCTGGGATGGGGGATAACACCACAACAGTAAGATTCAAACGTCTTATGAAACCCCCGGGAAGGTTAATCCGGTCAACAAATTCCCGCAGAAGTCGGATGTGTCGACCTAACGGCGCCAGAACGCAGCTCTGCTGTAAAGTCACAACACAATAACGTCCGAAAAAGAAAAGAAAAAAAAAAAACTTAGGATGAACGCAGCAGTAGAAGAAGAATATCTCAGTGTAAGCGAAGTCGGGCCTGAGTGGTCTCATCAGGCTCCTGGAAAACCGTTCAGGGACTAGGAGATGACAACACAGGATGTGTGCCAACGATGGACAAACAACACACACATAGGACATAGACAACAACCAGACACAGTGTGTTGAGGGGTCGCCAACATAGACAGCTGCCAAACACTGTAACAGTCACAGGCCTGTATCCTGGGGGATGGCCAACATAGAAAGCAGCAGCAGAAACTATCAGCTTATCCTTATTTGCATGTCATTGTATCCAGTTTGCTGTTTCTAAGGTTTGGTTCAGAGTGTATTGGTCTGCTGGATCGTACGGAGACCCAGGTCTTAAAAACAGGCGGGACACTTTAATGACCCACGTCAATCGCATACGTAGGAAACACTTTATGTTAACAAAACTGGGTTAACTGCGGTCGCATGCACTAACAAGAAAGAAAGCAAAACAACAACAGAAAGTGGGGATGTTCAATCGCACAAGAACAAATAACAATGGCCGTTGTGGCTACAAATCTTCATCGGCAAACAAATAACAATGGCCGTTGTGGCTACAAATCTTCATCGACAAACAAACACTAGCGATCACCAATGACTAATGTAAGGGGGTTGCGTGGTCTCGAGGTATGATGTCAGCCTCGAGTGCTGGAGGTACCGGATTCAAGCTCTAGTGAGAACCGGATTTTTTTTCACGTGGACTTCTAGTAATACAATTTTCTCTGGTCTCTGGGTAGTGAGATCTGACGCCCGTGTGTATTGTTGCGCACGTAAGAAATCCCTTGGCAGTTGGAAATCGAAAAAGAGTAGCCTATCGGCGCTGCCCGGGCAAAATTTCGAGTTAAACATCTACCCAAAGTATTTAAGGATCCTCGCCGATGCTACGGAGTTCGTGCACTGAGCTGATTTTCTCCAGACTCAGGTTTGAGTTATGAGGAGAACGGAGCACTTACGGGTTGCACCCGTGTGCCGTGATGTTGATCCAACGACTAACCTAACTAACCTAATGACTAATATGTCCCAGTTATATAACACCAAATAAACACTTACATGAACATGTTGACAGCGATGATACTTTCAGTGGCTGTCAGAACACTATCATGAATTGTTATAACTATCGTGTTCTGGTGTATAACGGCGAAACTTGGGATGTGAGATAACAAATTATGACGATTTTGGAGGCAGCGGAAAGATGGTATCTGATACGAATGTTATAAATACCTTTGACCGTTACATTAACAATGATTGCCTTGAAGAGACAAATGAACGCAATTATAAGCAAGGGACAGTGTTCTTTCCTCATACAAACAGAAGAGAGGCACAGGAGGACATTCTGACCACAAGAAAGATCAGCAGGCACTGAGGTAGAGACAGGCCGGGTGATATGATGCTTTGTGGTCTAAGACAGTGGCATGGAGGAATATCAGCATTTACAGCAAATTAAACCAAAACAGCTACGGCTGGAAACCGTGGAGAGACTGCAAGTCTGTCCCACATTGTAGGGCGCAAGATGAGGATGAAGACGAGACCTGTACATACAAATACCACTTGTGTAGAAACTATCGCCGTCTTGTGTCCTGGTGTCTGCGGTTAAAACATGTGTGTACAATCTGGCGCCTATACTCTTTTTTTTTTTCTTTTGTGCTTTTTAGTTGTGTGGGAGATAACCTTATAAAAAAATGGACCTTAGTTTGAATAATAGAAAGACAGAAGTCATGGCGATATCGAAGAAACAGATTGTGCCTAAATGTGCTATTAAAGTACGGGACGTTGCTTTGGGGCAAGTGCAGACATTCAGATATCTAAGTACATGGATTACATCGGATGGAAGATGCATCGCTGAGATAAAGAGGAGAATAGGACAAGCAAAGATTGCATTCTATCAAATGAGGAACGTTTTGCGCAATAAGTCACTGTTCTTAAAAGTTAGAAAGAGAGTTTTTGCATGTTACATAGAACAAAGTTTTAACACGACTAAGTCTTTATTACGTTTATTATTGCAACAGGCGACTAAGGAGGCTATGGTTCCGTCGCCCTGCTACTGAGTGAGTGCGTGGCGCGACACTGTGAGCTGTGAGTTTCGTGTGAAATGCTTTTGAATCTGCCCGAGGTTTTTTGGAACGTGACTGCATGTTCGGAGCGATGGCAGCTGGCTATGTCCCAGAGTGACCGGTTTTTGCCTTATGCAGAAATGCGTGGCTGCTGGGCTTCTGGTTGACTGCCACTGCCATCGACGATGAACTGTATTTTCGTGGACTGTGTGGGTGAACATCTAGGAAACATCCAGATGGGAAAATGACTGACGATTCCATCAGAGATAAACTGGATGTTTCGTGGGGGTCTATTGTGTTGACATTCTGGCGGCGGCTTTATGCGCAGTGTATCTGTGCAAGCTGTTGTTTGTCGAGACTCCTGTCTTTTCCACTTTTCACATTGGGCAGTGGGGAGCATTTTATGTGATATTCACTGGCACAGGAACGGAGCATAATGGTGACGACCCGTTGCTGTGAAGTTGGAACCGTGACTAACTAACTAACTAACTAACTAAAGTTTTAACATTCAGCTTCGAATCCTGGAAAATTATTAAACAGGCGAACACGTCTTAAAAGTCGAAATGATCGACTTCATTGCCCCGGGTGGCTCGGTCTCTTTCGGCAGGATTACCTGCCGAAAGCGTCGCGTAAAGCACGAACTCTGTAGCTCCGGCGACGACCCCCAGGAGTCTCCAAGAAAGCTGCTCTCGTGAACCGAAAGACGTACACTGGAATCGAACCCACAACCCCCGGGAAGGTTAAACCGGTCAACAAATTCCCGCAGAAGTCGGATGTGTCGGCCTAACGTAAACAGGTACAACGCAATCACGTCCGAAGAAAAAAAAACAACTCCGGATGAACGCAGAAGAATAAGGACCCACAACCTTCGGAGCGCGAGGCAGACGGTTTGTCTACTTCGCCACGGAGATTCCCTACCAAACAGGCGAAATAATCCCCGGAAGTCTTGGAAATGTGGTTTTATAGAAGAATGCTGAAAATTTACTGGACAGCTAAAATGAACAATCAGGACGTTTTAAGGGAAGCTAAGTCGCAAAGACAACTTATCACAAACATCAGAAAGAGGCAGTCATCGTTTTTGGTCACGTTATGAGAAGACAAAAACCGGAAGATGTGACAACCGAAAAGATTTGCAGAAAGAGAGATAGAGGAAGACAGCGCTAGAAGAATCTTGACAGTCTTGTGTCATGGCACGGAAGGGAGTCAACACACGAATTGATCCATGACGTCGAGATCGTAATTTGTGGAGAGGCATGATCGCTCATGCCGGCCGGCAAGGCACTGCATGATGGGAGATACACTTTTTATTGCTAAATATGCCCGCCTTGATTAAACACGCGTTTGCTGGGTATTTGTTATGCAATTTTAATTATCATTATTATTAATATGCGGTGGAGCAGATGCACCGTGTGTCCTCAGGAACATATATCCGGTCATGAATAGATCACGTGGGTTAGTAGCTGGACACAGAGTGGACCTGATACCACGTGATCGTCACGTGAACGTGAGTGTACTTACCACTCTCAAACACACTGGACATCACATGCTGATTGCTGATGGAGTTGTTTGCTGGGAGTCTCGCGTGTTTATTTGGACTGTTGTAGTGATCTGTGTGGATTTATCGTGTAACTAACTCACTGACACCTTAGGTAGGGTCTGTGTGCCTGTTGTAGTTTCTGATTCCAGAATAGCGCATCATCTCTGAATGAGTCGAGTTTGTGCGCCCGTAATCATCATATAGTATTCTGACTATTCATTGAACGCAATAGTAGTTTCATAGTAATGAAATAATCTCTTAATCGCGTTGGTAGAATAAGAATCTGTGTATCTGTTGGGTAATAATATCGTAACGCGTCATCTCGCAATTGCGTTGACTTTTGACAGACTCAGCGTTTTACGATATTCTGCCAGTCATGTTAGTTATTAATATTAGTAGCTCTTTAATTCAGACTTAATTATTCAATCGATGTGTAACACATTGTGTTATTTGGATGCTGTATGCAGTACTGTACAGGTTGCTTCCATGCATCAGTGATGACAACTTAATTCAGGCTTGTGACCAACCACCATGGCAACTTAATGCTGTGACTTTCATACAATCCTAACGTAATGGAATGTTGTAACTGTCATCATAACTAAATAAATGTGATGTTGTGATTATCATTTGTTCATGCTACACCCGCCCCCCCCCCCCCCCAACCTGACAGCTAACACACCAGGCTTTGATGTGTTCTCAGTGTGAGCTGTACCATGAAAAATGAAACAATGGACGATTATATAAGGTAAGACTTGCCTACAAGGAACTAGATAAGCACACTACATCAGAGGGAGATAACACTTTATGATAACAGAGAGAAATAAGAGAGGTAACACTTTTGTGAAAACAGAGTGAGATAAGATGTGTATGACAACAGAGAGAGAGAGAGGTCTTGTTTGACATTATGGAGAGAAAACTCTTGTTTGACATTATAGAGAGATAATTCTTGTTTGACAACATAGAGATAATTCTTGTTTCTTACAGCAGAGAGAGATAACAGTTTTTGACAACAGAGAGTAAACACTTACATTGACAACAGAGTAAGATAACACTTGACAGACAGCAGAATCAGATAATACACACAATACCAATATGTCACTGCTGGAATAAGTATACTTCAATACACAGCCAACTCATCATCACTATCATGTGCCCTGCCCACTGGCGTAGATGCTGATGTTTCCACAGATCTCAGTCTTCAGTGCTTTAGATGAACTCTGATAACATTTCTCCATTCCACCATCTGGTTATCCAGCATCATTTATAAACGACAGCCAACTAGACACTTGGAAAAGGTGTCATCCTTAACCAGATCTATCCCTCATATGAAGCCACAACTTTTCTCAGTATAGCTATAGAATATGAACACAATATATACTGGGCCACGAGTATAGTGCCCTGGGGCTTCAGAAATTCATTTACTTTCATTATGAACCACATTTGACCTCTTCAGTTGCCAGAGGATAATATTGATCTTATTTGTCTTCACTACAGGCTTCAAGGCATTGCCACTGTCAGGATAGTTGAATTAGGTTAAAGTTGAGAGGTCATGGATGACTCAAAGATGAATGCAGACAAACATGACATGACAGTAAAGTTTGCAGAGCCAGACAGCAGACTTCCTGATACCAAAGTTAGAAATAAAGGTAGTTTGTCAATTAATTAGATATTTTCACGTGGGTGTTCACTTGGAGCCAGCCTGTGTCTGCCAGGTGTTTTCCTGCATGAACTGTCCTGCAGTTCTTGCAGGTGTCCTAATTCAACCATCTAGGGTTATTTCATCCATCAGTAGACCAGACCTGTCACAGGTTAATGTCATACAACATACAATGTTGTGGTATTGTTGATTTTTTTAGCTTTCCATCCTTTCCGTGTCCTTTGTCATCAGGCAAAACCACTCAAATTTCTGAAGTACTTGTAATTTACATCACCAAGTGAAAGATGAGAAGTCAACATTTTAGTCCAACTGACCAGTGTAGGGGTTGAAACCACCACCTCGGCATCAGCACACAGAATGTTTAAGAGCACTTGTGTGGCAATGATACATATTCAGTTATATAGTGTAAAACTCACATATTCAGTTATCCAGTGTGAAATTGATATACATATTCAGTGTGAAATGGACACACATATTAAGTTTTTCAGTGTGAAATTGACATACATATTCAGTTATCCAGTGTGAAATTGACACATATTCACTTGTACAGTGTGAAGATTGACCTACAGATCTAGTTATCTGCTGTAAAGACTGACATATATATCCAGTTGTCTTGTATAAAAATTGACACAAATATCCAGTTGTCCAGTGTGAAGATTGACATACAGTAAGTACTTTGACTGCCCCATCATATGGAAAACAAACAGGCTTGTTCCCCCAAGACTTCCATCATTAGTATTATCATCCATAATTAAAGTGATTATTATTATGTTTATTATTATTATTTATATTAATGTAGTCATTATGATTATGGTCATGATCAGCACCATGATTCCATTGTTTCTGCAGGTCCTCCTTGGTGGAGATCTCAGCGGTACATTCTGGCGTATCTCTTGTTTGGTGGAGTGATGAATGTTTTCTGTCAACGTGTTAACTTCAACATTGCAATCATCTGTATGGTCAACCACACAGCAATCACCTGTCATGACCAACATCCTCTCAACTACAGCTACAACGGTTTCAATACTAGTCCCACCTTCATCACCATTAACACAGCCTCTAATACCTCAGAACATTCCAGCGTTACTCAACAATATGACATTTTGGTGTCTCATAACTCTGAGACAGTGCACGCAGACAGTAATCGGTCAGGAGAACATCACTCTGAGTATTTTGACAATGTGAATGCTGTGGCAGAATTGAAGAGTTCAGGTTTAGCAAATGACCTTTGGTTATCATCAACATCTAGTGACATAGACGTTTCCAGCACAAAGTCGTCCCCGATGTCCAACCATAATTATAGAACTTGTGGGTCTGAGCAGCCCTCCAACAAACAAATGAGTGAGGTTTGTATTCCTTACAACTTGAGCAGTTAACAATTGTAGTCATAAGAAATTTTAGACGTGTAATGTTTGCCAGTATTTCCAGTGTTGGTAACAGTGTGATATAATTCATGGTCCACCAACTGTTCCATTTTGATTTGTTTCATTGTAGTTTAACTTTTGTAATACTCTATCTCTATCATGTATATCTATTGTGCAATGTGATATGTATGTTTGTGCAATGTGATAGTTCTGTCTGTGCAGTGTGATATTTCTGCTTGTGCAATGTGATATTTCTGTTTGTGCAATGTGATATTTCTGTTTGTGCAATGTGATATTTCTGTTTTCAGAGGGTATTCTCGTTTTCCAATGCAATTGTCTTCATTTATTCAGACTGGTTAAAATGGCTGTGTTAGTCTATTTGTATGTGTGTGTGTGTGTGTCATATGTGTGTCCAGCTGCCTCATACCATCTGTCTCGTGCCCATGATTGAGCATGGTCATAGGTTGCTTTTCAGACTTCCTCATTCTGTTCTTGAATGCAGTTTCTCTGGAGACCCCTCTAGAACAAGAGAGCTTGTGCTCTGTATGACACTACCTGCAGACAATTTGCTGCACCACGGTGAGAAACAAGCTGTATGGGATCAGACTGGAGTGAAGAGTGTCCTCTTGCCTGTTCATCTTTTTGGCCTGTTTAACGTACGAGTTATTCTAAATAAATGAGTGCCTGTAATTCTAATTAAATGAGTGCATGTAATTCTAATTGTAGGAGTGTTTGTAATTCTTATGATAGTGGTGTGTGTAATTCAAATTGTAAGAGTGTTTTTGATTCTATTTAAATGTTAAAGCTTGTTGCATATCCTTTACAGGACATCACAGTCAACACCAGCATGGTTTGTTGTTGTGATCTCTTGGCAAGTTTATGTTCAGTAGTTTGCCATTGCTTTCTGAATGACTGTTAACCATACCATATCGTAAAAAACCAACGCAAGGCGGTCTGCTGCCAAATTGCTGTACTTCAAACGTGAGTACGCAGGATCACGAACTGCGACCTAACCCACAGAGACGGCTAATTAAATGAGTGCCTGTAATTCTAATTAATTTTTTGCCTACAATACTAATTGGAGGAGTGTCTGTAATTCTAATGATAGTGATGTCTGTATTTCTAATTCTAGGAGTGTCTGAAATTATAATTAATAGGAGTGTCTGTAAATCTAATTATAGATGTTTCTTGCATTTGATGTCTTCACTATATGAAATACTTACTGTGCTTGATCTACTGTTTTATATCACATTCAGGATGGGCCACTAGTGTGGGATAAGGAGATGCAAGGCTTGTTGCTGGGAGCCATCTACTGGACGTACACGGTGTTCTCCATCCCCGCTAACCTCGTGGTCAGGAAGGTCAAGAAGAAGACCATTCTTCTGTGCTCCATGACCTTGATGTCTGTGATGACCATGTTGTTGCACATGGCAGCCTTGTGGAGTCCGTGGGCAGTATTTGCAGTGAAGCTTGTCCAGGGAGCCTGCACTGTAAGTGTGTCTAGTGCATCATCATTGTCATTATCATCATCAGTGTCTCACGTACCTCTTCATCAGTTTAATTATTATCTCCATCATGATTGTCATCAGTGTCATATACCTCTTCATCAGTTTAATTATTATCTTCATCATGATTGTCATCATCATCATCATCAGTGTCATGTACCTCTTCATCAGTTTAATTATTATCTTCATCATGATTGTCATCATCATCATCAGTGTCACGTACCTCTTCATCAGTTTAATTATTATCTTCATCATGATTGTCATCAGTGTCATGTACCTTTTCATCAGTTTAATTATTATCTTCATCATGATTGTCATCATCATCATCATCATCAGTGTCATGTACCTCTTCATCAGTTTAATTATTATCTTCATCATGATTGTCATCATCATCACCATCATCAGTGTCATGTACCTCTTCATCAGTTTAATTATTATCTTCTTCATGATTGTCATCATCATCATCAGTGTCTCATGTACCTCTTCATCAGTTTAATTATTATCTTCATCATGATTGTCATCATCATCATCAGTGTCTCACGTACCTCTTCATCAGTTTAATTATTATCTTCATCATGATTATCATCAAACTATTTTCTCTCTGAAGCATGAGTAAACTGGGTTGTTTATCTTCTATCCAACTACACAGTTATGTATCATGTCTACTATTATCTTTTCTATAGCTGTAGTACAAACCAACACTCTTGACATGTTCTCAAATTTGGAAGATGTGTTTTTGTGTATCAATTATTTTTCAGTGTTATGTATGAATTATTTATGTCTTATATGTATTTGTTTGTTAACCACATATATTTTGTGGATATTATGGGATGTATTAATGATTTTTGTCTGCAGTGTTTTCCTACTGTTATTTCATATGTACGCCTCTGTACGCCACAAACAATTGTATTTACCAATTCACATGTAGATGCCAGGCCGTTTACATTGGTCGAACGGAGAGACAGCTTAACAAATGGGTGTCAGAACACATACCTCAATGGGTCAACAAGATACAACACACAGGAGTGGCTAGCCGCGAGGAGCCGACACACCGGAAGCTCCCGGCGTCTTCAATCGGCAGACACATTGTCGCCAGTGGTCACGTTGTGTCCAGAGACACTGCATTTCGCGTGTTGTTTAGAACACAAAATACTCGCTTGTTAAAATTTGCAGAAGCAATTATGATCTATCAACGCAAGCCAGAATTGTGTAAACAGAAAGACATGTTAGTCAGCTTAAAATTACCGTGGTAGATAAGTGACATTACTGTGCGAAATTGTGTATATTTCAACTTGAAGGATTTATCTAGTTAATTTCACGTAAGTTGTGTGATTTCTGCAGTATGTACCTGACGAGATGCAGCGAAATATGCCAGGCAATAAATCGTGCAATCTATTGTTTGTGTCTTCGTTATTCAAATTCACTACGGGAAAACATTGTTTTGTATTTCATATGTATTTATTATTTATATGGATTATAACTTATTTCTGTTAATGCAAATCCTATTATATCCAGTAGGGTGCATCCACCAGATGCTGACATTACAAAGAATATTTACATAACGTTTTCACTAGGGGGAATAACTACCAGCATTGAGAGCACCATTCAGGGGAAACTACCATCGTGTCAGTCTAACTTGAGGGAGATAATTGGAAGTGTTGGCTGTGCTCATGATGGGGAGCTGCAGAAGTGCAGTGGCTCGATGCTTGGGGTGGCTTGATGCTTGGAGTGGCTCGATGCTTGGAGTGGCTCGATGCTTGGAGTGGCTGGATGCTTGGAGTAGCTCGATGTTTGGAGTGGCTGGATGCTTGGAGTAGCTGGATGCTTGGAGTGGCTGGATGCTTGGAGTAGCTCCATGCTTGGAGTGGCTCCATGCTTGGAGTGGCTCCATGCTTGGAGTGGCTTGATGCTTGGAGTGGCTGGATGCTTGGAGTGGCTCCATGCTTGGAGTGGCTCCATGCTTGGAGTGGCTCCATGCTTGGAGTGGCTCCATGCTTGGAGTGGCTTGATGCTTGGAGTAGCTCGATGTTTGGAGTGGCTCGATGCTTGGAATGGCTCGATGCTTGGAGTGGCTCGATGCTTGGAGTGGCTCGATGCTTGGTGTGGCTCGATGCTTGGAGTGGCTCGATGCTTGGAGTGGCTCGATGCTTGGAGCTGCAGTAGCATATAGGCTGGATCCTTGTTTCACAGGTGTTGATTTTGCATGATTTGGATAATTTCTTAGTTTGACATGCGTCCATCCATCTATCATGTGCCATGCCGATAAGTGTGGGCGGTCATGATTCACCATTTCACTCGATCATTAGAGTTATGAATAAGCTCAGTGTTCTTGTCTCAACCATACTATATGGCCATGCCATCCAGGTATTTACTTCTTGGTCTTCCCCTTTTTCTCTTCCCCTCGATCTTGCCAATTTTCACCATGCTCTACAATTTATTTCTTCTCATAACATGCCCAAAAATGTTGACTGTCTATGTCAAATTTCTCTAATCAGTTTACGATTTTCATTTGATTCTTGTAGGACTTGGTCGTTTTTCTGTCTGTCCATGGTATTCTGTGCATTCTCCTCAGAAACCACATTTCCACCATCACCTGGTGTTTTTCAGCTTTTCTGCTCATTGTCCATGCTTCACATCCAAACAGAAGTACAGGCTCTGTGTAGCACCTCAACATTCTTTTTCTCATTGCACATGATATCTTTTTATTGGTCAGTATGTTTTCCATCCAGCAAAAGACTATCTTCGCCATATCGATTCTTGTTCTAATCTCTTAAAGGCATCTCCCATTAGATGTTATACTGTTTCAAGATAATTGTACCGATTCACTTGTTTAAGAATATTCCCATTTACTTCTTTCATCCTAGTGATGACCATAATCTGTGTCTTCTTACAATTCAATTCTAACCCTAGTTGTTCACGTAGTCAATAAAGCAAAGATGTAAGTCTTTGTTTACTTCTATAGAACGTTCAATTAAACTGTTCTCAATATATACACAGCATTTACTGTACCCTTTCCTTTTACAAACCCACATTGTTCTTCCCCTATTTCAGGTTGTATTTTCTTCCTCACTCTTTGCATGATAATTCTTAGCAAAACCTTCATGATGTGGCTCATTATACTAATTGTTCTATATTGACCACATTTCCTATTCATCTGTAAATTTAATGGACCAAGAGATCTAATAACCTGCATTCCTTCAGTTTTGGCTATATTTTTTATTGTTAGTTTTGATGATCACTTTACCTATGATATTATTTTGCACTATCTTGCAGGCACTAGCAATAATTGCCATCTATGGGATGTGGGGCAAGTGGGCCCCACCCAGAGAGCGGGCCAGTTTGATCACCCTGTCCATGTCCGGACAGAACCTGGGCAACATTATCGTCTTCCCTGTGTCAGGACTGCTCTGCAAGCACGGCTTCCTTGGGGGGTGGCCCTCCATTTTCTACGTCTTCGGTTAGTGCAAACATGATAGTGTCTGTTGTGTACACAGTTAATGCATTCAAAACAAAGAAATCCCATAATGAATGTCAACACAGAAACCACACACAATAGCTTGCACTGTTTGTTGCCTGGCATATTTTTTTGCATACTGAAAAGTTATATATCATATGACATGACTAATGGAACTATTGATTATGTGGTTGTTTCGGGATTTGAAATTTACACACAAATAGTCACTGATAGTGTTCAGATGCCAAGCATTTGTTATCCCCACCTTAGTCACAAACTCACTATAAAGTCTTTCTGTCAGCATAAAATTGGTTAGAAACATCATATGTCAATTCTAGTGTGAGTGCCAGGAAACTTTCATAGGTACAATGGAATGACAGTTTGCAAACCGAGCAGCCGAACATATAGCAGTATGGGTGGTTCAGTGGAAGCCCTGCACAGTCAACAGGCCAACAAATTCCAAGCTCAACCATCTCTCAACATCTGCTAAATTGTGGGTATAAAGTTAACAAGGCAAAAGGTGTTTTGCATATTCTATATGACTATGAAAAAATGCTGAGGTATTGGCAATTAGATGTTTCTAACAATTTTATGCAGACAAAAAGACTTTATAGTGAGTTTGTGATTAAGGTGAGGATAACAATTGTTCCCCATATGAACAGTGTCAGTGAATATGTGTATGTATTTCAGTCAAAATGTGATTGATCTATTCCCTTCATATAACATACAGCTTGCACCTGGTGAGATGCAGCAAAATATACCAGGCTGCACATTTTGAAACCATTACTTATGGCTTCCTTGATTAACGTAAATAAAATAGGAAAGAGAGAGAACATATTTCAGCACCAACAGATTTGCTGTCCGGTATGTGCCGCCATGTTACGTCTGATGTACAGTAAACATGTGTATCCATCTCCTTACGCCTTCTTCACATATAAGTAGCCTCAGCCAGCCTGTAACACATTCAACATCCAGAATGTGCTGCAGGGACATGGATGCATCTGGAAGACAACCAGACTTGACACAGGCCGCACAGACAGGTGCAGATGTAGCAGCTGCACGGACACTGACCCGTCTCCCGTGTCTTTTTTTGTTTACACAACAATTATTTATCTATTGTGATCACAACTGCCTTAGGATATCTTAACATGCATCCATTGTGTGTGTTCAACAACACACAGTAAGCAGTTCCTCCAAAAGTCAAGTGAACGAGAATCAAGCAGTTGGTGTTCTATAGCTGAAGCGGGTAATTTTATCTCCACAGGTTTTGCATGATAGTTTAAAATTATTGTGTAAATAAGTGTTTTATGTATTTCAACTTCCATTTTTCATTGTTTGTCAGGCAATGAATTATTATTTTTGTACAATATGTTAGTTGTCAGATAAGTATATTGGTTTTCCCAATTTTGTCAAATTTGCATGTTTATCTGTTTACCTAGCTGTGTACTAAAATATTATGTTATTTTTAAATCTCATTTTTATGTCTAGCATTGTGACCTTGAACTGAAGATACATGTTTTTCCTCCAGGTGGTTTCGGTTTTGTGTGGATTATTTTATTCTTCCTGTTCTCTGATGAATCACCGTCAAGCCACAGATTTATCACGGAGCAGGAGAGGAAGTATATCACGTCTGCTCTGTCTCACAGTCCACGCACAAGGCAAGTATGTATGATTTGTATCACTTTAGCACATGTAATATACACACACCAACACAAGCTCTCTCTCTCTCTCTCTCTCTCTCTCTCTCTCTCTCTCTCTCTCTCTCTCTCTCTCTCTCTCTCTCTCTCTCTCTCTCTCTCTCTCTCTCTCTCTCTCTCTCTCTCACACACACAAACACACAAGGCAAGTATGTATGATTTGTATCACTTTAGCACATGTAATATACACACACCAACACAAGCGCTCTCTCTCTCTCTCTCTCTCTCTCTCTCGCTCACACAAACACACACATACACACACAAGGCAAGTATGTATGATTTGTATCACTTTAGCACATGTAATATATACACACTAACACAAGCTCTCTCTCTGTCTGTCTCTCTGTCTGTCTGTCTGTCTCTGTCTGTCTGTCTGTCTCTCTCTCTCTCCCTCCCTCTCTCTGTCTCTCTCTCTCTCTCCCTCTCTGTCTCTCTCTCTGTCTCTCTCTTTCTCTCTCTCTCTCTCTCTCTCTCTCTCTCTCTCTCTCTCTCTCTCTCTCTCTCACACACACACACACACACAAGGCAAGTATGTATGATTTGTATAACTTTAACACATGTAATATATACACACTAACACAAGCTCTCTCTGTCTCTCTCTCTCTGTCTCTCTCTCTCTCTCTCTGTCTGTCTCTGTCTCTGTCTCTGTCTCTCTCTCTCTCTCTCTCATATATACACATGGCAAATGTGTATGATTTGGATCACTTTATTATATATACTCCAATACAGACTCTCAAACACACACACACAGAAAGACACATATGTATGATTTGTATTACATTTAGCATATACACACCCACACAGGCTCTTTGAAACACTGTGGAGATATAGAACAGAAGAATCGTTACAACCGACATTAAATGTGGAGATGGCACTTTATGAAGATGATTCTATATTTTTCATTTATTTATGATGTTTATAAATGGTGTCTTATCCACAGCCGAAGGTGCCGTGGGTAGCCATGCTGACGTCATTACCCTTCTGGGGAATTGTCATTGGCCAGTTCAGCTTCACATGGGGTCTGCTGCTGGTACTCTCCACCCTGCCACAGTACATGTACGAGGTTCTCAAGTTTGACATCAAGTCGGTGAGTGGGCCACCTCTCTTGCTCTATGACGTGTCCTGGCAATTGTTCTAACACTTGATGTTTGACATCAAGTCGGTGAGTGGGCCACCTCTCTTGCTCTATGACGTGTCCTGGCAATTGTTCTAACACTTGATGTTTGACATCAAGTCGGTGAGTGGGCCACCTCTCTTACTCTATGACGTGTCCTGGCAATTGTTCTAACACTTGATGTTTGACATCAAGTCGGTGAGTGGGCCACCTCTCTTGCTCTATGACGTGTCCTGGCAATTGTTCTAACACTTGATGTTTGACATCAAGTCGGTGAGTGGGCCACCTCTCTTGCTCTATGACGTGTCCTGGCAATTGTTCTAACACTTGATGTTTGACATCAAGTCGGTGAGTGGGCCACCTCTCTTGCTCTATGACGTGTCCTGGCAATTGTTCTAACACTTGATGTTTGACATCAAGTCGGTGAGTGGGCCACCTCTCTTGCTCTATGACGTGTCCTGGCAATTGTTCTAACACTTGATGTTTGACATCAAGTCGGTGAGTGGGCCACCTCTCTTACTCTATGACGTGTCCTGGCAATTGTTCTAACACTTGATGTTTGACATCAAATCAGTGAGTGGGCCACCTCTCTTGCTCTATTACGTGTCCTGGCAATTGTTCTAACACTTGATGTTTGACATCAAGTCGGTGAGTGGGCCACCTCTCTTGCTCTATTACGTGTCCTGGCAATTGTTCTAACACTTGATGTTTGACATCAAATCAGTGAGTGGGCCACCTCTCTTGCTCTATTACGTGTCCTGGCAATTGTTCTAACACTTGATGTTTGACATCAAGTCAGTGAGTGGGCCACCTCTCTTGCTCTATTACGTGTCCTGGCAATTGTTCTAACACTTGATGTTTGACATCAAATCAGTGAGTGGGCCACCTCTCTTGCTCTATTACGTGTCCTGGCAATTGTTCTAACACTTGATGTTTGACATCAAGTCGGTGAGTGGGCCACCTCTCTTGCTCTATTACGTGTCCTGGCAATTGTTCTAACACTTGATGTTTGACATCAAATCAGTGAGTGGGCCACCTCTCTTCCTCTATTACGTGTCCTGGCAATTGTTCTAACACTTGATGTTTGACATCAAATCAGTGAGTGGGCCACCTCTCTTCCTCTATTACGTGTCCTGGGAATTGTTCTAACACTTGATGTTTGACATCAAATCAGTGAGTGGGCCACCTCTCTTCCTCTATTACGTGTCCTGGCAATTGTTCTAACACTTGATGTTTGACATCAAGTCGGTGAGTGGGCCACCTCTCTTCCTCTATTACGTGTCCTGGCAATTGTTCTAACACTTGATGTTTGACATCAAATCAGTGAGTGGGCCACCTCTCTTGCTCTATTACGTGTCCTGGCAATTGTTCTAACACTTGATGTTTGACATCAAATCAGTGAGTGGGCCACCTCTCTTGCTCTATTACGTGTTCTGGCAATTGTTCTAACACTTGATGTTTGACATCAAGTCGGTGAGTGGGCCACCTCTCTTCCTCTATGACGTGTCCTGGCAATTGTTCTAACACTTGATGTTTGACATCAAATCAGTGAGTGGGCCACCTCTCTTGCTCTATTACGTGTCCTGGCAATTGTTCTAACACTTGATGTTTGACATCAAGTCGGTGAGTGGGCCACCTCTCTTCCTCTATGACGTGTCCTGGCAATTGTTCTAACACTTGATGCAGTTTAAACTGGCCTAATATCTAGTCTGGGTGTTACACCAGCTGTGTATCTTCAGTATCTTACCAGCTGTTAACACAGGAGTTCACACATCAGTGTCATGGATATTTGAGTGAAACAACAAATTACCCTAGAAATTTCATGAAATATATTTGTTCATTGTATAGAAAACAACTCTGAATTCAGCCATGAATGAATCACCAAAAAACAAGAAGTAGATTGTGAGTTTGACTATAACACGAATACAAGAAACAAAATGGTCATTCCGGCTAAAGGTTTTTCATGTAGTTGTGTCGGTTTATGATTGTTTATTCGGTACTGAAGAAGGCTTTAGCCGCAACATGCAATTTATTTTATTGCCTTTTTAAGCTTTACTGCAGTTCCCCTTATTCTTTATTAACCATTTCCCATTCCCTTGAACTGCTACTATATGATTCGTCTTGGTAGTCTGTCAAGTTTTTGTCACCTTTTAAAGTCAATTTTGTATGTGTGTGCTCAGGGTTAATGATTATATGTTCACCGTTTGATTCTCCTTATTCTTGTTAACTTGAATTCAGCCATACACCACTGAACTAGTTCTGACTTCATACACCACTGAACTAGTTCTGACTTCATACACCACTGAACTATTTCTGACTCCATACACCACTGAACTATTTCTGACTCCATATATGACTCAACTATTTCTGACTTCATACACCACTGAACTAGTTCTGACTTCATACACCACTGAACTATTTCTGACTCCATACATGACTCAACTATTTCTGACTTCATACACCACTGAACTATTTCTGACTTCATATACCACTGAACTATTTCTGACTCCATACATGACTCAACTATTTATGACTTCATACACCACTGAACTATTTCTGACTTCATACACCACTGAACTCTTTCTGACTCCATACACCACTGAACTAGTTCTGACTTCATCACTGAACTATTTCTGACTCCAGACATCACAGAGATTCATCATCTAAAACAAGGTGTTGCTTGTGTTTGTGAATACAAACATTCTTAACAGAGCTTTGTGAATTGTTAGGTAAGACATAAAATCTGGATGTTTACAGAATGGCATCTTCACCATGCTGCCCTACATTGCTCTGCTGTTTGTGACACAAGCTGCAGGAGCCATCAGTGACTTGATGATCAGGAGAAGGATTCTGGGAGTCCTGTGGACAAGGCGGCTGTGTGTACTGATAGGTGGGTTTTTCTGTGTGTGTGTCACTATGTGTGTGTCTCTGTGTGTTTACTGATAGGTAGGTTATTCTGTGTGTATCTCTGTGTGTTTACTGATAGTGTCACCGCCTCACTGTTAGATATATTATTAGAGGGCTGCAACTCCAGCCCAAGGGAGAGACTCTATAGATATCAATAGATATATAGACATAGGCTAGATAGTTTGCTAGACTGTTGTATGATAACTATGTGTTTGATGTTAACCAGCTGTGATATGTAATATACGCCAACGCATACTGTATATGTATACACAATAAATATTCAATCTCATAGCGAACAGATTTATTGTTGCCTGTATGAACCCAAGTTCAGTTACCTAGATAAGAGCAAGACGATGACAGGCTTTTGACTGGGAGCGTAAAAACGGTATTCCCCCCACTCCCAGTCCCACTAATATTCCCCCCCTCCCAGTCCCACTAATCTATAAAGGTTTGGTTTGGTTGTGGTGATAATTTGGCAAATTGTTGTTGGTAACCTGCAGTATCTAACGAAAAATGTTGGAGAATGCGTTGTTTTAAGTAATCGTAGTCTTTTCGCATTTCCTGTGGCACTGTCTCTATTACTTTTAGTGGTTCAAGAGCTAAGTTTCTCATTAGAATAAATGCCCAATCTGATTTAATGATCTTATGGTAGGCCATGAGACACTCAAAATTTTCCAAGTAGGCGCTGATGGAATCTCCTGAGCAGAACGCCTTCACGAGGCCTTTATACTTATTATATTTTTGTTCTTCCTCTTTGCTTCTTAGCTTATTTATCGATATTTCTGCGTTGGACTCAAGCTCCATCTGTTTTAGTTTCACTTGTGTATCAGCATTCAATTGGGCTTGCTTGGCCGCCGCGTCGAGCTCCATTTGTAATTTCTTTTCTGCTGCCTGCATTTGCATTTTCTTTTCTTCTGCCTCCATCTGCATCTGAATTTTCTTTTCTTCGGCCTCCATTTGCAATTTCTTTTCTTCTCGTTCTATCGCTCTTTCTTCACGGGCAATGTTTTCTGCGTGCGTTTTCTGTGCCCATTCTGACAATTTCTCTTCTTTATAACCTAACTTTATTCTTTGCTCAATGCATTTATCTAAGGTAGACATTTTGTGTTTTACTTGTTTGTAATGTTTATAAAGTTAAATCCCTTAGAAAAAATGTTGTGTAGTCGAAAATTTGGTTAACTCCCTTACTTATTAATGTGTAAATCAAAATGCAAGGTTATATTGGTGATAAGGTCATGAATATGCCAACAAATCAATATGAAGCAACATAATACATTGATGAAAGATGAGAAGTACAGCTTAGAGTTACAATGGGTATGACATGAAACTTAGCTTTCAATCAGAGAACTCGCCGATGTTGTCCCGAAAAGCTTGTCTTGTAATTTCGCCACTGTTGGAAAGGTTACATAGGTTGCACGCGGCACTATTCGCGGAACAATCTGCTCGTAGAGTGAGAAAACATTAGTAACAGTCAAAAAATGTCACAGTCATGTCAAAAATAGTTTACAAACCACAATAATGAGACACACTGCTTAGGCACTGCTGAGATACTGCTGAGGGACTCAGATTAATCCTATTTTATTGCTAGATAGCTACTAATTTTTGTAAACTTGTAAGTTAACAATTCTTTTGGTTTAAACAACTCAATGTGATATGATCAATTAAGTAATTTTACATGGCAATTAATAGTTATTTCACAATAGATTTTATGCCAAAACCGGAAAACTAGCCCCCAAAAAGCCTGTCATCGTCTTGCTCTTATCTAGGTAACTGAACTTGGGTTCATACAGGCAACAATAAATCTGTTCGCTATGAGATCGAATATTTATTGTGTATACATATACAGTATGCGTTGGCGCATATTACATATCACAGCTGGTTAACATCAAACACATAGTTATCATACAACAGTCTAGCAAACTATCTAGCCTATGTCTATATATCTATTGATATCTATAGAGTCCCTCAAAGGCAGGCCCTGTTGCCTCTCTCCAGTCCGTCTGTCCTCTGCCGGTCTCCGCGTGTCCCAATCCGACACGGGCGGTAACTCGGTCCGAGTTCCTCGTGGACCCCGCTTTAGGCGGGCCACATCAGTGTCCACCGAACCATGGTCTCGATGACCGGTGTTTCGAGAAGGCTCTAGATTACTCAGGCTCTGAGCGACTCGTTTCTCTCCCTTGGGCTGGAGTTGCAGCCCTCTAATAATATATCTAACGGTGAGGCGGTGACAGATAGGTAGGTTATTCTGTGTGGTCTTTGTGTTTACTGAAAGGTAGATTATTCTGTGTGTGTGTGTACTGATAGGTAGGTTATTTTGTATGTGTCTATGTATCAAGAAAAACATTATTTTCATCGCCATGGTAACCAATGTCCACATGACTGTTTCAGCCAATCTGGTGCCGGCAGTGCTATTGACTGCCATGAGCTTCCTGGATCACACGCAAGCTGCCCTAGCCATCACTTTACTGGTGGCCGCAGTCGGCATTTCAGGTTTGTTACTGGACATTGTTCAGCTTTGTAGTTAAGGTTGTTGCAAATCCTTTACCAGATGTAGCAGTCAACCCAGGAATTTTTGGGTGTCTGTGATTTCTTGGCAAGTTTTCATTCAGTAGTTTGCCATTGTTTCTGAACGGCCAGAATAAAGACCATTGTATGGAAACCAACGCAAGGTAGTCTTTTGCCAAATTGGCCACAGCTGTGCTTTGAAAGCAGTATGGAGAATTACAAATTCCATTCGTTACCTCTTCGCTACAGAGCCAGTAGCATCATAGAGACCTTGATAATTCTTATGACATTCTAAAAGCGTTGCTTGCAATGTATGATATTCTAGTGGCATTGCACATAACTAATGACATTCTGGAGACATTGTCTACAACTTACGACATTTTCATCATCATTATCATCATCATCATCAAGTTCTATGTCGACAGGCGTGGGCGGTCATGGCTCACCATCTCACACGGTCACCAGAGTCTCAAATCAGGTCTGTGTTCTTGTCCCGACCATGCCAACTTGCCAAACCATCAAGATATTTATTCCTCTGTCTTCCTCTTGCTCTCTTCCCATCAAGCTTGCCAGTTGTCACCAAATTCTCCAATTGTCCAAACAATCTTGACTGCTTACGTCTAATTTCTCCAATCAATCTCTGTTTTTTATTTTTATCTTTATTGCCTCATTTGATTTACTGACTGTCCATAACATTCCTTTTATTTTTCTCAAAAACCACATTTCCACCGCCATTAGATGTTTCTCATTCTACTAAACCCCTAATTCATGTAAAACTTTGTAATTTATGTTACAATTGTGTAGTTCCTTTCTAAATTTTATGAATGAAATCAATATTAAGTTCTTCAGCTCTCATGATGGTTTAACATCTCCCTAACATGCTTTTCCAATGGTTTCTACTGTCTGCAACTCACTTCAGTGATACCTATTTTCAGTGACAGATCCATCTTGCGTGGTTAAGAACTGTGGTCCTTGCTGGACCTCTTCAATGCGCACCCATGATCTTGCCTTTGATGACCCACATAAACCTCCTGCCATGTGATTTGCCCAAACTACAACAGCTTTCTTTTATTTATTGCTTTCAATCTTTTATCAGTTCTTGTTGCTTCATAACTCAAGCAGAATGCTGATGTAATGAATGATAATTTAATGTCTGTTTTACACAAAGTATTTAACGTATATGTTATGGATATCATTTGATATGTGTTTTACAAAGGTAATTTAATATATCTTGTAAATGTATCTTTCCATTGTTTCCTCAGTCTAGATTTTATCTTGTGCATTTCTATGTCTAGGATTTCTTCTTTCTGCATTTATTTCTTGTATATTTCTCTGTCCAACATTTCCTCTCTCTATATTGTATCTTGTATAGTTCTCTGTCCAATGTTTCCTATTTCTGGATTTTATCTTGGATATTTCTCTGTGCAATGTTTCCTCTTTCTGGATTTTATCTTGGATATTTCTCTGTGCAATGTTTCCTCCTTCTGGATTTTATCTTGGATATTTCTCTGTGCAATGTTTCCTCTTTCTGGATTTTATCTTGGATATTTCTCAGTGCAATGTTTCCTCTTTCTGGATTTTATCTTGGATATTTCTCTGTGCAATGTTTCCTCTTTCTGGATTTTATCTTGGATATTTCTCTGTGCAATGTTTCCTCTTTCTGGATTTTATCTTGGCTATTTCTCAATGCAATGTTTCCTCTTTCTGGATTTTATCTTGGATATTTCTCTGTGCAATGTTTCCTCTTTCTGGATTTTATCTTGGATATTTCTCTGTGCAATGTTTCCTCTTTCTGGATTTTATCTTGGATATTTCTCTGTGCAATGTTTCCTCTTTCTGGATTTTATCTTGGATATTTCTCTGTCCAATGTTTCCTCTTTCTGGATTTTATCTTGGATATTTCTCTGTCCAATGTTTCCTCTTTCTGGATTTTATCTTGGATATTTCTCTGTGCAATGTTTCCTGTTTCTGGATTTTATCTTGAATATTTCTCTGTCCAATGTTTCTTTTATCTTGAATATTTCCCTGTCCAATGTTTCCTCTCTTTCCTCTATATGGATTTTATCTCATATATTTCTATCCAATGTTTCCTCTATCTGGATTTTATCTCATATATTTCTTAGTCCAAAGTTTCCTCTATCTGGATTTTATCTTATATATTTCTTTGTCCAATATTTCCTCTCTCTGGATTTTATGTCGTAAATTTCTATGTCCAACATTTTCTCTGTTTGGAATTTATCTCGTAAATTTCTCTGTCCAATGTTTCCTGTGTTCGGATTTTATCTTGTATATTTCTATGTCCAATGTTTCCTCTGTTGGAAATTATCTTGTATATTTCTACATCCAGGGTTTGCTCTGTCAGGGTTTCTTGTGAGCCCCTATGACATTGCCCCAACTTTTGCCACGGAGATGATGATTATAATCAACACTGCAGCCACTGTCCCAGGCATTGTGGCAACTTATTTTGTAGCTGCAGTCACCAAAGATGTAAGTTATTCAAACTAAGTTCTTTTTATTTTCCGTTTTCTTCATTTTCTGAATATGTTGCAATCAGAGAGAAGATAAAATAAGATTAGGACAGGAACTGAAGTATAAAGGAGAGAAACATGGTAATATATGGATGTCATTAGTAACTCGACGTAAACACCATGATTGATTAGCGACTACGATCTGTGTTGAACGAGAGCAGAGATTGGACCATGTGTGGTGTGAATGAGTAAAAGGTCAGTCTTCTGACAGGAAGTGTGAACATCTGACAGGAAGTGTGAACAATAATGGGTCTGTGAGACTACACATGTATTACTGCTGGAAACTGGAAGTGTATCTTGTAGTTCTCTTGTGCAAATCATCAAAGATGACTAAAGCGGGTTGATTTGACACTGGTTGTCTCACACCACAGACAAATATCTGCTAACATCCAAACAACCATGAACTGACCTACAAAGGGCTCAGCATGCCTGGTTATGGGATTGAAATCCACTGGAGTCATCTCTGTGTTGAGGAAAAGACAAAGACAGTTTAGTTTAGTTTAGTTTAGTTTATGGATCAACATCACGGCACACAGTTTAACCCATAAGTGCTCCATTTTTCTCCTAACTCAAACCTGAGTCTGGAGAAACTCAGCTCAATGCACGAACTCCGTTGCATCGGTGAGGATCATGAAATACTTTGGGTAGATTTTTAACTCGAAATTTTGCCCGGGCAGCGCTGTTAGCTACTCTTTTTCCATTTCCAACTGCCAAGGGATTTTTTACGTGCGCAACAATACACACGGGCGTCCGATCTCGCGTCCGATCTCACTACCCAGAGACCAGGGGAAATTTTATTACCGGAAGTCCAGGTGGATTTTTTAAATAAATCCTGGTCCTTGCCGGGGCCTGAACCCGGGACCTCCAGCACTCGAGGCGGACACCATACCTCAAGACCACTCAGCCCCCCTGACCAAAGACAAAGACAACTTATCACAAACATCAGAAGGAGACAGTTGACATTTGTTGGTCACATTATGAGAAGACAACAGTGGAACATGAGGTGACAACTGGAAAGATTTGTGGAAAGTGAGATAGATGAAGACAAGGAGAGAGAATTCTTGAAAGCCATGTGTCCTGCCATAAAAGGGTGAATCAGCCATGCAGTGCACAACCAGACGTATGTGAATAACTAAGCTATTCTCAAAGTGAACATTCTGCCAGTTCAAGGAAGACTACTGTGGAAAAGTGAGTTGTGTTCTTCATAAGTACATCCATGATTAAGGGCCTTGATGCCTGGCGTGGGTGAGCATGATTTTCTCAACATCTGGCAATCTGCGATGGCATGTATCAGTTTGTATACCTACACCCTTCAAGCCAAGACTGTCAAGAGTTATTTCTCCATCTCGTCCTCTCTCTCTTTTCTTCACAAATCTTTCCATCCTTCTTCTTCTTCTCACCATATGTTCAAATTCTTCTCTTCTCATCATGTGGTGACAAATGATGACTGCCGTTTCTTGACATTTGTGATATTAGTCTCTTTCATAATGTTCAAATTATTCATGTTGACTCACCAAGGAATGTTCAACATTCATCAGTAAAACCACATCTCTGAAGCTTCTAGAGACTTTGTTGCTTATTTATTGATTGTCCAGCTTATACAGCCATGTATTAAACCTGGTTCTATGTAACATGCAAGAACTCTTTTTCTCATCACAAAGTTTTGGAGAAGCATGATCCCCCACACCAATCAGCCAGGACATCCCTGTTTTAAAACAAAAGCCACAGTAATTGTTGTGGTTGTAATTTTTGTAGGGGTTGTAACTTTTGTTGTGGTTGCAACTTGTGATGGAAGTATTGATGCATTATAGATGATAGATCTAAGGGGGAGTAATTCTCACATAATTTGCTTGTTGACACTCATCAGCAAACGCGAGAGCAGTGGCAAGTGGTCTACTTCTTGACGGCCGGGATCTACGTGCTGGGTGCCACCTGCTTCTGTCTGCTGTCCCGAGGAAACATTCAGCCCTGGGCCATGGACAGCATGCCATATGCCACCTCAGAGATTGAGATAACCACAGATGGAGAGAAAAGAGCAGCAAATGAGAAGGAACTAATGCTAAATGATTGTTAAAGTTTGTGTCTCAGGGGAATGTAAATAAAATAGTTATCATGACATTTATGTTGTTTATTTAAAATATGTTCATTTGAATTACACTGTGTGTGTTTATAAATATTGCCATGATATAATACTAAATGATTGTTAAATTGTGTGTCTCAGAGAAATTTAATTAAAATAGTTATCATGATTGTTGTTCCTTTGAAATATGTTCATTTGAATTACACTGTGTATGTTTATATAGCCGGTCTCTCTGGCCGAGGGGTTACACCACTTTCTCCATAATCCCGTTTATCATGCAGAGTCTCGTAGCGGGCAAGAACTTGGAGCGGTTCATCCCCCGCTGGTGACTTGCGAGATAATTGAGCCGGCCGCTCAGAAAGCAATGGCAAACTACTGAGCGTAATCTTGCCAAGAAATCAACAGACAGCTGAAAGATGCTGCTGTTGACAGCGATGTCCTGTAAAAGGATATGCAAATTTTACACACAAAAAAGTTTAAATATTGAGCACAACCCACTACTGGCAACGCCAATCGCATTCTGGTATGAACCTAAGGCCTATCCACGTCAATATGGAAGCACTATACTCGAGTTTCATTTGAGCTGTAACCACGCGGCACACACTGAACACACCAAATTATCACAACAGAATATCACAACGTTACCCATCGTAGGCTATGCTCAAGATTGTTCAGTGTGTGCCGTGTGGTTACACACCCGCTTCACACACGTGATCCGGGACTGTTTCCGGATCCGGTCAGGGATATGCACTACTGACGAGCTCAAATGAGGGCGAAACTCGAGTATAGTGCTTCCATATTGACGTGGATAGGCCTTAGGTTCATACCAGAATGCGATCGGCGTTGCCAGTAGTGGGTTGTGCTCAATATTTAAATTTCAAATCCCGAAACAACCACATAATCAAAAAAAAGTTTATAAATCACCATCACATGCATTATCATAGGTATTGACATAGTGTGGGTGTATGTGTCATAGGTTCATTCGACTGAAGCATTTTCCTGACCCCCCACTGCAGGCAAATCCATGGTTTCCTTGATTTCCAGCTGAACAAATCCCTCAGTGTAGTCTAGCTGGTGTCTGTATGTAGTATTTCATTTATTTTGTGTTCTAGACAAATCCATGGTTTCCCTGATTGCCAGCTGAACAAATGCCTCGGTGTAGTCTAGCTGGTGTCTGTATGTAGTATTTCATTTATTTTGTGTTCTAGACAAATCCATGGTTTCCTTGATTTCCAGCTGAACAAATCCCTCAGTGTAGTCTAGCTGGTGTCTGTATGTAGTATTTCATTTATTTTGTGTTCTAGACAAATCCATGGTTTCCCTGATTGCCAGCTGAACAAATGCCTCGGTGTAGTCTAGCTGGTGTCTGTATGTAGTATTTCATTTATTTTGTGTTCTAGACAAATCCATGGTTTCCTTGATTTCCAGCTGAACAAATCCCTCAGTGTAGTCTAGCTGGTGTCTGTATGTAGTATTTCATTTATTTTGTGTTCTAGACAAATCCATGGTTTCCCTGATTGCCAGCTGAACAAATGCCTCGGTGTAGTCTAGCTGGTGTCTGTATGTAGTATTTCATTTATTTTGTGTTCTAGACAAATCCATGGTTTCCCTGATTGCCAGCTGAACAAATGCCTCGGTGTAGTCTAGCTGGTGTCTGTATGTAGTATTTCATTTATTTTGTGTTCTAGACAAATCCATGGTTTCCCTGATTGCCAGCTGAACAAATGCCTCGGTGTAGTCTAGCTGGTGTCTGTATGTAGTATTTCATTTATTTTGTGTTCTAGACAAATCCATGGTTTTTCCTGATTGCCAGCTGAACAAATGCCTCGGTGTAGTCTAGCTGGTGTCTGTATGTAGTATTTCATTTATTTTGTGTTCTAGACAAATCCATGGTTTCCCTGATTGCCAGCTGAACAAATGCCTCGGTGTAGTCTAGCTGGTGTCTGTATGTAGTATTTGATTTATTTTGTGTTCTAGACAAATCCATGGTTTCCCTGATTGCCAGCTGAACAAATGCCTCGGTGTAGCGTAGCTGGTGTCTGTATGTGTATTTCATGTATTTTGTGTTCTAGACAAATCCATGGTTTCCCTGATTGCCAGCTGAACAAATGCCTCGGTGTAGTCTAGCTGGTGTCTGTATGTAGTATTTGATTTATTTTGTGTTCTAGACAAATCCATGGTTTCCCTGATTGCCAGCTGAACAAATGCCTCGGTGTAGCCTAGCTGGTGTCTGTATGTAGTATTTGATTTATTTTGTGTTCTAGACAAATCCATGGTTTCCCTGATTGCCAGCTGAACAAATGCCTCGGTGTAGCGTAGCTGGTGTCTGTATGTAGTATTTCATTTATTTTGTGTTCTAGACAAATCCATGGTTTCCCTGATTGCCAGCTGAACAAATGCCTCGGTGTAGTCTAGCTGGTGTCTGTATGTAGTATTTGATTTATTTTGTGTTCTAGACAAATCCATGGTTTCCCTGATTGCCAGCTGAACAAATGCCTCGGTGTAGCGTAGCTGGTGTCTGTATGTAGTATTTCATTTATTTTGTGTTCTAGACAAATCCATGGTTTCCCTGATTGCCAGCTGAACAAATGCCTCGGTGTAGCGTAGCTGGTGTCTGTATGTAGTATTTGATTTATGTTGTGTTCTAGACAAATCCATGGTTTCCCTGATTGCCAGCTGAACAAATGCCTCGGTGTAGTCTAGCTGGTGTCTGTATGTAGTATTTCATTTATTTTGTGTTCTAGACAAATCCATGGTTTCCCTGATTGCCAGCTGAACAAATGCCTCGGTGTAGCGTAGCTGGTGTCTGTATGTAGTATTTGATTTATGTTGTGTTCTAGACAAATCCATGGTTTCCCTGATTGCCAGCTGAACAAATGCCTCGGTGTAGCGTAGCTGGTGTCTGTATGTAGTATTTGATTTATGTTGTGTTCTAGACAAATCCATGGTTTCCCTGATTGCCAGCTGAACAAATGCCTCGGTGTAGCGTAGCTGGTGTCTGTATGTAGTATTTGATTTATGTTGTGTTCTCTCGCTTTGGACTCAACCATAGTCCATACACACTACTTCCAGTAGTGCTGGACTGAATTTTATATGTGGATTAGCTTTTCCTATTAACAGCGTCCCTTACCATGAGGCAAACTCACTCTGACTTCAAAGGCACTTGTAATTTACGTACCCAAGTCAGGGACGATAGGTCAACATTTTAGTTCAATTGTCTGGTGTAGGGGTTGAACAACTTACCTTGGCATCAGCACACCGGATGTTTAAGAACAAGCATTCTTATCCATTCTGCCATGCTGATCTATGCCTGTATTTATATCTTTAAATACAAAGTTGATGTCATGATATAATTACATATCTATTAATGTTATCTGACATTGATTATACTGTCTTGTTCAGTTACTCATTCTTCTAGATCAGTGTTTCCCAACCTTTTTTGTGCTATGCCCCACCTAAGCCTTTCTAAAATTCTTATCCCCCCCCCCCCCCCCCCCCCAAATGCTTCATTTTTAATATTCAAAAATTGAAATGTTCACTAAAGAAACTTGAATTTTTTAGAAGGGCTCATGGTTCCCAGAAGGCCAGAGGCCCCCCCCCCCCCTCCCCCACCGCGCGTCCTTGTGTGTCGGTTGTGTCCGGTGAATTTTTTTTTAAATTTGGTTTGGCGGTTACCCCAGACGAGCTGGTTCCCCCGTCCCCCCCCCCCCCCCCCCCCCTTTTTGTGTGTGTGGACCCTTAGTTTCACAGTGAGCTATTGCCCACAGCGGTCCACCAGACCCACATCTAAGGTGAAGATATGTGATGGGTTTTTATTTGATCATCCCGGCCCCCGACCAGACTAGGTGCACTTGTGTTGGGAGTCTCTGTGGCGAAGTGTTCAACTCGTTTGACTCGTGCTCCGAAGGTTGTGGGTTCGATTCTGGGCCGCGTCCTTCGGTTTACGAGTTAAATGTTTAGAAGACTCCGGTGGGTCGTCGCTGAAAGCTACAGAGTTCGTGCTTTGTGCCACGATTTCCATGCTGCCGAAAGAGACTGAGCCATATGGGATAAAACCCGGTGCAATGAAGTCGACCCTGTCGACTTTTAAGCGACTTTTTAAGATGAGCAGCGTGGAAGCTGCCAAGACCATCAAGAAGATGCAACAAGAGAACCTGCCTGCGTGCTAAGCAAAGCGCCAGACCCTCAGGCAACCTTAAAGGAAGCTACCACTCCTACACCAGCTGAAGCCGCTCCTGTCGCTGAACCGACATTAAAGATTACATCTATTACAACTGAAGTCAGCAGCAGCGGAGAAGTTCACGATAAAACTATGGAGAAGCAGCCAAGCAGCTCATCAAAGACCTCCACATCGGAGGAAACCACAACAGAGGACTTTGCTGGTAAAATCCTGCTGAAACAAACACGCGTTGGTTGGGGTGGAGGGGGGGGGGAACACTCGGTGCTACCAACAGACAAGATATTGAGTCTGTCGGAGAACGAGCTGGGAAGACACAGCGTTACCCAGCTGCACAAGACACCTGATGGGGTAGTGGTCTCCAATAAAAACTCCAAGACCACAGCACTAATGCAGAAGATGCCACAACAAGAGAAAGCCGATATCAAACTGCCCCACGGCATCATAGTAAAAGCCACCCGACACCGCACTACACAAAAATGGTTCATCAAACGAGTTAAGACCCATCTCACCAACGACCAGATCAGGGAGATGCTGTCGAGAGAAAACTCGACATTCAAGATTACCAGTGCTGAGAGGATCATCGGAAAGAACAACACTCCCTCCACAGTCCTCACCATCACAACGCAGTACCGAGTGATCCCTCAAACAGTCAGATGTGACAGAAGAGAACAAGCACCAGAGCACTATATACCTAGAGTGCTGCAGTGCTCCAGGTGCCAGACATTTTGGCACACCCGTGCCACCTGCAAAAGTGAGGTGAAGGTATGCAGATACTGTTCTGGACCCCACCCTTACAGTCAGTGCCCTCAATCGAAGATCGACACGGTCTTCAGGAGGCCGAACCCAAACAGAAAGTGCACCAACTGCCTCGGCAACCACGGCGCCAGGTACCTCCGGTGGGCCTGGCACCAAGACAGCAATAGAATTATGAAGAGCGCCATAAAATCCAACCTACCATATAAAGATGCTAGGAGACAGCACGAGGCGACCAATCGACTTACAAAAAGTGACAAAGCGCAACTGGAAGGCCAAATGAAGGACCTGAGATCAAAGTTCAACAGAGGAAGAATGGAGGAAGAAAGAGACCAGACGCAAGAAACACAGATAACAGCCGTTCAGCGCATCCTGGACGAAGTGAAGCAAGTTCAGCAGAAGATTGAGCGGGATGTCGCTTGAGTGGTTGCTATAAAAGCTGAGACAGACGAAACTCTATCCAACATGCAAGAAGAGAGAGAAAAGACAGAAGACAAACAGATCAAAGAAGAAAGAGAACAAATAGAACTGCTCAAGTCAACGATCAAAACATCTCAGCCAGAAAGCAAAGTCCCAGATAGAATAAGAAGCAACAGAAGAAGAAATAGTAGAGAAGGAAGAAGGCGACAGCTACCCAGACCAAGACCAAGTCTGTAGGGAAGTCATGAATCGGTATCAATCTCCACCAAGATTGAACTATCGAGCCGTCCACGACACACGAGATCAAAGAAGACCGAGAAGACACGAACACAGACCATCAAGATCAAGACGTAATTGGAGGAAGGGCGACGACTGGTAAAGCTCCCTGAAGGAAACAAGACCATATGACGGGGCGGGTACACAAAAACAAGTGTGCGACTCTGTCCAGAGATGTAAAACCACAAGGATGAAACGAACACAATTGCAGCCATTCAAACTTGTCAAGGAAGCAGATATACACATCTATATTTACGAAAGACGTAGCAATAGATACACTATAAGGACCCCAACTACAACGAAATCTATATAGGTGATGGTTGAACGGGGCCATTAGTCTCAAGAGCTGAATCTGGATATTAATAAATGCAAGTTAGCAGATCTCCTGGTCCACTAAATGTACTGATAAATAGTTCACCCCTGAAACATGTTAGACAATTTAAATATATAGGAAGTACTCATATGAACACAGAAGAGGCAGATAAATCGAAATCATGTGTCAAAAAGGAAGTGTGCTGATATATCAACTATCACATGCAAATATAACTACGTCCGCATAACGATAGATAACAAATAACATATTCACAACAACCCTTACTACCAGTGTCAAACACAACACCATCAACTACCGACACTGGCGCCACATGAAAGAAGAGCAGGACCACCAAGAAGAAAATGGATTGACGACTTCAAAGACTTACATTACATTGCCTTTTTAAAAATCGTTTCAGTTTGAACTCGAGTGTACTCCAATCACACGATACTACTTCTAGTGAATTGGACAGATTGTTGCGTGTAGATTAGTTTTCCCTATTACTAGTGTCCCTCGCCATCAGGCGAACCTACTCCGACTTCTGAGATACTTTTAATTGACGTCCTCAAGTCATGAACGAGAAGTCAACATTTCAGTCTGACCATTGGACCCGCTACTTCGGCATCAGAGCACCGGATGTGCATAGCGAGCGCGCTTATCCATTTTGTCATGCTAACCTCCCAATCACATGGAGTAACACTATCCAGTGCCACCCGTCACGCGCTGCAGGGTCAACTATTCCTCCCTATTCCATGCTTGATGGCAAAATTGGAAGTTGATTGATTGAACTTTGTTTTTAAAGGGTCACAAATTGGGCGCGCAGGCCCGTCTTACATTCGGTCCTTACAATCACTCATCTTTCGTTCATCATTAGTGCATGTTACTTTCACGTAGGAAAAAAAAAAACATTGTCAATTGAATGTTGTAAACATAAACAATGCACATTACCATGTTATGAGACACCCTCCCCCCCCCCCCCCCCCCCACACACACACAAGTACACATACATACCTCCACCCACCCAGTCATCCCCAATCCACACATCCCCCACCCATACACAGCCCCGCGCACACACACATCCTCCCACCCATCCCCAAACCACACACACTCACACACCCCCAACCACCCAGCCAAACGCACATCCCCCAACTACACATCCCCCACCCACCCACACATCCCGCACCCACACACACACACATTCTTCTTCCACACACTTTGGAGGTGACAGGTTCGGATCTGGTCGGTTACTATGGCTTTCAAATATTATGTTGTCTAGTGCGTCTTGTAGTCTCTACTTACTCCTTCTCCTTGTATGAGCGCTAAACAATACTATGTGTGTTTATTTAATGTAACCATCCCCCACCCACACACTCATCACCCACCCACACATCCCCCACCCACACACTCATCCCCCACCCACATGATGATAATGGTGAGTATGTATCCCTGTGAAGGAGCTACACTGACCAGACTACAACACGATGGACCAAGGCCGACTGTTAAGTTGGCAATCGATGTCGGACATGTATAAACGGGCATGGTATGACCAGGGGTATGCAAGGGACTTAAGATGGTGAACTGGTGTCAACTGGCATGGTATGACCAGGGGTATACAAGGGACTTAAGATGGTGAACTGGTGTCAACTGGCATGGTATGACCAGGGGTATACAAGGGACTTAAGATGGCGAACTGGTGTCGTTTCGCATTGTATGACCAGGGGTATACAAGGGGCGTAAGATGGTGAACTGGTGTCAACTGGCATGGTATGACCAGGGGTATACAAGGGACTTAAGATGGCGAACTGGTGTCGTTTCGCATTGTATGACCAGGGGTATACAAGGGACTTAAGATGGCGAACTGGTGTCAACTGGCATGGTATGACCAGGGGTATACAAGGGACGTAAGATGGTGAACTGGTGTCAACTGGCATGGTATGACCAGGGGTATACAAGGGACTTAAGATGGTGAACTGGTGTCAACTGGCATGGTATGACCAGGGGTATACAAGGGACTTAAGATGGTGAACTGGTGTCAACTGGCATGGTATGACCAGGGGTATACAAGGGACTTAAGATGGCGAACTGGTGTCAACTGGCATGGTATGACCAGGGGTATACAAGGGACTTAAGATGGCGAACTGGTGTCAACTGGCATGGTATGACCAGGGGTATACAAGGGACTTAAGATGGCGAACTGGTGTCAACTGGCATGGTATGACCAGGGGTATGCAAGGGACTTAAGATGGCGAACTGGTGTCAACTGGCATGGTATGACCAGGGGTATGCAAGGGACTTAAGATGGCGAACTGGTGTCAACTGGCATGGTATGACCAGGGGTATACAAGGGACTTAAGATGGCGAACTGGTGTCAACTGGCATGGTATGACCAGGGGTATACAAGGGACTTAAGATGGTGAACTGGTGTCAACTGGCATGGTATGACCAGGGGTATGCAAGGGACTTAAGATGGTGAACTGGTGTCAACTGGCATGGTATGACCAGGGGTATACAAGGGACTTAAGATGGCGAACTGGTGTCAACTAGCATGGTATGACCAGGGGTATACAAGGGACTTAAGATGGTGAACTGGTGTCAACTGGCATGGTATGACCAGGGGTATACAAGGGACTTAAGATTGCGAACTGGTGTCAACTGGCATGGTATGACCAGGGGTATACAAGGGACTTAAGATGGTGAACTGGTGTCAACTGGCATGGTATGACCAGGGGTATACAAGGGACTTAAGATGGCGAACTGGTGTCGATTCGCATGGTATGACCAGGGGTATACAAGGGACGTAAGATGGTGAACTGGTGTCAACTGGCATGGTATGACCAGGGGTATACAAGGGACTTAAGATGGTGAACTGGTGTCAACTGGCATGGTATGACCAGGGGTATACAAGGGACTTAAGATGGCGAACTGGTGTCAACATGGCAAGGCATAACCATGGGTTTACAAGAGATGTAAGATTGTGAACATGGTATGACAGGGGTATACAAGAGATTTAAGATGGCGAACTGGTGTCAACATTGCATGGCATAACTAGAGGTATACAAGAGATTTAAGATGGTGAACGGGTGTGAACATAGTATGACAGTGCGAACTAGCGTCAATAGACGTGACATTACAAGGGGTATACAAGAGATTTAAGATGGTCGGCTGGTGTCAACAGACCAGTTTAGTGGTGACTGCTGGGGAGGCCAGGCATGTTGCTGCTCTTTGAACAACATCTTTGTGAGAGCAAAACTGCCTGATATACCTGAAGTGGGCAGCCGATTGAAAGAAGTGATACAATAAGATATCTAGGCGTGGCAGCTGTTCATAGCCTGTCATAGAAGTATCATGTAGAGAAACAGTTGTTCATAGACTGTCATAGAAGTATATTGTAGAGAAACAGTTGTTCTTAGATTGTCATAGAGGTATCGTGAAGAGAAATAGTTGCAGCACACCTGCAAGAGAAATGCAGTGCATGGTCTCAAATATGAGACAGGACGGATTTACTGTCAGGTCGTTCACTGTAGAAGTAACCACGAGCGAGTCTCCGGCGATGTGCTTAAGCAGTTTAGTTTAGTTTAGTTTAATCGACGGATCAACATCACGGCACACGGGTGTAACCCATAAGTGCTCCGTTCTACTCCTAACTCAAGCCCGAGTCTGGGGAATCTCAGCTCAGTGCACGAACTCCGTAGCACCGGCGACGATCCTGAAATACTTTGGGTAGATTTTTAACTCGAAATATTGCCCGGTCAGCGCCGTTAGGTGACTCTTTTTCGATTTCCAATCCCAAGGAATGTTTTACGTGCTCAATAATACACACGGGTGTCCGATCTCACTACCAGAGACCAGGAGAAATTTTGTTACTAGAAGTCCACGTGAAAAAAATCCCGGCCCTCGCCAGGGCTTGAACCCGGGACCTCCAGCCCTCAAGACCACTCAGCCCCCAAGACCACTCAGCCCCCAAGCTTAAGCAGCTATACACAAAGAAACAAGCGAGAATTCGGTCACTAACAACTGGGCGAGGCTGCAGAAAAGTCCCCGTACTGGCTGTGGAACAATCGAAACGATGTGTGGAACAAATCGATGCAGTAAACTGGTCCACGATTCTGCTTGCACGGCAAAGTCTACCATGTCTCTGATGGGAGAGAGGGCAAACAATCCCTCAGTCAAGATGGGGACATCTGTACTTTCTTATACCGACACCATGGCCATACGGTGAGGTAAGAATTGTGCCATTGAGCAATACAGCATGGTGGCCATCCCACAATGGATGCTCGTGGAGATCAAGAAAGGTCCGAAGCCAAACCTCTACTATCACTGGACAATTATGGTTACTAAGATGTATTTCGAGGGTGGTGCCCAGCAGCAGAGACGCAGTGAGAGGAAGAGGACCCAAGCCCACAGTTAAACTAAAACTAGCCCACATGAGGAGATTGCTTCCTTGCAGGAGTGTGGTTCCTTCACCCCTGAATGGAGTGTGAAAAAGGCAATATAGCGGCAATGTCGTCTAATGGTGAACATCGAACCGCTGATGCAAAGGCAGCGAAAGAAACAAAACGGTCGACGGTCAAAGAAAAGATGATGTGATAATTGTGGAGGTCACAACTCACCGGGTGCACAATGTACCCCCCTCCCCAGGCTGGGATGGCTTGTGAGAAGGCACACAGTGTACTTGTAATGCTACGAACGATTAAAACGTCTCCAAATGGAATGCATGCTGCGAACGCACGACAGAAGAGGCTGCATTTTTAATGACTGATGTTTTTGAAGATATTTCCGTTCCAAGTTTTGTATTTACCTTTTATGTTGTATGAATTGAGCTCAGAACCGATACCACTGCACTCAGGAATTCCCATATGCGCATGAACTCCACAGAAGGTGAATACAAAACTTGGAATGGCAATATTTTCGAAACATCCAACATTCATTCATTTCACTTAGTAGCATGTTCTTTGCAGAACCCCGCTACCATAGCAGCCTTCCGGAACACCTCTCGATCATAAGCAGGATGTCCGGCGTCCGATACACCCATCTGGAGATCATCCGACACATCCTGCACTCTTTGGCCTTCCTCTTCCTGTCTTCCCAATCATATTTTTGTTTTTGTTTTTGATTTTGTTCGCATATCCTTTACAGGACATCGCTGTCAACATCAGAATCGTTCAGCTGATTGTTGATTTCTAGGCAAGATTACGCTCAGTAGCTACCCTGTAAGTTACTGACGCGGCTAGAACCACTACTGAGTCTCGCGCTCGTCACGTTACTAACGAGAAAATACGGGATTACGGAGAAAGTCGCTAACATCTAGGCCAGGGAGACCGGCTCCCAATCATATACCCCTTCATTATTGTTCTCTCCAAACTTTCGTGACGTTTCAATTGACCATAACATTTCAATTTTCTTTGTTTTATCGTCTGTAATAGCCAGCCTTCTTTAATATCCAGCTCTCGAAATATGGATGAATTTGTTCTTTTCTTTATCCAATATATTCTTGGAACTCGTCTATAACATTTATATTCAAAGGCATTTATGCGCCGTTCAGCTTGTTTAGTAAGTGTCCAGGTCTCACAGGCGAATGTTGCAATGGGAAAGATGCACGCTCTTAAAAATCTAATTTGTGTATTTCTATCTGTCCCACTCCACAATGTATTCAATTATTTTAGTCTTTGAAAAGCAATAGATATTCGTCTTTTAATTTCTTTCATTGTGTCACCCTTGTTGGTAATCAATAACACAAGATATTCACAATTTTCCACCACCTCCAATTTTCCTCATTAACATATATTTCTTTCTCCATAGTTGTTTTATCTGTACGCATTATCTTCGTTTTCGCTATATTAAAATATAAGTTGTAATTTTTCACTATTCAATTGGGTTGAGATTATTAGGTTTTCTATGCCATTCTGTGTTGTGGATAGTAATACTGTATCATCAGCATATCGAATCTCTAGTTTGTCATAACCACGAATATTTAGGGCATCATATGGCGCCCTGTTTATATCATCTCTGACATTTCTCATATTTTCGGCGTACAGGTTAAACAAATAGGAGGACAGCACACATCCCTGACTGTCTCCTTGTCTGTTGTCAAACCAATCTGATGTCTCGCCATCTATTCTAACCGCTGCTTGTTGGTCTAGATACAGCATT
Organism: Cepaea hortensis; assembly: GCA_963921405.1. Taxonomy (NCBI): domain Eukaryota; kingdom Metazoa; phylum Mollusca; class Gastropoda; order Stylommatophora; family Helicidae; genus Cepaea; species Cepaea hortensis. The sequence continues at coordinate 4,926,637 of OY992897.1, forward strand.
CTTATGAGTTGTATTACATGTGATGGAAAGCCCACAGTCCACATGATTTCCCAGAGTTTCTGGTGTTGTACACAGTCAAATGCCTTTGAATAATCCATAAAATATGCTAATGGGTTTATATTAAACTCTCTGCACTTCTCTATTATTAAACGCATGTTGAGAATGCGATCTCTTGTTCCTGTTTCTTGTCTAAAACCAGGTTGAACCACGTTAATCTCTTCTTCCATTTCCTTACGAAGTCTTCTTATTATGATGTTTAGTATAATTTTACTTGCTTGACCAAAATCCCACACTCGTTAAAAAATACACCCTGTATAATTCGGGGTCATGGCCTTGATGGGCTCGCATTAAGAGTGTTAACGACATGTAGGGTACTACACATTTGGCGAAACCCTTCTGATGATCGGATACCTACTGTTATGCTGCCTCCGTGATTGAGTTTATATCACTTGGCAGTCAGATAGATAGACATACAGATAGATGAACAGACTGATATGTAGGACAGACAAGAAGCAAGTACTTGACTGAAAAAGACATTCCGTTTACGTTGTGACTTAGGAAGATTGGACAGAATTATTGCACGACAAGAAGAGCACAGCGAAAATGGATAACACAAAGAACAAACAACGCAGCGTTTACAAGTCACTTTTATGTTGACTGCTGAACGAGCGGTCTGTTTGTTTCCAAGTGTGTCCCAGCGTGCGAACAAACAGAGGACAGACAAGGATCAGAAAGAGAGCCCTACAGAGAAGAGTGTCGCAGCTCGGCAGGTATCCTGTCAGAGATTTGTCTTTACTTGTTTTGTGAGATTGTTTACCTTTTAGCACATTGCACGTTCTGTATTTCTGGTAAACATTCTCGTTTCTTGACATAGTTTACCGCAATCTCACACGCGCGCGCTTCGTATTTTGTCTCATGTGATTTGTTTTAATGGTTATTTATGGGTTTATATACAAAAAAAGTGGCAAGATAACAACAAGAGATGGACGAACAGCAGTCCGACAGAAAGTCGAGAGCCATTGCAGCCAACCTTCATGGTGGAGACGGCACCTGATTGAATGTTTGACTGAATGGATTACTCAGAAAGTGAGAACCATGGTAGCGTAGTGGCTAGATACTCGCCTGCCGTGGTAGCGTAGTGGCTAGATACTCTCCTGCCGTGGTAGCGTAGTGGCTTGATACTCTCCTGCCGTGGTAGCGTAGTGGTTAGATACTCTCCTGCCGTGGTAGCGTAGTGGCTAGATACTCTCCTGCCGTGGTAGCGTAGTGGCTAGATACTCTCCTGCCGTGGTAGCGTAGTGGCTAGATACTCTCCTGCCGTGGTAGCGTAGTGGCTTGATACTCTCCTGCCGTGGTAGCGTAGTGGCTAGATACTCTCCTGCCGTGGTAGCGTAGTGGCTAGATACTCTCCTGCCGTGGTAGCGTAGTGGCTAGATACTCTCCTGCCGTGGTAGCGTAGTGGCTAGATACACGCCTGTCGTGGTAGCGTAGTGGCTTGATACTCTCCTGCCGTGGTAGCGTAGTGGCTAGATACTCTCCTGCCGTGGTAGCGTAGTGGATAGATACTCGCCTGTGTTGTGGCGTAGTGGGTAGATATACGCCTGCCGGTCGATTGGTGTGGGGCTCGATCCGCATTGTGGCGGATTCGACAGTTTAAAATGGGCCTGGTCTAGTCAGCCTTAATAGGGCACCAGAATATATATTGGGGAGTGAAGGCGGCATGTATGACACTAACAACATCGCCCACAGAGGGCTGAGTGGACAGTACAAACACGGGCCTAGGATGCTCCACGAGGACTCTTCTAGGGTCATTTAGTTAATTATAGAAACTCCAAAAGAAAATGGATGCAATATGTGAAAACTATAGTTCTGTCACAATTAAACGCACGTGAAAATTACATAGCTCAAGAGAACTGCAGAGATATATTCAATATTATACGATCACCATGTACCTTACCAGGTGACGCAGGTTTTCATGACCCCTCACACATCCGGGTCCTTGGTGTTCTGGGTTGTTTCCGTTGATGACATTTCTCTGTGCTAAAATTGCTCTTGACCTTACATTTCCCCGTGCCTCTCTTCTCGTGATATGACCGATGAACACCGTGTCGTCTTCAGGTTGTGTATTATGTTTTACTTGTATTTGCCTCGTTTCCGCACTCGTTATTTACCCTGCCGGTCTAAAGCATGTCAGAAGTTGGAGTGGTTCCCCCGATGGCCAAAAACACTGATAATAAAGAAAGCACGGGTACAAATCAGCCCAGAGAGCGAAAACAATAATAACAATCTTCTGAAACGCAATCTATCTGAAAGACATGAATAAACAAACAACAGCGTACGCTGTCTTCTTCTTCTGCTGCGTTTATCCGGAGTGTTTATTTTTTCCAGATGTTTTTGCGTTTCGCCAGATTTATTTGCGCTTTTAGGCCGACACATCCGACTTCTGCGGGTGTTTGATGACCGGGCTAACCTTCCCGGGCCATACGCTATCTGAAAGACACGAATACATGAACAATATCAACATCATAGTCAAGTAGAGGGCCCTTGTAAGGACGAGGGTCCTAGCAAGCCCCGCCGAGGATCTCAGCAAGTCCCGCCGAGGATCTCAGCAAGCCCCGCCGATAAACTAGTTTCTTGATCTCTGGTCGGTTATTTTTTCTCATGACCACGGTGTCTGCCTTACCCTGAGCCCTTCTGTCTGTTAGTCGACACTGAGCCCTTCTGTCTGTTAGTCGACACTGAGTCCTTCTGTCTGTTAGTCGACACTGAGTCCTTCTGTCTGTTAGTCGACACTGAGTCCTCTGTCTGTTGGTCTACGCCTGTGCCCATCAGTCTGCTGATCGACCCTGTGCCTATCTGTCTATTGATCGGTCCATGCGTCCATCTGTCTGTTGGTTGACCCTTAGCTTGAATAATAGAAAGACAGAAGTCATGGTGATATCAAAGAAACAGATTGTGCCTAAATGTGCACTTAAAGTACAGGACGTTATTTTGGGGCAAGTGCAGAAATTCAGATATCTAGGCACATAGATAACATCAAATGGAAGATGCATCATTGAGGTAAAGAACAAAACAGGACAAGCAAAAACTACATTCTATCACACGAAGAACGTTTTGTGTTATTAGTCTATGTCCTTGAAAGTTAGAAACAGAGTTCTGGAATATTACGTAGAACAAGTTTTAACATACCGCTGCGAATCCTGGACAATTAGTTAACATGCAAACAAAAATTATAGAAGAATGCTGAAAATTAATTCGAGAGTCAAAATGAGCAATCAGGACGTTTTAAGAAAAGCTGAGTCGCAATGACAGCTTATCACAAAAACCAGAAAGTGGCAGCCATCGATTTTCGGCCACGTTATGAGAAAACAAAAAAATGGAACATGATGTGACAACCGGAAAGATTTGCGGAAAGAGAGATAGAGGAAGACAAGATGAGAAGATTCTTGACAGTTTTGTGTCATGGCACGGACGGGAGTCCAGACACGAATTGATCCACGATGTCGGAGATCGTAATTTGTGGAGAGGCATGATCGCCCATGTCAGGCGGCAAGGCATTGGATGATGGTGATATTTCACAGTGGTAAACCAGCAGGGTGAAAGAGGATATCCGCCATATAAGTACATTCACTGTCATCATGTGCCATGCTGATAGTCTTGGGGGGAAAAGGGGGGGGGGGCCGATGGCGGGTCATGGTTGTTTTCTTATTTACAATCGGTCACCTATTCCACATTTCCAAAGATATTTTCTCATGTCACTTTCTTGTCTTGAACTCACAAAAATCTACAATTTCTGATAAATTGTATGAAATGTCACTCCGTCTGCTGCATTGCTGTAAATGACATCAGTTATCAGTTATCAGTTGGGGTATCTTCATTGCACTCTGGATAGGTCCATAGGTGCTTAGATTCTCTCCCCCAACCCCTCTCAGCGTCCAGTGGCTAATAGTGCCAGTTATGTGTTGGTTGACGAGGCACCTCGTTTTCCCGATGTACCTCTAGTGACTGACCGTGCCAATTCTTACTCCCAGGTCTTTCATCCTGGACAGCGATGTGGAATCATTGATGTCAAAGTCCTCTGTTCTCGCCATATCTTTAAGGGCGTTAATAACATCGGCACGATCCATTGGCTGGCCATCGACAGGGGTTGCAGAGCCAGCCAGTTTATCAGCTCGTTCATTTTCCTCGACTCCCGCATGTCCAGGGACGAAGATGAAGGTGACTTTACGGACAACATACTTCCGCAGCGACTCAGTCCACTGTCTACGCACAGATCCAGCTTCGACCTTCTGAATCATGCCCATTGAATCACTTAGTACACACACGTTGGTATAATGCTGTGATTCCAGCCATATTAAAGCCTGTGTAACTGCTATCACCTCCATCGTCATGCTGCTCGTGGTCATAGAGTGGGCACCACTGGATTCTTGAACGGTTCGGCACGCTGAACGGGCTGTGAATGTCTACGCACTTCTCTGCTGCTTTACAACAGATCCATCTGTATAGATGAGCACTTCGGGGCTATCTGAGTGTTCATAGATGAGCGCGTTAACCTCTGCATTGACAGCGACAGGGTTCTGCTCTCTGCACCGTCTGTCGAGTGTGATAATGCAGGAGAAAGTGCACTTAAAAGCTGGAGGCATCGGCACCCATTCCTTGCCGGGGTTGATACTGGTAAGACTGCAGACCTGTCTGACGACATCTTACGCCCGACCCATCCATGACTTGCCCCTCTTTAGCCTGTCACCCTTTTCTCTGAATATAGCGTCATGCAGAGGGTGCTGCTCATCTGCACTTATTTTTAAGTATGCACGAGCTCTCCAGATCTTGATCATTTGGTTCATTGTCGGGAAGTCAAGGAAGTATCTCATTGCTACACAGCTGGTATCTCTCGTGCAGCCCAAAAGGATGCGCATGGCTTCGTTGTGTACCTTCTCAAGTCTTCCAATCTGTGTAGAGCTGACAGTGAGAATAGTCAGAGCATACTCGATGGGTCAAAGCACTAGTCTTTGGAACAGAACTATTAACAGTCTTTGTTCGATATTGGCAGTCGCCATGACTCTCCTTGCTGACAAACCTTTTCGAGCTTTCGTTATGACATAATCGACATGATCTATGAAGGACAGGCTACGATCAAGCCTCACGCCAAGATATGTCATTGACTGGGTTCTACTCAAAATGTTCGGATCCATTCTTTTTGCCGGCAAGTCTGTGTTCACAATATGATTGTTTAGGGAGAACCATGTAACCGATGCCTTTGCAGGGTTGACAAGGGCGCCGGCATCAGCACACCATGAGGAAATTCGATCTAGTTCGCCCTGCATATCATTGGTAACCACCTGTCTATCTCGACCCTGTCGATACACGAGGATGTCGTCAACGAATGATAGAGTCCTACCCCTCCCATCCAACTATTGTTCATTGATCGGCACCGTATGCACGTTGAACAGTACTGGTGACAGTGGTGAACCCTGCGGCAATCCTGGACATATCTTTATCGGCTCATTAATCTTCACTAAATTACAAGTAACAGACAATAACTCTTGGTCACTAATCATCAGCTTGTGTCATGTCGGATGGCGCTGTCGATTAAGTTCACCCACGACTTCTATGTTCTGTGTTCGACCACTGATAGTCGTGTCCTCTACTCTACCAACTGAACCAGCTTGTACTCATCTGTGGACCTCTGTCTATAACACCGGCAGACTTCCGGTAGTTACATCTCTCAGAGGCCCTCTCGTCTCAAAACCTCACCAAAATATAAACATACAAATAACACATATGCACAATCAAAACCTGCGCGATGAGAAGCCTGGGAAGAGAGTCTAATTTAACCATCCAAGACAGAGTAAGAAATGACGGGATCAAACAAACAGTGGAATCAACACCTTGTGCCACATACACCAGAAGAGCAAAAGATCAAATGATTTGGTCATCTTGTTAGAATGCAACACCATCAGTTACCAGCACTAGAATTAAACCAAAGATCTGATATGAGAGCCAGAGGACGCCGGAGGAGAAATTAGATTTAAAACTTTAAAGGCATTGTCCAGTCACACGGAACAACATTTTCTAGTGATAGCATTAGGTACTGAATCATAAAATAATCCTCCCTGCGACGCTTGACCACAGAAGTGCAAACTGATGGTAATGTTGACTATTACTATGGCGATGATGATGGCTGACTAGTGACAATAGTCATGTCCTGGTGTAGGGTGGTTTCTGTCTTTGTTAATGTGGCCAATGAAATACTTGCATATTGGCCTTCCTGATCTTCGACGCGATCTTCAGCAGACTCAAATAATTCATGTGGTCAAATATACCTGGCTTTCAATGAGATATTCAGCAACTCATGTGGTCAAATATACCTGGCTTTCAAAGTGACCTTCAGCAACTCATGTGGTCAAATATACCTGGCTTTCAATTAGATATACAGCAACTCATGTGGTCAAATATGTCTGGATTTCAATAAGACCTTCAGCACCTTATGTGGTCAAATATGTCTGGATTTCAATAAGACCTTCAGCAACTCATGTGGTCAAATATGTCTGGATTTCAATAAGACCTTCAGCAACTCATGTGGTCAAATATGTCTGGATTTCAATAAGACCTTCAGCACCTAATGTGGTCAAATATGTCTGGATTTCAATAAGACCTTCAGCAACTCATGTGGTTAAATGTTCGAACCCTCATCTATCGATTAGCCTTACAATTGCTGCCGGCTAATGTTCAGTGAGGTATAGGCGACGGGTGAGATAATAAATCATTGAATAAACAACCATGGCGGTAGCGTGGAGTGTCCTCATGTCATGAACATCATAGAATAAACAACCATGGCGGTAGCATGGAGTGTCCTCATGTCATGAACATCATAGAATAAACAACCATGGCGGTAGCATTGAGTGTCCTCATGGCATGAACATCATAGAACAAACAACTTTGGCGGTAGCGTGGAGTGTTCTAATGGCATGAACATCATTGAATAAACAACCATGGCGGTAGCATGGAGTGTTCTAATGGCATGAACATCATAGAATAAACAACCATGGCGGTAGCGTGGAGTGTCCTCATGTCATGAACATCATAGAATAAACAACCATGGCGGTAGCATGGAGTGTCCTCATGACATGAACATCATAGAATAAACAACCATGGCGGTAGCGTGGAGTGTCCTCATGTCATGAACATCATAGAATAAACAACCATGGCGGTAGCATGGAGTGTCCTCATGACATGAACATCATAGAATAAACAACCATGGCGGTAGCATGGAGTGTCCTCATGTCATGAACATCATAGAATAAACAACCATGGCGGTAGCATGGAGTGTCCTCATGGCATGAACATCATAGAATAAACAACCATGGCGGTAGCGTGGAGTGTCCTCATGTCATGAACATCATAGAATAAACAACCATGGCGGTAGCGTGGAGTTTCCTCATGGCATGAACATCATAGAACAAACAACTTTGGCGAAACATGGAATGTTCTCGTGGCATGAACTCAGCCCCGTACTTATCTCCCGCTATCTACTTCTTTCTTCTTTTTCTATGTGTGTATTTCACAGACAAACAACGTTCTCGACAGTCTTGTGTCATAGCACGGAAGAAATTGATTATGTCTGTGGGAGATCGTAAGATGTGCAGAAGTGTGATCTCTCATACCTGTCGGCAAGGCAATTATTGATGATGATGATGATGATGATGATAATGAATATCTGGGTCTATCATTGCCTACCGTTGTGATGGTCCCAAGCTGCTCTGTCCTGTTGTGGCAGTGACGTCAACAATAAGACGAACTTAGACGAACAGTGTGCAGCGAGCTGCTGTTCTTGTCATTGAGCAAACCTTGCTGATGACACAGTCCACATTTGATTAGCCAGTTGGGAGACAACACAATTTCCAACACACACAATGCCCTGTAGTTTGCCTCAGTTTGAAGTACCTCATTCACTTCTCCAGAAATACCACAATTTGGGCAACGATTGCGTCTTTCATTACACGAACGCTGGGAATTCAACTTTCGATAGTTTACATTTCATAAACGGCCTCAGTTGTTGCTATATTTATATCCTCTAGAGCAAGAGGAAATGTCTGCCCAGACATAAATATTAGCCCAGTCTGGAAGATGCTTTATATATTCTGTTGTATCGTTCGGTGGATTCACAACACAGCGCTATCTTGCGACTGCTAGAGTTCTCTTGTATCTGTGAAAATTTCCTTGGAGCAGACATGTACTGGTTTTTCACCTTGTGTAAGTATCTACTGCAGCACTCATTTCACTTCATTCTATGCAGGGTTTCATTTCTAGGGTTATGGTAGGGACACATCTCACAACTAAATCACGCAGCCACTTCGATACACCAAGTAGTACAATAACTATCTGGCTTTTATCAGGTCTGAGTTGAGGTGTGTAAGAGAACTGGTCAGTATAACTTATAAGTCTATAGTGGAGTGATTTATTGCTCGTACAGTTTATATTTCTGAGACCCTAGGCACCAGGTTAAACACTTATTACATAATAATATTTAAAAAAAAATAACAACACACAGTGGTAATATGGGAGACATACAAGATCAAGAACTCCATGCTTCTGTATCAATCATGTGATTATATTTACCTGTGGCATCAACATTATCTTTTAAACTGTAGTACATACAACAATAGCGAGATACATTAATAACAGACTATAACAGTAGACTAGATTATATTTACTTGTGGCATCAACATTATCTTTTAAACTGTAGTACATACAACAATAGCGAGATACATTAATAACTGAATATAATAATAGACTAGATTATATTTACTTGTGGCATCAATATTATCTTTTAAACTGTAGTACATACAACAATAGCGAGATACATTAATAACTGAATATAACAATAGACTAGATTATATTTACTTTTGGCATCACCATTATCTTGTAAACTGCAGCACATACAACAATAGTGACACACAGTAATAATAGACTATAACAGTAGACTAGATTATAATTACTTGTGGTATCAACATTATCATTTAAACTGTAGCACATACAACAATAGCGACATACATTAATAACAGACTTTAACAGTAGACTACACTAGCACACACACCTTTATCATCATCATCATCATCATCATCATTGTCTTTAACTTTTGCCGTCAAGCGTCTTGTGGAGGAATAGTTGGCGTTCCAGCGCCCGATGGGTGGCATAGGACAGTTCATTCCGTGTGCTTGTACCATGCCTTTGACGTCGTCTATCGATTTTTTCTCGGGCGTCCATTTTGTCTCTTGGCGTATCTTCCTTGATGTAGGGCCAATGCTGGTAGTTGATGGTGTTGCATTCTAACGAGGTGGCGGAACTACTTGATCTTCTTCCTTACAGTATATGTGGCTCAAGGTGTTGATCCCACTGCCTGTCAGATTAAAAAAAAAAAAAAAATTGTTGCGTATTCCTTACGGGACGTTGCAGTCAACACCAGCATTTTTCAGCTGCTGTTGATGTACTAGGCAAGTGTTACGTTCAGTAGTTTGCCATTGCTTTCTGAACGATCGGCTCCCATACCAGCACGTTATAACACAACGCGACGCGGTCTGCTGCACAAATCGGTCGCAGCTGAGCTTAGAACGCCTGGTACCCGGCTCACGAACCGCGTTCGCAAGCTTTTGGCCACGGAGATCTGTCTGATAACATCATTTCTTATTAGGTTTCACATAGTTAACTTGGCAGCTATCCTAAAGCATCTAATCTATCTAGTGTTGGTTTTGCGTAAGTGGGCGACAAAAATTAATAACAAACTATAGAAATAGATTGTAATATAGAATATGCAACATTAGACAGAGATGTCACTAGGGTACTATAGCAGTAGAATATCATATATCACATACAACATACACGACATACATTGCTAACAGACTATAACATTAGTCTTCAAGATAGCATATACAACAATAAACAGAGACATTAATAATAGCTGGTACCAGTAGAAATACATTCTACAGTAGAAAGCACATGATACATTAGACAGATATATTAATTAGAGGCTACATTCGTAGGCTAAATTATATCACATACAACATTAAACAGAAAATTCAATGATATAGCAGTAAAGTGTCATGTTGCACATACAACATTAGCGAGAAATATTAATGGACGATTATATCATTAGAATGTAATATAGCGTACACAACAATAAAGATAACAATAATAGGCTATGACAACAGATTATAATACAGCACCTGCAACATTAGTGAGGAACTTTAATAATAGGCTACCTATATAATATAAAAATAGCACATTCAACACCAACGAGATACAATAATAATAGGCTACAACACAAGATGGTAATATAACACATGTAACACAAACGTGGGGCATCAATAGTAACTTCTAGCAATAGATTATAATTTCGCACATACAACATTGAAGAGGGGCATTACGTGTAGTTTGCAGATATGATATTAAATTATAGCACATACGACTTTAGAGCCGCAAATTAATAATAGACTATAACAATTTATTTTAATATAGCACATACAGCAATAACGTGACACATTAACAATAGACTACAACACTAAAATGTAACAAAGTACATCTACTATTTGCAAGAGGCAATATCATTGGCACCTTTCCGTCTTAACAGACGATAGTTTGTTACACTGTGCTTCAAATAAGGCTTAATAACTTTAACACATGGAGGTGGCGAATGTGACTGTTAAGGCCAATTCGCGATGTAAATGTTCGTCCACATTGGATGCATGTGAACACATGGTCATTTTCATCATCATGCACCATCTTAAGTCTCACATGTGTGACTTATATGCAATAATTCTATATTTTGTCTTTAATCCATTTCTGATATTTGCCCTCCATGCTACACGTTCAGCGGCGACTTGCTCCCAATGTGCATTATCAATGACTGTATCAATAATATCCCGCTTACACACATCTTTGTATCGTAGTAGAGGCCGAACCTGAGATCTCCTACCCACCTGTAATTCACCAAAGAATATGTACTTTGGTATTCTACCATCATCCATCCTCCTAACATGTCCTACCCATCTAAGTCTACAAAGACTGAGCATGGAATAAACCGTCACACAACCTGATCTTTCCAATACTTCAGTATTTGTGATTTTTTCTTGCCACTTAATACCAAGAATTCTTCGCAGACACCGCATATGAAAGCTGTTTAAACGTTTCTCTTGGTGTGAGTTGACCAGGTTTCACTGCCATAAAGAAGAGTACTAAGGACACAGGCTTGATAGACAAGGACTTTTGTTTTGGCAGTAAGCTTGCTGTTCTCCCAGACTCTTTTTCTTAACCTGTTCATTGTTGTTGCTGCCTTACCAATCCGGATGTTGATCTCCTGATCTATGTAATTCTATATTTATTGTAATCACGAAGAAATCAGGAGCCTTGGAATGTGATCAACATCGAACAATTAGTATAATGAGCCACATCACGAAGATTCTGCTGAGAATTATCATGCAAAGAGTCAGGAAGTAAATGCAACCCGAAATAGGAGAAGAACAATGTGGGTTTGTAGAAGGCAAGGGCACAGTAAATGCTTTGTATACACTGAGAACATAAATTGAACGTTCTATAGAAGTAAACAAAGAACTATATCTTTGCTTTATTAATTACACAAAGGCTTTCGATAAAGTGACACATGTCGATATGATAAGGATGCTTGAATATCTACAAATTGATGGAAAAGACCTTAGACTTGTCAGAAACATATATTGGAAACAACAAGCTGCCATCAGAATTGATAACAATGCAGATGATACAGTCTTAATTGCAGACAATGAACAGGCCCTCACAATTTAGTAGATGCGGTTGCTGCACACAGTGAACAACTAGGGTTAGAACTGAATATTAAGAAGACACAGATTATGGTCGTCACTGGGAAGAAGGAAATACCACAATGTGATATACGAGTAAATGGGCATATTCTTAAGCAAGTGAATCTATAGTTATCTCGGCATAGTCATAACATCTGATGGGAGATGCCTTGAAGATATTAGAACAAGAATTGCCATTGCGAAGGTAGCCTTTTGCAAGATGAAAAACATACTGACCAATAAAAAGATATCAACTGAAACGAGAAAAAGTGTGTTGAAGTGCTACATAGAACCTATACTTTTGTATGGATGTGAAGCGTGGACAATAAGCAGTCAAGCTGAAAAGCAGCTGATGGCTGTGGAAATGTGGTTTCTGAGGAAAATGCAAAGAATACCATGGACAGATAGAAAAACCAATGAACATGTCCTTCAAGAAACAAATGAAGATCGTAAACTGATTAGAGACATTAGACGTAGACAGTCACAACGTTTTGGGCATGTTATGAGAAGAAATGACTTGGAGAATTTGGTGACGACTGGCAAGATCGAAGGGAAGAGACGAAGTGGAAGACCGAGAATTAAATACCTGAATGACTTGGCCACGTGGCATGGTCGAGACAGGAACACAGAGCTGATTTATGACTCTGGTGATCGAGTGAGATGGCAGAACATGACCGCCCACGCTTATCGGCATGGCACATGATGGTCGGATGAATTACCTTATTATTATATTGACTTAGTCTATGAGTATCACAAAATCATTGCTGGGACG
>OY992897.1:4944239-4961739 GCA_963921405.1 Cepaea hortensis
TACCTTCTTACACTTTAACCCATCTTTCTGTAGCAGTCAACAGTGTTTGACTTTTCGCGGTAGAGTGGTGGCCAGACGCTGGTCTGCTGGCTCGTGGCCATCTCTTCGAACACACATCAAGCCAGATTTGTAACATTGACCTGTGATCTCAGGTCGATCAGGACATGACTTGGGAAGTAACGGCGTCCGGCGTAGTATATATCACACCAACCACCCAGTTTCAATTGGCCTGTACAAATATGGATCTGACACCATTTGACCAACCCGCCATCAGACGTGTACACGGGAACTTGACGTCTTGGACTCCATGTTTGACTTTGGTTTCAACGTGACGTCTTGGACTCCATGTTTGACTATGGTTTCAGAGTGACGTAGACCACAGTGACAGATACGTCCTAAGACGTGTACACGGGAACTTGACGTTCTGAACTCCATGTTTGACTGTGTAACGTAGACCATGGTAAAAGATACGTCAATACAACAGTCAGTTGTTGTCTGCGGTAAATAAACACACATTCACATTGACCAGGGACTCACGATATTTTCTCTGACATGTTGCAGGTACATTTTCCTGTTCGTCGCTCTTCAACTGGTACCCGGATGTGACAGACTGCTCCAGGTTCTACCGATGTATCTGGGGCAAGGCCCAGAGCTTCGCTTGTCCGACGGGCACATCCTGGTCACAGAAGCTGCTGACGTGTGACTTTGAACACCTAGTGAAATGTCAGGCTGCTTCGTCATCACAAACACCACATCATGGCCAAAGTCACGGCAAGGCCAAGAACCAGGCAAGTCTAGACGTGCCTGTGAATCTTGAGAACGATTTTCAGTCGCAACACAAGCTCCCACAGAAAGTTGTCACAGAGAAGGGAGCGTACAAACGACCACGATATCACGACAGTGAGAACCAGAAACAATTCGATGAGGACTACTATACGTCGACACAGGCAGATTACAGGCAAGGGCACGACCACCGTGTTGAGAACAGCGAGCCTCAAGATGACAATCTTGTTATTGATTCTAACACCGTCACAGATTTCACGTTCAGCCACTTCCCGCAGAACAAGAAGAGTAAGTACTACGAGCAACGGATTCACGAAGCCCCTGAGGACAATCACTTGGACTACTTTTATCAGGAAGATCATGACGATGAAGAAGTCATCAATGAAAAGACACAAAACAAGAACTCGGACATTAATAATTCTAAACTAGATTCTCTCCAACAATTTCTAGAAGACTTTCTATCCTCTCAAAGAAGATCATTCCAGCATCAACCGTCGCCTAGATACACAGTACAACAGCCACGCCATCAACAGCAACGGCAGCAACAACAGCAAGAAGAAGATATCTTAGCCCCAGCCGCGGCTGCTCAAGACGCTCCCCCAGCGTCGGTTCTGGAAACTGCCAGGAAACAATTATTCAACGACTTCCTGGTCAGCAAACTCCTGCAGCGTTCTCAGTTCTCCGGTTACTTGTACAAGCCACACACGCTCATCAACACAGATGGCACCTACGATGTCCTGGATGTCCAGCTCGAGACACCGGACACCGGCCACAGGGGGCAGCTGGAGCCGTACAGGAGCAAACAGCTGACCACAACAGAACCTTGGCCGCTGACAGATTTATTCAGAGCCGGCTACGGGTACAAGCGAATCTTCAGCGCCAAATAGAACTGACTAATCACCTTCTGACAAGAATATTGTCATGTTTATGTAAATACTGTTATTTTTTATAATCTTTTTATACATTTGGTACAAAATGCGCATGTTTGTAAATATTATTATGTACTTCATATGTTGAAAACGGTTGAAGTCCCCCGTTAATTTGAATAGTTTTTGGCCATGTTTCTAGACATACTTCCTTGTCGAAAGCTAGTTTTCACGATACTTTTGGAGGGCAAGGGAAATCCACGACTAACTGTGTTTACGCATTGGATGTGTCATGGCATTGCCACACTTGCATGTGTTGCTGACAGGAATGGTACCCCTTCACCACAAACCCCAACATTCTGACACGACCCACAGATGGGGGTGAGATGATACAACATAAAGCAGGTAATCCCACCGGTGTGTGAACTTAAATAGCTCTTAAAGAGCACGTTTCTTGCCAAACTAGAAGACTCCAATTAAGGCATCAACCTGAGACGTCATCTGACCTATATCAGATACCTACAACTATTCTGTATAATTCTGGTCCGTATAATCTTTTCTAACTTGCTGTCTCTAAGTATTTCAGCATTGAATTGCTTTCATTCCCATTCGCTGATTTGCTTTTGTTTATTTGCTTTAATTATATTCTTAACGACATATATGAGCAACATAATGGTTTGGGTGTTTGTTTGTGCTGGTGTATGTTTATGCGCGTTAAGTGAAATAAGTGGGCACAGTCGAATGAGTATGTATGTATGTGTACGTGTGTGAATGTGTATTATGGTGAGGTTCTGTGTGGTGATACAACATGTGGTACAGATGTATTGATGACGTGTTGCAGTGCACGACTAGATTACCCGACTTCGGCATTTGACGTGTCAGTTGTCTCCCTTGTCGGAGATTTCACTTGGTCTTGGGAAGACATTGTTAGGACTGACTGTGTGAGTATGTGCAAGTATGTGCGTATGAGTGCGTGTGAGTATGACTGTGTGCATATGTATGTATGTGTGTACACGTGTGTGCGCGTGTGAATATGCGTATGTGTAAGGGTGTGCGTGTGAGTATGTGTTTGTGTAAGTTTGTAAGTGTCAGTATGGTGTGTGTGTGTGTGCGTGTGTATGTAATTGTACTAGCGTAAATGAGGGCTAAAGGATTTATCTTGACGCTAGGAACTGACGAGAGACTTAAAACTAAATAGGATTGCTTGCTTGCGTTCGTTGGTTGTGAACTCCAGCGCGAAGTCCTGTATGTCGGATGAAGGCATCCTTTTGTCCAACATCAGTGTGATGTCATACAGAACCTGAGGTTTGCGTGAGTATCTGTTGTCCCATGTCTGGCTTATTGGTGTGCAGACTGGTGGTTCCTCGCCGTGCAGGCAGACACTCTCCGACTTAGCTGAAGATGCCCCTGGGACATGAGTGACAGGAGCTTTGACTACGCAACATCTGAGAATACCTCTCCTTCCCAGTGAGAACGAGGTGATGCTGAAGGAGACAATGCAACACATCTAGAACGCAAAGAAAAAGAATAATCAGTATAAATGGATCAATAATAGATGACCAATGACTTTATGTGTGCGTTTTCTCGTTGTGAACTCCAGAGTTGCCCATAAACGTGCTACTACTTCTAATGCACAAACTGATTTTAGCTTGTGGATTACCTTTCCATATTACCAGTACCCCTCATCACCAAGCGAACCGACTCCGACTTCTGGGGTACTTGTAATGTACACCCCAAAGTCAAGGATGAGAAATCAACATTTTTGTCCATCTGACTTATGTAGGTGTAGAACCCACTACCTTGGAATTAGCGCATCGAAAGTTTAAGAGCGAGCGTTCTTATTCATTCGGCCACGGTGATCTACGATGTATAACTTAATGCGCATGAAGTTTTAGGATTTGCCACTTTTTGTACGCTTCATATTTGCTCGATACGCTTCATGTTGCCTTGATCACGTATTAAAATGTGTTTTTAGTAAGACCTCCATTGTTCCCGTTATTTCTATACGTTTATTGTATCATGCAGAAAAATAATATTGATCACACTTATACAGACAGGCAGCTTGGTATGTGTGCACTGTGTCCATGGTTGCGCAAGAATAACATGGTGTTTTCTTAACAACAAAGACACAAACAATAGAGTGCACGATTTATTGCCTGGCATATGTCGCTGCATCTCTTCAGGTGCATACTACAGCATTCACACAACATAAACTAAAGCAGTAAGTTTCATACTGAAACATGCACCCCACTATTCACAGAGCATTTTGAATTGTCTGCCATGGTAATTTTTAACTGACTATCCGGTTTTTTTTTTTTTTTTTTGCACAAAGTTGACTTTTGTATATGAATGACAATGGCCTCTCCTTCTTACGTCTTCTTCTGTCGTGTATCCCGCTTGCAATGGCATCGATTAGCTTGAACATGCGAATTTTTTTATGTGTTCAACAACAAACAAAATGAATTGTCTTCATCAATCGCGTGACTGGCTTCCAAAATATGGCGTCCTTTGTTAATTGCGTAACTTGTTTGTCGTATACGTTACTATTTTGTGTAAAACGTGTTAGATGTTTGTCCAACAAGTTTGTGTTACAAGTGTGTCAGTTGTTTGTCCAACAAGTTTATGTTACAAGTGTGTCAGTTGTTTGTACTGAAGTTTATGTTGCAAGTGTGTCAGTTGTTTATACTAAAGTTTATGTTACACGCGTGTCAGTTGTGTGAACTAAAGATGATGTTACAAGTGTGTTTGATGTTTTTCCTAACGTTTGTGTTACAAATCTGTTAGATGATTGTCATAAAGTTTGTGTTATAAGTGTTAGATGTTTGTCCTAAAGTTTGTGTTATAAGTGTTAGATGTTTGTTCTAAAGTTTGTGTTACAAATTGTTAGATGTCTATCCTAAATTTTGTGTTACACATGTGGTAGATGTTTGTCCTAAATTTTGTGTTATAAGTGTTAGATGTGTGTCCTAAATTGTGTGTTATAAGTATTAGATGTTTGTCCTAAAGTTTGTGTTATACATGTTAGATGTTTGTCCTAAAGATTGTGTTATAAGTGTTAGATGTTTGTCCTAAAGTTTGTGTTATAAATGTTAGATGTCTGTCCTAAAGTTTGTCCTAAACTTTGTGTTATAAGTGTTAGATGTTTGTCCTAAAGATTGTGTTATAAGTGTTAGATGTTTGTCCTAAAGTTTGTGTTATAAATGTTAGATGTCTGTCCTAAAGTTTGTCCTAAAGTTTGTGTTATAAGTGTTAGATGTTTGTCCTAAAGTTTGTGTTATAAGTTTAAGATATTTGTCCTAAAGTTTGTGTTATAAGTGTTAGATGATTGTTCTAAAGTTTGTGCTACATTTGTGCTAGATGTTTTTCCTAAACTTTGTGTTACAAGTGTGTTAGATGTATGTCCTAAAGTTTGTGTTACAAGAGTGTTAGATGTTTGTCCTAAAGTGTGAGTTAGTGTTAGATGTTTGTCCTAAAGTGTGAGTTACAAGTCTCTTAGATGTGTGTCCTGACGTTTATTCTCCGTCCATCATGTGCCATGCCGATAAGCGTGGGCGTCATATTTTGCCATCTCACTCGATCACCAGAGTCGTGGATCAGCTCCGTGTTCCTGTCTCGACCATGCCCCGTGGCCAAGCCATCCAGATATTTACTTCTCGATCTTCCCCTTGGTCTCTTCCCTTCGATCTTGTCAGTTGTCACCAAGTTCTCCAATTCATTTCTTCTCATAACATGCCCAAAAAATGTGGACTGTCTACATCTAATGTTTCCAATCAGTTTACGATCTTCATTTGTTTCTTGAAGGACTTGTTCATTGGTTTTTCTGTCTGTCCATGGTATTCTTTGCATTCTCCTCAGAAACCACATTTCCTCAGCTATCAGATGCTTTTCAACTTGACTGCTTATTGTCCACGCTTCACATCCATACAAAAGTACAGGTCCTATGTTGCACTTTATTCTTCAAGTGCGTTAGACGTCTGTCCTACATGTTTGTGCTGGAAGAGTTATACATATTTGTATTATAAGTGCTACCAGTTGTTAAGCAAGCTCTATCACATCACTGATTGCACGTGCGAGTCCGTGTGTTTTATGAGCACAACATAATTCACCCGACAGGCCAGCAGTGGCTTCTCAGTGCGTGAACCTGAATCAACAATAATAACACAAACCACAGGCCAGAAATCCCGCCAGGAGATATTTACCCACACATTAATATCTCCCCGATAAGTGTGTTGTGGTGTTGTTAATATCACGCGTTTTCCTGATCAGTCATGCAATATCAGATGTTTTCATCTTGAGTTGCACGTTCATGCTCATAACAGATTTCACCTGGCGTTATTAGCGGATTGATTCAGTTTTTGTCTTCTCCATATTGTTTGGACAAATTGCCCGTGATAAACCTGACGAGTTTTGGTATGTTGCCCCATAGATGGTGACACAATGAAAGAAGTTAAAAGGTGTTCTAGCTATTCCTCTACAAAACAACTGAATAAATTGTGGAGTGGGACAGATAGAACAACAAAAATCAGATTTTTAAGAGCATGCAGCTTTCCCATTGCAACATACGCCTGTGAGACATGGACACTTACTAAACAAGCTGAACAGTGCATTAATGCCTTTGAATATAAATGTTATAAACGAGTTCTAAGGATATCTTGGATAAAGAAAAGAAGAAATGCATCCATACTTCAAGAGCTGAATATTGAAGAAAGTTGGTTATTAAAGACGATAAAGTAAAGAAAATTGAAATATTTTGGTCACTAGAAACGCCACGAAAGTTTGGAGAGAACAATAATGGAGAGGCATATGCCTGGGAAGAGAGGACGAGGAAGGCCAAAGAGACGATGGGTGCAGGATGTGGCGGATGATCTCCAGATGGATGTATCGGACGCGGGACATCTTGCTTATGATCGAGAGGTTTTCCGAAAGGTTGTTATGGGAGCGAGGTTCTGCAAAGGACATGCTACTGAATGAATGAATGAATAAACATTAGACTGGATCAGTTGTGCTCTATATATCTGGAATGCTGTGTTAAAATTGTTTGGAAAGTAAACGCGGGCATAAAGAGAGGTGGATAAGGTCTCTCAGTATGTAGTGACACAGGAGCACGAAGACCAAACACTTAACAGCTTTGTGGAAAATTATGTCATGGGATCTCTTTCAGATTCTTGCTCCCGGATCTTAGAAGAGCGATGCGACATTCCTGCTGACTGTACTCCCATGACACTCTCCCACATGTTGTCGTCTCTGGACAACAGGCCAGGGCCTGGTCGGAGACGTCCTGTTTATTTCTCTGTCACAGTCACGCTGGTATAGACATTGTTTCTTGCGCCTCCCTCCTTGGTGCCAAATTACAATCTCAACTGGAAACCGTGTTGCAGATGTCATCTTTGCCACTACAGAAACCAGCGGGGTGTTCAACAGCAGTACGGAAACTTCCCATAGAGAGAGGCAGGTTGGGATATAACAGGTCATAAATACCTACAGCACACACTGGCTATCTGAGGTTGGGGGCCAGGTTAGGATGTAACAGGTCTTAACTACCTACAGCATACACCGGCTGGCTGGGGTTGGGGCCAGGTTAGGATGTAACAGGTCATAACTACCTACAGCATACACTGGCTGGCTGAGGTTGGGGCCAGGTTAGGATATAACAGGTCATAACTACCTACAGCATTCACTGGCTGGGGTTGGGCCAGGTTAGGATATAAAAGGTCATAACTACCTACAGCATACACTGGCTGGTTGGGGTTGAGGCCAGGTTATGATGTAACCGGTCATAACTACCTACAGCATACAGTGGCTGGCTGGGGTTGGGGCCAGGTTAGGATATGTTGTTTGTCCATCAAGAATGATGATGACCATTCATTTCATCCAGTGGGGTTGAAAGTATGGAGCCGTGGGTTCTAAGATGGCTGATAAGACCTATTTTGGCTCGAAATGGTCTTTGACAATGTGGACAAAGAATGCCTGACATTCCAGGAGGAGGATCTCCTGCAGTGGTTTTTCTGTCCTGCCTTTTCTTTACAGCTCTTGCAGTCCTGGTTGCCTCACACATGACTGCACCCTTGTGTAATGATGCACGCCACGAATTTCGGTCTCTGGCTGCAGTCTTCCAGGTGTCATGATGAATTCCAAAAGCATTCACAGAGATTTTGGAGTGTCTTTAAAGCGTTTACTCTGGCCACCTTGGGAGCGTTTACCACAATGCAGTTCGCTTTAAAAAAATTCGGTTAGGGAGCCTGTGATCTGGAATGCGAGTCAAGTGACCAGCCCAGCGAATCTGATTCTTCATCAGTAGAGTGTGGATACTGGGCATGGACGCTCTTTCTAGGACTTCAGTGTCTGGGATCTTGTCTTGCCATTTAATCTTCATTAGCTTCCTTAGGCAGACTGTGTGGAAGTGGTTTAATTTCCTAGCGTGTCGCTGATAAACAGTCCAGGTTTCACAAGCATATAGCAGTGTGGATAATACAACTGCTTTGTAGACTTTTAGCTATGTTTGCAGGCTTATTATTGTACAGTCTGCCAAAGGCCACACTGGCATTGGAGATTCTTGCATTTACTTCGTCATCAATTGTGGCAGCTTGTGACACAGTGCTGCCAAGATAGGTGAATTTGTCCACAACACTTAGTCTATGATCATTCACTTTGATATTCGGCACAGTGTGATTATTCCCTGGAGCTGTCTGGTACATAACTACAGTCTTCTCCAAGTTGATATTGAGCCCAAAGTTGGCACAGGCATGTGAGAAAGCTGAAACATTATGTTGCATGTCCACCTCTGAGTTGGCGTATAGAGAGCGCAA
Source organism: Cepaea hortensis (assembly GCA_963921405.1). NCBI lineage: Eukaryota > Metazoa > Mollusca > Gastropoda > Stylommatophora > Helicidae > Cepaea > Cepaea hortensis. Next base: position 4,952,695 of record OY992897.1, read on the forward strand.
TCATCAGCAAACAGGAGCTCTCTGACGGTGTCGCTGTTAATTTTCGTTTTAGCTTTCAGCCTTCTGAGATTGAATAACTTTCCATCCATGTGGTAGTTGACGTCTATTCCAATGTCGTTGTTCTGGAAGGCATTCGTCAACATAGCTGAAAACATGAGGCTGAACAGTGTTGGTGCCAGGACACATCCTTGCTTCACTCCATTGGTGACAGGAAAGGGTTCAGACAGTTCACTATTTTCCTGTACTCTTGCCTGCATACCATCATGAAATAGCAGCACTATTTGGACAAACTTTCGTGGACAGTCATATTTTGCCATGATCTTCCACAGTCCTTCTCTGCTGACTGTATCAAAAGCCTTGGTGAGGTCAATGAAAGTAGAGAACATTTCGCAGTTCAGTTCCTGACATTTCTCTTGCAGCTGCCTTGCAGCGAAAATCATGTCAACAGTTCCACGTTCTTTTCTGAAGCCACATTGACTCTTAGGAAGAAGACCTTGAACGAGATGGGCGGTGAGGCGATTGAGAAGAATTCTGGCGAGTATCTTTCCTGCAATTGAAAGCAAGGAGATGCCTCGGTGGTTGTCACAGGATTGACGGTTTCCTTTACGTTTGTAAAGGTGGACTATTGACGCATCCTTGAAATCTTGTGGCATGTTCACCCATATGTTTGTAAAGACTTGGTGAAGCTGCTCTGTTAGGACCGGCCCACCTGCCTTTTATATCTCTGCTGGGATGGAGTCAGGACCAGGTGCCTTGCCGCTGGAGAGTTGCTGGATGGCTTTGTTTACTTCCACTATGGTTGGCAGGTCATCAAGTGTCTCATTGGTGGGAACTTGAGGAAGGCAGTTGATGGTTTCTATGCTATGCCTGGTGGAACTATGCCTGGTGATGTAGGACCATAGACCGCTTTCAGTGAGTCGTAGAAGTTTTTCATATCATGTCTGTCAGCAAAGCCCTGAATTTCATCAGCTTTGCTGCTCAGCCAGGAGTCCCGCGTGTGCCGAAGTTTCTGCTGCACTACTCTCTGAATGTTCTTTAAGGCATCTTTGTTTGATGTTGACTTCGGGTCATTAAAATGTGCCTTGAGGAGAAAATGTTTCTCGGCCAGCAATTGGTTGATGTCTTCGGAATTTTCATCAAACCAATCTTTATGCTTTCTGGGGGGGGGGGGGGGGGGAGGGGGGGGGGGCTAAATCCAGGATTTCCATAGCAGTGTTGTAAATTATGTCCTTTAGGGCTCTCCACTCTGTTTCTGTATCCTGTTTAGCAGCAGCATTGGGCTTGAGGCGGTCTTCCAGCATATTTTCAAACGACTGCTGCATTTTCTTGCTGTTTAGGCGGGTGACATTTAGTTTTTTTTTGCACTTTTACCCCTTTGAGGACGCCGTGGTGGCCTGATGTGAATGTTTATTTTCGAGACAATGAGACGATGGTCTGTCCAACATTCGGCACCACACATGGATTTTGTTACCCGAACGTTTTGTCTGTCACTTCTCCTGACGATGGCATAGTCAATGAGGTGCCAGTGTTTCGAGCGAGGGTGCATCCACGATGTCCTATTTCTCATGGGGAGACAGAAAATTGTGTTGGTAATCAGGAGATCATATTCGGCACATGTCTGAAGGAGGAGGAGTCCATTTCTGTTACAATTTCCGACTCCGTGCTTTCCAATAATGCCACCCCAAGAGGTGGTGTCCGTGCCTACTCTGGCATTGAAATCCCCAAGGAGTATAAGTGTGTCTCCTTTGGGAACAGATGTTAATACATTGTGCAGGTCCTCATAGAACTTGTTCTTGACATCATGTTCGCTGGTCATAGTTGGTGCGTAGACACTCACAATGGTTGCATGCGTCCTTCCATTCAGCAGGGGCAACTTAATGGTCATGAGCCTGTCATTTATAACCGTTGGAAATCCAGTTAATTTGCCGACTTAATGGCAAATCCCACACCGGATTTGCGTCTTTCCTCGCTTTTCCTTCCACTCCAGAAAAATGTGTAGCCGGTACCTATTTCACAGATTTGGCCTTCTTCTGCAAGTCGTGTCTCGCTCAAGGCTGCAATGTCGATGTTGTACCTGCCCAGCTCTCTTCCAATCAGTGCAGTTCGTCTCCCTGGACCCGACGCGCTGTCTCTGTCAAGTAGGGTGCGTACATTCAAAGTTCCAATTGTTAAGGGAATATTGTTTCCTCTTTTAACTTTACTTGGTTTATCTTTGTTTGTATGTCGACCGCAGTTAGGGTACCCACCAACCGCGGCTAGCTGGTTAGGTAGTGATGGAGCAAACAATGTTTAGGGCACCTTTTCTAGCCCCTTCCTCATGCTATGGAGGTGAGCAGTGTGTTCCTTTAGAGGGCTGCTCAGTCGCTCAGGGGGCTGCCGAATCCCACTGCTGCTCCGGTCAGTAGAAGACGACCATATGGCCTGAGCCGCCTGTGTGCAGGTCTGCGACTACGACTGCCAGCGTACCCACGCCTGCCGCTTCGCCGCTCGCCCATCGTCACAGGGCTTGAAGGTGATATATAATGTTGGATGAAGAATTACTTGCGCGATGACTTGGATTAAAGTGAGGAAGAGTTGCGCAATTCGTCGACCTCACTCTCTCGCCTGAGTCCATCTGAGTCCAGTGGCAAGACAAGTCGAGACGACTGGAGACGAATACATGTACAGTGGATGACCAGGGCGCTCTACGTGCCTTGCCGTGCTCATTACGTTCCACAACGCTTTGCAGGTAAACGCCGTCTTGCAAGTTGAATCAGGAATGATATCTTCCTCGCAGTCTGCCGAATCCTGTCTTCACATGCTGGGTAGGCATACCCTAGTTTACCGCTTGGTTTGACACCAAATCGGCTTCCCACGCCTGGTTTAGCCAGCCTCTCACAGCTGTTGCCCGGGGGGTGGCCGCTGTCGCATGCTGACAGCTACTAGGAGCCACAGGCACGAGCTGGGTGTCAGGCTTGGACCAGCGGGGGATGGGTCCTGAAAAGGACATGAGAGTCATCCTTACCAAAGGTGCTACCAATACCTGACACCCCGTACACCCCAGCACAGCATACACTGGCTATCTGGGGTTGGGGCCAGGTAACAGGTCATAAATACCTACAGCACACACTGGCTATCTGAGGTTGGGGCCAGGTTAGTATGTAACAGGTCATAACTACCTACAGCACACACTGGCTATCTGAGGTTGGAGACATGTTAGTATGTAACAGGTCATAAATACCTACAGCACACACTGGCTATCTGAGGTTGGGGACAGGTTAGGATGTAACAGGTCATAAATACCTACAGCACACACTGGCTATCTGAGGTTGGGGACATGTTAGTATGTAACAGGTCATAAATACCTACAGCACACACTGGCTATCTGAGGTTGGGGACAGGTTAGGATGTAACAGGTCATAAATACCTACAGCACACACTGGCTATCTGAGGTTGGGGACAGGTTAGGATGTAACAGGTCATAAATACCTACAGCACACACTGGCTATCTGAGGTTGGGGACAGGTTAGGATGTAACAGGTCATAAATACCTACAGCACACACTGGCTATCTGAGGTTGGGGACAGGTTAGGATGTAACAGGTCATAAATACCTACAGCACACACTGGCTATCTGAGGTTGGGGACAGGTTAGGATGTAACAGGTCATAAATACCTACAGCACACACTGGCTATCTGAGGTTGGGGACAGGTTAGGATGTAACAGGTCATAAATACCTACAGCACACACTGGCTATCTGAGGTTGGGGACAGGTTAGGATGTAACAGGTCATAAATACCTACAGCACACACTGGCTATCTGAGGTTGGGGACAGGTTAGGATGTAACAGGTCATAAATACCTACAGCACACACAGGCTATCTGAGGTTGGGGACAGGTTAGGATGTAACAGGTCATAAATACCTACAGCACACACTGGCTATCTGAGGTTGGGGCCAGGTTAGTATGTAGCAGGTCATAAATACCTACAACATACACTGGCTATCTGAGGTTGGGGCCAGGTTAGTATGTAACAGGTCATAAATACCTACAGCACACACTGGCTATCTGGGGTTGGGGACAGGTTAGGATGTAACAGGTCATAAATACCTACAGCACACACTGGCTATCTGAGGTTGGGGCCAGGTTAGTATGTAACAGGTCATAAATACCTACAGCATACACTGGCTATCTGAGGTTGGGGCCAGGTTAGTATGTAACAGGTCATAAATACCTACAGCACACACTGGCTATCTGAGGTTGGGGACAGGTTAGGATGTAACAGGTCATAAATACCTACAGAATACACTGGCTATCTGAGGTTGGGGTCAGGTTAGTATGTAACAGGTCATAAATACCTACAGCACACACTGGCTATCTGGGGTTGGGGACAGGTTAGGATGTAACAGGTCATAAATACCTACAGCACACACTGGCTATCTGAGGTTGGGGCCAGGTTAGTATGTAACAGGTCATAAATACGTACAGCACACACTGGCTATCTGAGGTTGGGGCCAGGTTAGTATGTAACAGGTCATAAATACTTACAGCATACACTGGCTATCTGAGGTTGGGGCCAGGTTAGTATGTAACAGGTCATAAATACCTACAGCACACACTGGCTATCTGGGGTTGGGGACATGTTATGATGTAACAGGTCATAAATACCTACAGCACACACTGGCTATCTGAAGTTGGGGTCAGGTTAGTATGTAACAGGTCATAAATACCTACAGCATACACTGGCTATCTGAGGTTGGGGACAGGTTAGGATGTAACAGGTCATAAATACCTACAGCACACACTGGCTATCTGGGGTTGGGGACAGGTTAGGATGTAACAGGTCATAAATACCTACAGCACACATTGGCTATCTGGGGTTCGGGACAGGTAAGGATGTAACAGGTCATAAATACCTACAGCACACACTGGCTATCTGAGGTTGGGGACAGGTTAGGATATAACAGGTCATAAATACCTACAGCACACACTGGCTATCTGGGGTTGGGGACAGGTTAGGATGTAACATGTCATAAATACCTGCAGCACACATTGGCTATCTGGGGTTGGGGACAGGTTAGGATGTAACAGGTAATAAATACCTACAGCACACACTGGCTATCTGAGGTTGGGGACAGGTTAGGATATAACAGGTCATAAATACCTACAGCACACACTGGCTATCTGGGGTTGGGGACAGGTTAGGATGTAACAGGTCATAAATACCTACAGCACACATTGGCTCTCTGGGGTTGGGGACAGGTTAGGATGTAACAGGTCATAAATACCTACAGCACACACTGGCTATCTGAGGTTGGGGACAGGTTAGGATATAACAGGTCATAAATACCTACAGCACACATTGGCTATCTGGGGTTCGGGACAGGTAAGGATGTAACAGGTCATAAATACCTACAGCACACACTGGCTATCTGAGGTTGGGGACAGGTTAGGATATAACAGGTCATAAATACCTACAGCACACATTGGCTATCTGGGGTTGGGGACAGGTTAGGATGTAACATGTCATAAATACCTGCAGCACACATTGGCTATCTGGGGTTGGGGACAGGTTAGGATGTAACAGGTAATAAATACCTACAGCACACACTGGCTATCTGAGGTTGGGGACAGGTTAGGATATAACAGGTCATAAATACCTACAGCACACACTGGCTATCTGGGGTTGGGGACAGGTTAGGATGTAACAGGTCATAAATACCTACAGCACACATTGGCTCTCTGGGGTTGGGGACAGGTTAGGATGTAACAGGTCATAAATACCTACAGCACACACTGGCTATCTGAGGTTGGGGACAGGTTAGGATATAACAGGTCATAAATACCTACAGCAACACACGCTGGATGGCGTATGCCCTGGGATGATGATGGCCGAACCTTAGCGGAGGTGGTGGGGAACTGCGTTGACAATGTTATGATCACGAGCGCACGTCTCCTGCAAAGTGAGGGACAATTTAGCAAGCCGTTCCTCACTACAGAATGTAATAATGCTATAATATCACAGAAACATAGCAAGAAACTGCATGGGGACAAATTTATTCATGTATTTTGTTTTTGTAATTTTGGAGATCTGAACCCTCATTAGACGAGATTGTATTGGCAATAAAGAACCTGAAGAATGGTAAATCACCAGGATGTGATGAGATACCAGCTGAACTAATTAAAGCCGGAGGAGAGAGAAGAAAGCATACAAATCTAGCACGCATTGTGTAAAAAAGATATGGAAGTATGGTATATGGCCAAAATATTGGAAGAGAACTATCTTCATTCTAATACCAAAAAAAAGGCAGCCTGAAATTATGCACCAACTATAGAACTGTTGCCCTGATCAGTCATGCAAGTAAAATTCTAGTAACAATTTAAATGGGAAGACTACGTAAGGAAATAGAAGAAGAGATTAACGAGGTTCAAGCTGGATTTAGACAATGAAGAGGAACCAAGAGATCAGTACTCAACAAGCGCTTAATAATAGTGAAGTGTATAGAATTTAATGTACACCTGTTGTCATGTTTTTTGGATTATTCAAAGGCATTTGATTATTCAAAGACAAAGATAATGCATACACATACAACTACCATGGAGAAAGAAATATATGTTAATGAAGAAAAATTTGAGGTGTTGGAAAATTTCGAATACCTTGGGTCATTAATTACCAACAATGATGACACAATGAAATAACTCAAAAGACGAATGTCTATTGCTCTTCAAAGACTAAAACAACTGAATAAATTGTGAAGTGGGGCAGATAGAACTACAAAAATTTGAATTTTAAGATTAGGCATCTCTCCCACATCCGCCTTTGAGATCTGAACAGCGCATACATGCCTTTGAATATACATGTAATAGACCGGGTCTAAAATATCTTGAATACAGAAAATAACAAATGCATCCATGCTTCAAGAGCTGCATATTGAAGAAGGTTGGCTACTAAAGACGATAAAACAAAGACAACTAAAACAGTTTCGTCACTTGAAACGTCATGAAAGTTTCGAGAGAACAATATTGAAATTGCCTGGGAAAAGAGGGAGAGGAAGGCCAAACAGAAGATAGATGATGGATGTGGCAGATGATCTCCAGATAGGTGTATCGGACACGGGACATCTTGCTTATGTCCGAGAAGTTTTCCGGAAGGTTGTTACGGGAGCGAGGTTTTGCAAGCGACAAGCTACTGACTGCATGAAGGAATGAATGAATGAATTTTGGAGAAGCTTCATCCACACACGATATTTATGGCTTGTCATATACGATGTTATCTCCCTTTAAGAGATGTCGAGAGTGGGGTGATTCCACATCATTGTCCACCATCAGAGACTCTGGAGTAGGAACTGGCATTGTCAGACATAAGAGGCACATCGGCAGAACAAGGGGCCTCGTCAGCCAACACAGAACTGGCAATATTAACCACCGGACGCTGGTGCATATGTTGCGGGAGGATTTATGAGCACCCATGGACTGGTTCGGAGTGCAGGGATGATATCCCAACAGATAACAGATAACAAGTTTATGTCACTGTCAACACCCCCCCCCCTCCACCACCCCCACATGCCTATAGGGACATACCTTTCGGTAAATGTGGACAACTCGACCTCACCGACACCGGAATGTGTCATGGACTAGGATCAGCTCCGCTAGCCACAAACTGTGATAATGTATGTAGCACATACTGGGCTGATACTGACAGCTCCAATATTGACAAACCGCAACCATGTATGTAGCACATACTGGGCTGATACTGACAGCTCCAATATTGACAAACTGCAACCATGTATGTAGCACATACTGGGCTGATACTGACAGCTCCAATATTGACAAACTGTAACCATGTATGTAGCACATACTGGGCTGATACTGACAGCTCCAACATTGACAAACTGTGACCATGTATGTAGCACATACTGGGCTGATACTGACAGCTCCAATATTGACAAACTGCAACCATGTATGTAGCACATACTGGGCTGGTACTGACAGCTCCAATATTGACAAACTACAACCATGTATGTAGCACATACTGGGCTGATACTGACAGCTCGAATATTGACAAACTGCAACCATGTATGTAGCACATACTGGGCTGGTACTGACAGCTCCAATATTGACAAACTACAACCATGTATGTAGCACATACTGGGCTGATACTGACAGCTCCAATATTGACAAACTGCAACCATGTATGTAGCACATACTGGGCTGATACTGACAGCTCCAATATTGACAAACTGCAACCATGTATGTAGCACATACTGGGCTGATTAAGTGACAGCTCCAATATTGACAAACTACAACCATGTATGTAGCACATACTGGGCTGGTACTGACAGCTCCAATATTGACAAACTACAACCATGTATGTAGCACATACTGGGCTGATACTGACAGCTCCAATATTGACAAACTACAACCATGTATGTAGCACATACTGGGCTGGTACTGACAGCTCCAATATTGACCAACTGCTACCATGTATGTAGCACATACTGGGCCGATACTGACAGGTTTGACAGCGCTGCTCACGCTGCTATGTGACACCCACAGTGCAGGTGGTCGTAGATGGTAGATACGGTTATTATGAATGAAACACAATACCCGGAACACGTTCAGTAGGCGACGCACCACTTCCCGTCATCACTTAATACCGCGGTATGGTATCTGTATATTGTATATTGCTGATCGTTGGATGTGTTCACAGAATCCCAGGTAAGAGGCGTAGATTTTACCCCAGGTATAAGTCATCACCTTTAAGGATAGCCAGTCACTTGGTTTCATAAATCTACATCAAACCCCGCCGAGGGCTTGAAATCAACAGCGGGAGATTTTGCAGCAGACCGTCTTATCGGTTTGTGAACACTGAAAATCACGTGAGTTGGTGGGACACTCACTGTTTCCTTGATATAACAATTCTATGTTTATGTTATGATGCAATCATCATCCTGTCTGCCATCGGCCACGTGACACATCTACCAGGCAGTCACACATCTACAGTGTTATCTTTTCTCCGGGGCATGCCGGTGTGCTGGGAAATGAACATGCTGACAAATTGGCTGGC
>OY992897.1:4966739-5016739 GCA_963921405.1 Cepaea hortensis
CAGTGTGTGTGGGTGGGGGATGTGCGGGAGGGGGATGGGTCAGTTGGTGGGGTATCTATGTGTCCCTGAGTGTGTGTGTGTGGGTAGGTGGGTGTGTGTATGTGGGTGGGGTGATGTGTGGGTAGGTGGGAGATGGGCCTCATAACATGGTAATTTGCCTTGTTTATGTTTACAACATTCATTTCACAATGCTTATTTTTCTTCCTATGTGAATGTATAATGCTCTTGATGAATATAGCAGAGCGGCAGGAGAGCCAACGGCTGTGTCGTGTAGAAGTGCGTGGAGGTGCATCATTTCTCAAAGTCAACACTTAATTCAACTGGTGTGAATAACAAGTCCGCAGCATCTAAATCTTGTTTTGTTTATTATGCCAAAAGGGTAGTGTTCCAATATGTTGTACAACGTTGGCATACAAGTGTCCACAGGTTTACAAAAGGTAATTTCATCTGAATTCCATGATTAAACATCTTTTACACCAGATGGAACCAATTGTGCTGCTTCCCTTTTCGATGGTCCAAACGCTTTCTGTCTTGGTAACTCACTGGATACCCTACGACACGCTTAGTGCCAACCCAACATCATGGTGCTCATCCGTGCACTGCTAACCAACTACTCTTTACGTTGCGCATCAGCTAGCCCTATAATACCATACACACACTATAAAAGGTCATGCTGTTATATGAACAAAAGATGAGTGATTGGAAGGGCCGAATGTAAGACGGGCCTGCGTGCCCAGTTTGTGACCCTTTTAAAATAAAGTTGATTTGATTTGATTTGAGAGAGAGAGAGAGAGAGAGAGAGAGAGAGAGAGAGAGAGAGAGAGAGAGAAAGGAAGACTGGGGTACAGATTGAGAAAGCGAGAGAGAGAGAGAGAGAGAGAGAGAGAGAGAGAGAGAGCTTTAGAGAAAGAGAGAGAGAGAATTATAGAGATAAAGAAATAAAAAAAGTTTATGGATGTTTGTGACAGAGAGAGAGAGAGAGAGAGAGAGAGAGAGAGAGACGGACAGAAAGAAAGAAAGATTGGGGAGAGAGAGAGAAAGAGAGAGAGAGAGAGAGAGAGAGAGAGATAAAGAAAGAAAGATTATGGATGTTTGTGACAGAGAGAGAAAGAAAGACAGGAAGATTGGGTGACACACACACAGAGAGAAAGAGAGAGATAGATAGATAGAGAGAGAGAGAGAGAGAGAGAGAGAGAGAGACAGACAGACAGACAGAAAGAAAAATTATGGATGTTTGTGACAGAGAGAGAGACAGAAAGGAAGGACGACTGGGGGACACAGAGAGAGAGAGAGAGAGAGAGAGAGAGAGAGAGAGAGAGAGATAGTTACATTTAGAGAGATAAATAAAGAAAGAGCGTTTAGATATGAGCATGACAGAAAGAGAGAACAAAAAAGGAAGACTGGGGGACAGCTTGAGAAAGCGAGAGAGAAATATATAGAGAGAAACGAAGAGAGGGAGAGAGAGAGAGAGAGAGAGAGAGAGAGAGAGAGAGAGAGAGAGAGAGAGAGAGAGAGAGAGAGAGAGAGAGAGAGATTACAAACCCAGTCACAGTGGTTTATATGAAGGCAATAAATGCACAGTAATTACGTATAATATGAATGCAAATTACCGTCAAAATGCCACTGGTGGCACCTTACAGCTTTCTAGCCAATTCACCTTCTCCTCACTCTGTCGTCAAAATGCCATTTGTGGCACCCTACAGCTTTCTAGCCAATCCACCTTCTCCTCACTTTGTCAAGGCGTTGAACGTGTTTCTAGAATTGTTTGGCCTACTGAACGTGCCTAAAACAAACATGCACTTCTCCGCTGCTGTGGAACAGATCCATCTGTGGAGACAGACAGACGGGAACCGACGAGTGTAATCCGAGCATGACCTTGCATAGCTAAACCACAGTATCCCCCATGATATCATAAGCCACTTGAAGAGTTGCGTATTTAGAAGAGTTATAACTATTCCATGTCTGTGGGGTGCTGGGATAATGAGAATGATTGTATTTAGTCAACAAGCAGTCATAGCTCGGGGTCTGTGCTTTAGGGAAACGCAGTTTCACAATTCCCAGGCATTTCCAGTCGCGAGTTTGACATCTTAAGCAGGTCGCTGTGCGTTGAGTTCCGTGGTGTGGAGCTTCGGAAGCTAGTACAGTAGAATACCAACTTCTTTGCCAAGTGAAATTTCATAGCAAAATATACCTCCTATACAATATTCCCAAGCAACAGTTAATGGTAAAATATACTTTCTATTTAATATGCTCATATAAAAATAACTAGTAAAATATATCGTCTATCCAATATTCCCATGTAAGCAAGCCATTGTGAAATGTAACTTATTTGCTATGTTCCCATAAAATCAAATCATGTATGAATTATACAATAAAGATTAGCTGCATGAAAAAATAAAATGATAAGGAAAAATTGCATGAAATTAACAATTGCAACTATTTGTATGAAATAAACAGTAGCGACTAGCTGTATGGAAAAAAAAAGAACAGAGTATTTAGAAAATAATACCTGTATAGAGAAAGCAATAACGTATAAAGTAAATCAATAAAGAAATAAAACCGCAATAAATAAGCGACTGTAAATAACATAAAAAGTCAATGATTAACTGATTTTCTGATTGTCATCTATAATGAATACAGTGACTTCAAACACAGAAACTCAACGAGGCAGTCATCTGTCACTCTTGAAGCAATTAGTGGTCGAAGAAAGACACCCACAAGTCGGTGTTTGCGTGTGTATAAAAGACTTGTGTTCACAACTTATTTCTCATCGAATCAACAGCAGTGAACGTTTCAACGTGTCTACTTCAGATTCTTCATAAGGACATTCTTGTCGAGGCTGAGAAATTGGTGATCATGTTGATTGCTCCCCGACTGGTTCTGTACCTGGCATCAGTGACCTGCGCAGGTGAGTAACTATATACACATACACACATACATACATACACATCTAATCGTGTTTAATCTTTCAGTACTCATCATAATCATCATCATCATCATCATCATCATCATCATCATCATCATCATCATCATCATCATCATCATCATCATCATCATCATCATCATCATCATCATCATCATCATCATCATCATCATCATCATCATCATCATCAATATCATCATCAGGTGTCTCGCTGACTCAGAATGAGTAAAACATTACGAATTCTGTTCTCATGTTTGTCTCAGGTCTCAGTCAGATATGACTGAGCTATCGTATAACAGTAGACAGCACTACCTGCATTCTGTTAATGCCGAATATTTGGCGGCACCCACCAAACCCGACACCCCTCACTGCACCAACAATCCAGAGCGCAATTGTGAGAATACAAGTCTTATCCTAGTTTGAGGAAATGCTTTCTAAATCTTAAATGTCAAACTATCGTTTATTAATACGGTAGCTTGCCGGTGAGTATGAACGGATGATCTAACGAATGAACGTACTTTATTTTCCAAGTGTTAAGCATAAACCAGACAGACCCATCTATCATTCTAACCGTCCTATCTCCCTCCTTCCGTACATTATTTCACACATACGTCACAGATGAAGGCCGTAGTAAATCAAATAGTTATTCTTGCACAATCTTTCTTCGAATCATCGTGAAGAGGATTGAACGTAAAGTGGAATATAAATAACTCAGAGAATAAGCTGGTGTATGTAGATTTACTTTCTGAAGGAAGTACAAACAGTCAGGTATATGTACCAGCTGCGACAAGATGAGACATACTAACCACAGACACAGTGTACATACCTTACAACGGACTCCATAAAGGTGAACAGACATCACAGAGTACAAATCTCCCTAACCGCTCGCTCACACCACCAGAAAAAAAAGAGACAATACAAAAATATATAATAATAAAATAATAAAACAAAACAAATAAATTGTAGGTCAGCATGGTCGAAATGATAAGAACGAATATTCTTAAACATCCGTTGTGCTGATGCCGAGGTAAGGGGTTCAGCCCCTACACCGGTAGCTGGACTAAAATGTTGACCTGTCGTCCTTGACTTAGGGACGTAAATTACAAGTACTTCTGAAGTCGGAGTGGGTTCACCTGATAGCGAGGGACACTGTTAATAGAGAAAGCTAATCCATACGTAAAATTCAGTTCAACACAACTAAAAGTAGTGTGTATGGACTACGTTTGAGTTCAGAGATAGCGAGCACACACCCAAAAAATTCTAGGACTCGACAAACGACTTTTCGTTTGTATAAAATTTCGCCAGTGACAGGACAACACAAACAGATCTAATAATAATAATAATAATAATAATAATAATAATAATAATAATAATAATAAACATAAATTTACAAAATAATATTAATTATATTTGTAGAAGAGCGATGTAGATACGAATAGCTTTCTTCTACATCTCGGGCCAAACATTACGCTACCAGATCTTCTTAAAATTGCATGGTGATATGGACACTAGCTTCTCTTTGATAGAGATGACAGGATCCATGATTGAAGCATGATTCTGTGTCTTTACTCTACAGCAGCCATTTGCCCGCCGGACTATCAGATGGACATCGCCTTTGTGGTGGACTCCGACGGTAGCACGGTGAAGAGCCAATACCACATCTTTTACGACGTCATCATTGAGTTCATGGACCACTACCCTATTGGGAACGATCTCACCAGAGTCGGCCTGGTCACGTACGATACCAATCCCCCCATTGTGATTCCCCCGTCCGGAGACAAGGAGTTTTTATTAAAGGTAAACAATTGTATCCTTCTGCCCGTATCTCATTTACCCAATATGGACAATGAAGACGTCAGCGTGGCCTTGAAAATGTCCTGGAGATGACCATAGGTGTTTTCTGTGTTGTTGTCGTTCTTTCAGTCCAGGAGATGTCCTCTGTGTTTTCAGTCCAGGAGATGTCCATCTAAGTGTTCTGCTGTGTTGTTCCTCCTGTCCAGGAGATGCCAATCTGTGTTTTCTGTTGTCGTTCCTCCTATCCAGGAGATGACAAACTGTGTTTTCTGTTGTCGTTCCTCCTGTCCAGGAGATGACATCCTGTGTTTTCTGTTGTCGTTCCTCCTCTTCAGAAGATGACATCCCATGTTTTCTGTTGTCGTTCCTCCTCTTCATGAGATGACATCCTGTGTTTTCTGTTGTCGTTACTCCTGTCCAGGAGACGACATCCTGTGTTTTCTGTTGTCGTTCCTCCTGTCCAGAAGATGACATCCTGTGTTTTCTGTTGTCGTTCCTCCTGTCCAGGAGATGACATCCTGTGTTTTCTGTTGTCGTTCCTCCTGTCCAGGAGATGTCCATCTGTGTTTTCTGTTGTCGTTCCTCCTGTCCAGAAGACGATATCCTGTGTTTTCTGTTGTCGTTCCTCCTGTCCAGAAGATGACATCCTGTGTTTTCTGTTGTCGTTCCTCCTGTCCAGGAGATGACATCCTGTGTTTTCTGTTGTCGTTCCTCCTGTCCAGAAGATGACATCCTGTGTTTTCTGTTGTCGTTCCTCCTGTACAGGAGACGCCATCCTGTGTTTTCTGTTGTCGTTCCTCCTGTCTAGGAGATGACATCCCGTGTTTTCTGTGGTCGTTCCTCCTGCCCAGGAGATGACATCCCGTGTTTTCTGTTGTCGTTCCTCCTGTCTAGGAGAAGTTCATCTATGTGTTCTGTTTTTGTCATTCCTCCTGTCCTACAGTTGTCAATTTATGTATTCTGTTATTGTTGATCTTCTTGTCCAGGAGATGTCCATCTGTTTTTGTTTTCCCGTTGTCATTCCTCCTGTCCAGGAAATGTCCGTCTGTGTTTTCAATTGTCCTCGTTCTTCCTATCCTGGAGATGTCCATCTAGGTGTTCTGTTCTTTTGTTCGTAGACTCTAAATAATCTATTTATACATTTTGCAATGTATTTTATGTATCACATATTACATTTATCATCATCATGTGCTAACCGACAGGTCGTAAGCCGTCATGGTGTCCAATGGCACACGACCATCAACATGTTACAGCAGGTCTGTATTCTTGTCCCGGTGATACGATGTGGCCACGCCATCCATGCGTATATCTCTTTGTCTTCTTCTTGCTCTTCTCCCACGACTTTCATCAACTGTTACTTAAGTTTTCCAGTTAATTTCTCCTCATCAAATTCACCAATCATCATGACCGCTGACATATGACCCCACTAACCTGTTCACAATGTTGATGTGTTTCTTGTATAAATGTGATTTGTGGTGAGTTTTTCTGCCCGCCCATGGTTTACTTTGCATTTTACAAAGAAAAAACATTTCTAGACACCAGACCTGCTTATTGTCCATGTCTCACAAGCATATAACAGTATAGGTTCTATGTAGCGCTGCAACCCTCTTTTTCACTGTAATTTCCACTGTTTTATTTGGTTATTATATATTCCATTTGTGTTTTGTGTGTCAGGTCTTAGTCAGATATGACTGAGCTACCGTATAACAGTAGACGGTACTACCTGCTTTGTGTTAGCGCCGAATGTTGGGCGGCGCTTACCAAACCCGACACCCCACATTGTGCCAACGACTTCGGGCGGAAGAGCGCAATTGGGAGGGGACTAGCCTTATCCTGCGCGAGGAAATGCAACCTAAAGACAAACTGTCATGGCAGGGCAGATCAGGCCCTAAGCCTTGGTTGGCAGCTGGTATAGGATCGAAGCTTCGACAGGCGGACAGTTAGAGCATTGCTTTGCAGATCTGGCAGCTTCTGAAGCTTTCATTGTTCCAGATGTACTGGTGTTACTATTCCTCTGAAGTGAACTAGGGATCACGCTGCATGGGCAACACATTGTCTCTATATTTTAACCCAGGCTTTGTGCTATGGAGAGGTATAACTCCATCCTTGGTCTTGCTTGCTTGCTTGTGTTCGCTGGCTGTTAACTCCAGCGCGAAGTCCTGTATGCCGGATGAAGACATCCTGTTGTCCAGCATCAGTGTGAGTGTGATGTCATACAGGACCTGAGGTTTGCGTGAGTATCCGTTGTCCCATGTCTGGCTCATTCTTTCTTTGTTCCAAAGGTTAGACTGAGACCACAAAGAGAATCTACACAGCTAAACACAATCTAGCCCCAGGATTATTATTATTATCACTCACGATCCTGAAAAGTGCTTTGACTTCCAACAGCAACTTGAAGACGCTTTCACTAATACATCTGAAAATTGTACAGCAAGTGAAAAGTGGGGTAATCTCAAGGAAACTCTTTATAAAACAGCGGTAGGAGTTTACGGCACTGTGGATCATGAGAGGCAGGACTGGTTTGCGGCAAATAGCCAGACACTGCAGCCCTTAATTGTTAAAAAGAAGATAGCTCTCTTAAGAAACAAGGAAAGAACAAAGCGTAACATCTATCAGTGAGCTGAAGCAAGCTAGGAAGGATGTGCAAAAGGCTGCACGCATTTTACTACTGTCCACCATCCCCCACATGTGGCTACTGGAAACCGGAAATACGATCCTTAATTCTGTTAGGTAAAGCTGCACTACTTTGTGTCATTTTATATTGTTTACACTCTCACAGCTTTACCGCAGTTCCACCTAATTTTATTCAAGTATTAGCTGGCATGGAAACGATACTTCTAGGGAGGAGACATCAAGTAAATGAAAGGCAGGGGGTACACATTCAGAGGTGACCCAGTATCAGAGGTGTCTCATTATCATGTGTTCCATTATCAGAGGTGCCACATTATCAGAGGTATCCTATTATCAGAAGTATGCCATTATCAGAAATATCCAATTATCAGAAGTTTCTTGTTATCAAACGTGTCCCATTATCAGAAGTGTCCCATTATCAGAAGTGTCCCATTATCAGAATTCCGGCGCCCAGCGCGGTCTGTGTTGATCTGTTGCATGTGAACCTATTGTTCCCCGCAGAAACTGCGGCGCGGTTTGTGTTGATCTGTTGCTTGTGAACCTATTGTTCCCCGCAGAAACTGCTGCGTGGTTTGTGTTGATCTGTTGCTTGTGAACCTATTGTTCCCCGTGGAAACTAGGGCGCGGTTTGTGTTGATCTGTTGCTTGTGAACCTATTGTTCCCCGCAGAAACTGCGGCGCGGTTTGTGTTGATCTGTTGCTTGTGAACCTATTGTTTCCCCGCAGAAACTGCTGCGCGGTTTGTGTTGATCTGTTGCTTGTGAACCTATTGTTCCCGGCAGAAAATACGGCGCGGTTTGTGTTGATCTGTTTCTTGCGAACCTATTGTTCCCCGCAGAATTTGCGGCGGGGTTTGTATTGATCTGTTGCTTGTGAACCTATTGTTCCCAGCAGAAACTGCGGCGCGGTGTGTGTTGATCTGTTGCTTGTGAACCTATTGTTACCCGCAGAAAATACGGCGCGGTTTGTGTTGATCTGTTTCTTGCGAAACTATTGTTCCTCGCAGAATTTGCGGCGGGGTTTGTATTGATCTGTTGCTTGTGAACCTATTGTTCCCCGCAGAAACTGCGGCACGGTTTGTGTTGATCTGTTGCTTGTGAACCTATTGTTACCCGCAGAAACTGCGGCGCGGTTTGTGTTGATCTGTTGCTTGGGAAACTATTGTTCCCCGCATAAATTGCGGTGCGGTTTGTGTTGATCTGTGGCTTGTGAACCTATTGTTCCCCGCAGAAACTGTGGCACGGTTTGTGTTGATCTGTTGCTTGTGAACATATTGTTCCCCACAGAAACGCCGGCGCGGTTTGTGTTGATCTGTTGCTTGTGAACTTATTGTTCCCCGCAGAAACTCCGGCGCGGTTTGTGTTGATCTGTTGCTTGTGAACTTATTGTTCCCCGCAGAAACTGCGGCGCGGTTTGTGTTGATCTGTTGCTTGTGAACTTATTGTTCCCCGCAGAAACTGCGGCGCGGTTTGTGTTGATCTGTTGCTTGTGAACTTATTGTTCCCCGCAGAAACTCCGGCGCGGTTTGTGTTGATCTGTTGCTTGTGAACTTATTGTTCCTCGCAGAAACTCCGGCGCGGTTTGTGTTGATCTGTTGCTTGTGAACATATTGTTCCCCGCAGAAACTGTGGCACGGTTTGTGTTGATCTGTTGCTTGTGAACATATTGTTCCCCACAGAAACGCCGGCGCGGTTTGTGTTGATCTGTTGCTTGTGAACTTATTGTTCCCCGCAGAAACTCCGGCGCGGTTTGTGTTGATCTGTTGCTTGTGAACTTATTGTTCCCCGCAGAAACTGCGGCGCGGTTTGTGTTGATCTGTTGCTTGTGAACTTATTGTTCCCCGCACAAACTGCGGCGCGGTTTGTGTTGAACTGTTGCTTGTGAACTTATTGTTCCCCGCAGAAACTCCAGTGCGGTTTGTGTTGATCTGTTGCTTGTGAACTTATTGTTCCCCGCAGAAACTCCGGCGCGTTGAGTACAACTACAACACCGTCAACGCCATCACCTGCCTCGCTGTGGTGTCGAGATTATTCAAGAGCGCGGAGCCCCGCGCTGAGCATGTCCGGAAAGTTGTTGTACTGCAGACCGACGGCACAGCCAAGAAACGGGATAGCAGTGAGTGGAAGTTTACGCTATAACTAGATACATACATACATACATACATACATACATACATACATACATACATACATACATACATACATACATACATACATACATACATACATACATACATACATGCATGCATGCATACATACATACATACATACATACATACATACATACATACATACATACATACATACATACATACATACATACATACATACATACATACATACATACATACAGAAACTGACGCAAAGACTGTGTCTGATGTGGAACATTCAATGTCTGTAGCCATATTAAACATGTCAGCGACTTTAAAAGACAAGTAATGACAATCATAATTCCTTGAAGACAAGGGAGAACGTGTCTCACAAAGATCTCCACATTGACGACGGCCACCTACCTGAGCCACAAACGGTATGACAGGGTCTGGAAGAGCCACAAACGGTATGACAGGGTCTGGAAGAGCCACAAACGGTATGACAGGGTCTGGAAGAGCCACAAACGGTATGACAGGGTCTGGAAGAGCCACAAACGGTATGACAGGGTCTGGAAACGATCTCACCACCTGCAGAGCGCGAAGAAGATGACACGACCACTTTATCGCATAGGCTACGTGGATTTGACAGTGCGTAAAGCAGGGAACTAGCCATAGATCGGTTCCTTTTATGATCAGAGCTATGTTCTGCAGGTGTTCTACATGATAATGATACTGACACACAATATTTATCAATTATCAAATAGTTCAAAATACAATACACTGTCGAAATCACCGCAGCACTTTATGTTAATGCATATAGAAAGCTCTGATATATTCGATGTCGCTTTTCTCTGGCAATAACAGCTGCTATCATAATTGAACATACCATTACAAGGACACATTCAATGATTTAATGATATGTTGAACAGATTCTAAAGGGATAGGAGAAAATCATCTACCAAAGGGGAGACAGCAGTTCCATTTTCGGATAACTTCAAGTGATACGCTGGTTAGAGGGTTCTAGTCTGCACCCTTATCGCGACAGAATTAGTCTGGAGATTAATTCCTGCTCACCTTTTTTGTTGAGATGGCAATTGATCCCTTTCTGAACAGAGGACCCTGGGGCACCTTTACACCATGGATCCAGGGTTAACTCATATGATACCATGGATTGTGGACACTGAGGCAAGCTCCCAGGGTGGGGTGGTGTGTGGAAACCATCGATTGTGGACACTGGGACAATCTTCCACAGTGGGCTGGCGTTTGGGAAACTTCGACTTTGGAGACGGGGGACGGGGGGGGGGGGCAATGTCACAATCGGAAGTGGAGGGTGGGAATCTTAGACGTACCTTATAATATAAGCTGATATATGACCGCCCTGACACCGACATGTCATTGACACAGATTGTTCTATCTCTAGCCTTCGAGTTAACGACGTTGATATGAAACTGCACTGATAATGTCAGGAGCCCAGTTGCTCGAGAGTTCGACGCCTGGTCTCGTGGCCAGATAAGTGAGGGACAGATTAGCCACCCCAACCTTCGTGCGTTTATGGCCTAGAACTTGACGGACCTAGTACATCACTGTTCCACGACAGGGAGCTGTTTTGTGACAAATATTGTTAGTTAGTATTATGCTTTCGTCCTGCACACATCTCACACGTCCTGCTCATATTTCACACGTTCTGCTAACATCTCACATGTTCTCCCAACATCTTCCACGTTCTGCTAACATTTCCTAAGTTCCGCTAACATCTTTTACGTTCTGCTAACATCTCTTACGTTCTGCTAACATCTCCCACATTCCGCTACCATCTCACCCGGTCTGCTAACATCTCCCACGTTCTGCTAACATCTACCACGTTCTGCTACCATCACACCCGGTCTGCTAACATCTCCCACGTTCTCCTCACATCTCCAACATTCTGCTAACATCTCCCACATTCCACTACCATCTCACCCGGTCTGCTAACATCTCCCACGTTCTCCTAACATCTCCAACATTCTGCTAACATCTCCGACATTCCATTACCATCTCACCCGGTCTGCTAACATCTCCTACGTTCTGCTAACATCTTCCACGTTCTGCTAACATCTCACACGTTCTGCTACCATCTCCCACATTCTGCTAACATCTCCAACGTTCTCCTAACATCTCCCCATGTCCACATGCTTTCAGCGATTCGAATGGCCCAAACTCTCAAGGACAAAGGCATCGACCTGATTGTCCATGGCATCAAGCCGCGAATAGATCACGATGAACTTCTTGGAGTGGCCACAAAGCCCAAGTTCTACTTTGAATCAAACAGCTACGGCGACTACAAGCAATTTGTGCAAAATCTGTCAGACCTCATTTGCGACGGTAAGCATGTTATCGCCATCAACATCACGTCTTTATCACTTAATCTCAACAATTTTACACCCACCCCTCCTCCTCCACCCGAACCTCAGCGTTTGTTAGACCCTGGAAGTTCTTGAATGCCCGTGTCTTGTTGCCCTGTCAACGATCTCGTGCCCTCTGAATGTAAAGCTCGTGTAATTGTACCAGCAGACTTTCAAGTCGCACCTTGATACCAAGTCAGTGTAGGCTACAGGTGTGTGTATGTTGAGTTGTGACATCTTTACAGTCATCTTCCTGGACAGAGATTCTGGCGGTTTCCGTTTGTTTTCTCCATCGCCATATGTAGGTATATTGTTCTACATTGTGTGTAATGTTCTACATTGTGTAATGTTCTACATTGTGCGTCATGTAAGTATTCTGCATTGTGGGTAATGCAAATTTTCTACATTGTGTGTAATGTTCTAAATTGTGTGTAATGTTCTACATTGTGTGTAATGTTCTACAGTGTGTAATGTTCTATATTGTGTAGTGGTCTACATTGTGTATTGTTCTACATTGTGTGTAATGTTCTACATTGTGTAATGTTCTACATTGTGTAGTGGTCTACATAGTGTAATGTTCTACATTGTATGTAATGGTCTACATTGTGTGTAATGTTCTACATTGTGTTTAATGGTCTACATTGTGTAGTGGTCTACATAGTGTAATGTTCTACATTGTGTGTAATGTTCTACATTGTGTAGTGGTCTACATAGTGTAATGTTCTACATTGTATGTAATGGTCTACATTGTGTGTAATGGTCTACATTGTGTGTAATGGTCTACATTGTGTGTAATGTTCTACATTGTTTAATGGTCTACATTGTGTGTAATGTTCTATATTGTGTAATGTTCTACATTGTGTGTAATATTCTACATTGTGTAATGTTCTACATTGTCTAATGTTCTACATTGTTTAATGGTCTACATTGTGTGTAATGTTCTATATTGTGTAATGTTCTACATTGTGTGTACTGTTCTACATTGTGTAATGTTCTACATTGTGTAATGTTCTACATTGTGTGTAATGTTCTACATTGTGTAATGTTCTACATTGTGTAATGTTCAACATATTGTGTAATGTTCTACATTGTGTAATGTTCTACATTGTGTGTAATGTTCTACATTGTGTGTACTGTTCTACATTGTGTGTAATGTTCTATATTGTGTAATGTTCTACATTGTGTGTAATGTTCTACATTGTGTAATGTTCTACATTGTGTAATGTTCAACATAGTGTGTAATGTTCTACATTGTGTGTAAAGTTCTACATTGTGTGTACTGTTCTACATTATGTGCAATGTTCTACATTCTGTGTAATGTTCTACACTCTTTGGGATATTAGTGTTTAATGCAGTCTATAGTATTCGCAGGTATCATGTTCTAAACCCCTTGCATACAATATATGTTACTGTCTTTTCGTATTTAGTTATGTCTGTCAGTGATGCAATGATCTATGTCGTCATTGTGTGTAGTGTTCCATGCTGTAAGCCAGAACGTTTTCACTATTCAATGTTGCATGTAATTATCTATATAAGTGGTTATCAACCTTCTTTGGTACATGCACTCCTTCACCATATGTTCAGAACGTCATTCTCCCCCTTTTCATATGTTCTCATATAACACCATCCCCCTCTCCACCCCCACCCCTACACAGTATACGTAAAAATGGAAGCTAAATTTAATAACACATACTAGAACAAGTCGTGACGTCTACATAAAACGTAATTTGCGAGTCTACTTACGTTATAAAACGAATTTCAGAAGGGCGAGACGTACAGAACCGTAAAGTATGGAAGGAAAAACTATATCATGTAATCGGTTTTTGTGTTAACGCGATCTTGAAATAATCTTAATCCCCCCACCCCCCGGAATCCCTAATCCCCCCCCCCCCAAATCCCCCAACTAAAGGTATAATGTTCTATGGTGTAGGTGACTATAATGTCCTAAACTGTCTTTGAGTAGAATGTTCTGTACTGTCTGTGTGTAGAATGTTCTATAAAGTCCTTGCCATTAATATCCTATACTGCCTGTACTTGGAATATGCCATACTGTATATGAATATGTTGTACAATAATACCTTTGCGTCCAGTGTTCTGTATAGTTTTGGTCCGTACAGTTAGTTTGTATAATGTTCTTGTTACGAATCATATAAAGTTCTATGTCTTATATATCAACAGATCGCCAGGACCAAGAAAACGAGTAGTTGGCTAATACACGAACCCAGCCACGCTGACCACAGATTCGTTCACACATTATAATCATTGAACATAATTAATGTTTTTTTAAAAAAAAATAACACCATTGTGTTTTTGTCTTTGCTTCAAACGTTATGTATTTGATACAAGGGAGGGGAAGGGCAATTGATACACTGGGAGGACAATGTGTCCAACAGTTCACTTGTCACCAGTCAGCTTATGACAGGAGTGACTTCTGTTGACTGTGTGGGCGGACAGAGGAGGGTGACAGCAACAAGATGTGGAGGGGGTTCTCTTATCAAGATGCCACCAAGACTGTTGTGGTGAGTTGTCTGTATACCTTACTCACTTTCAACACAGTTAGGTAACTCACTCTGGTTATCCAAGAAAAAGAAAATCTCAAATCTAATCTTTGAGAGCTCACATGACTTACTGTCTTGTGTAGTAAAAGAATGCTCTTAACCATATGAAAACTGGCAAAACCCCGAGTCCAGACAACATCACAACAGAAATGATTAATGCTTTAGAACAGCGGTTCTCAACCTCTTTTCGCCCATGGACCCCTTCAATATATATTAAGAATGTCATTCCCCCTTTCGTATTTCCTCGCTATAAACCCATCACCCCCATCCCCGTCCTACATAGTATACGTAAAAATGGTAGCTAAATTTAATAACACATACTAGAACAAGTCTAGACGTATATATAAAACGTGATTTGCGGGTCTATTTACAATTTAAAACAAATTTCAGAATGGTAAGAAGTACAGAACTGTAAATTATGGAGGGAAAAACAATATCAAGTAATTGGTTCTTGTATTAACGCGATCTTGAAATAATCTTAATATCTCTCCCCCCCCCCCCCTCTGAAACCCTAAAATTCCCCCCAGTGGTGTGTGTATGGGGGTGGGGGTGGGGTGGGGGGGGGATTCCCCACCGGTTGAGAACCACATCTTAGAAGAATATGGAATAGACCAGGTCATCAGACTGCTGAACACGCTGTATGATACTGGAGTTTTAATTATGAATTATGTCATTCTATATGTATTAAACTTTTTCTCAGAATTATAATGAGAAGAACAAGAAAGAAAATAAAAATGTAATTGGTAAAGAATATTATGGATTTGTCGAAGGAAAGGATACAAACAATGCAATATACAAATTACGAACACTTTGATAAATAGAATGATAATAGAGACATAGAAAGACATATTCTTATATATGTGTGCTTCATAGATTATACTACAGCATTTTATAAAGCTGCACTGGTAACTTACGGGAGTATGTGAGCCGGTCGCTCAGAAAGCAATGGCAAACTACTGAGCGTAATCTTGCCTAGTACATCATCAGCAGGTGAAAATGTGGTGTTGACAGCAACGTCCTGAGAGGTATATGCACAATAAAAAAAAAAAGTAAAACATATATTAACTGATTAACATATTGGAATATATTAACATTGATGGGAAAGATACCAGAATAATACAGAATATTTACTGGAAACAAGTAGCAGCAATTAAAATGGGAAATAAAGAGGGCAATTATGAACAAATAATACTCGGAGTACTTGGTTAAGAATGTTCCTTTCTGGCCTAAAGAGACAACAGTGGAAGATAAACTCTATGGACCGCTGAGTGAACTAAAACCTTCTGGCCTAGAGAGACAACAGTGGAAGATAAACTGTATGGACCGCTGAGTGAACTAAAACCTTCTGGCCTAGAAAGACAACAGTGGAAGATAAACTCCATGGACCGCTGAGTGAACTAAAACCTTCTGGCCTAGAGAGACAAGAGTGAAAGATAAACTCTATGGACCGCTGAGTGAACTAAAACCTTCTGGCCTAGAGAGACAACACTGGAAGATAAACTCTATGGACCGCTGAGTGAAAAAAAACAACCTTCTGGCCTAGAGAGACAACAGTGGAAGATAAACTCTATGGACCGCTGAGTGAACTAAAACCTTCTGGCCTAGAGAGACAACAGTGGAAGATAAACTCTATGGACCGCTGAGTGGACTAAAACCTTCATGCCTAGAGAGACAACAGTGGAAGATAAACTCCATGGACCGCTGAATGACCTAAAACCTTATGGCCTAGAGAGACAACAGTGGAAGATAAACTCCATTGACCGCTGAGTGAACTACAACCTTCTGGCCTAGAGAGACAACAGTGGAAGATAAACTCCATGGACCGCTGAGTGGACTAAAACCTTCATGCCTAGAGAGACAACAGTGGAAGATAAACTCCATGGACCGCTGAATGACCTAAAACCTTATGGCCTAGAGAGACAACAGTGGAAGATAAACTCCATTGACCGCTGAGTGAACTACAACCTTCTGGCCTAGAGAGACAACAGTGGAAGATAAACTCTATGGACCGCTGAGTGAACTACAACCTTCTGGCCTAGAGAGACAACAGTGGAAGATAAACTCTATGGACCGCTGAGTGAACTACAACCTTCTGGCCTAGAGAGACAACAGTGGAAGATAAACTCTATGGACCGCTGAGTGAACTACAACCTTCTGGCCTAGAGAGACAACAGTGGAAGATAAACTCTATGGACCGCTGAGTGAACTACAACCTTCTGGCCTAGAGAGACAACAGTGGAAGATAAACTCTATGGACCGCTGAGTGAACTAAAAAAGACTGTTAGAATCATACAAGAGACAACATTGCAGTTATAGACATATTTCAAGCGAACGAAAGAAGAAGAAGACTGGGACTACGACAGAGATGTATATTATCACCGAATCTTTTAGCTCTATTATATTTTTTTTTTCAAATGTTCCATATCCCTTACAGGACATTGCAGTCAACATCAGCATTTTTCAGCTGCTGTTGGTGTACTACGCAAGTTTTACGTTTAGTAGTTTGCCATTGATTTCTGAACGACCGGCTCACATACTCCCCTAAGTTACCAGTGCGGCGCGATCCGCCGCTCAATCTCGTGCAGCTGTTTTTCAGAACGTGTGTATACGGGATTACAAACAACATCGTTAACCCCTTGGCCAGTCCCTCTCTATAGCGAAGTAATAATGAGAGAGATCACGGAGAAGACAGAAATACTATTCGGAGGTTGTAATATAAAAAAGAAAATACGCTATCAGATAACACAGTATTGGTGGCGGATAATGCAAAAGATTTACAGCAATTGTTGGACATTGTAGTAACAGAGAGTACAAAGAAAGGACTCTCCTTGAATATCATGAAAACAGTGCACATGATTAAATCGAGGAAAAAGGAGACACCAAAATGTGAAATATAAATAGAAGGGAACATTTTTAACCAAGTGGATAGTGGCATTTATAACAGATGCAAGATAAACTACATAGATTAAGAGCAGAATAGGGCAAGCAAAAGCTGCATTTCAGAAGAAAAAAATAGTATCTTATGGAATAGGTCAATATCATTTAATGTAAGAAAGAGAGTGCTGAAGTGCTATATTTAACATGTTTTTGTGTACGGCTGTTTATTTTGGAGTGTCAAACTGTCACACACACAAAACTGTCATTTATTGCCAATATAGTACCTTGCGGTGTATGGCAGGGGGTCTTGAGCCTAAGGAATTAAGGCCGCCTGGCTAGTGCAGTCGCCGCGAACTGTGCAGGTTTGAGTTTTCTGTTTGCCCCCGACAGAAAACACTCCACACCTTACCGAGGATTCGAACCCGAGTCTCCTGAATGAGAATCCGACATTCTGGACACTCGGTCAGCCACTCATCTTGAATGTCGAATGAACAAATTAGGAAGAGCTTGGAAGCAACAGAGATGTGGTTGCGAATGCCTTGGAC
This sequence comes from Cepaea hortensis, assembly GCA_963921405.1. Lineage (NCBI taxonomy): Eukaryota > Metazoa > Mollusca > Gastropoda > Stylommatophora > Helicidae > Cepaea > Cepaea hortensis. Next base: position 4,984,538 of record OY992897.1, read on the forward strand.
TGCCAGTGTAACTAACAACGCTTGCCTGGAAGAGGCTAATTAAACTAGAACATTATATACAGGGTGGGGCAAAATGATCTGACACATTTGTAACTTTAATAAAACTAAATTAGAATAAATGAACAAAAAAGTATTTTTATTTATCAAATGTAATTATGATGCCATTTTGTTTTATGTTGTTTGAATAATAAAAAAAAGTATTTTTATTTCTTAAATATACATATGCTGTCTTCAATGCTAATCTACTAGCTCTGAAGTTGGCAACCCATAATAAAATTGTGTTCCGAGTAGGTACGAGATCATGTCTACCAAGCTCAAAATGCACACGGAATGCTCTTTGCGTTGCAGTTACCGACCCGTTTTTGGTGAACGTTTCCACAATGAAAGCCCGATGCTGGCCTGTCCAATCCATATGGGTAAGCTGACACGAAATAAAATAAAATGACATCATATGTACATTTTGGGAAATAAAAATACTTTTTTGTTCATTTATTCTAATTTAGTTTTATTAAAGTTACAAATGTGTCAGATCATTTTGCCCCACCCTTTATATACCACTAAGAAAGAGACAATCGGCTTTCTTTGGTCATGCGATGAAAAGAGAGGCGCTGGAGAACACCGTGACAACTTGAAAGATCGAGGGGAATAGAGACAGAGGCACACCAAGAGAAGTGGTTCTGGATGGATTGAGACGGTGGCATGGAGAAGAAAATACAACCCGTAATAGGAGAACAATGCAGATTCGCAGAAGGCAATGGTACACTAAAAGTTGTGTATATGCTGAGAACATTAATTGCACGTTCTGTTGAAGTAAACAAAGTTCTACGCCTTTGATTTATTGACTACACAAGGGTTGTCGATAAAGTAAGACATATCAACACGATGAAGATATTTATAGATCTATAAATTGATGGGAACGGCCAATGATTTGTAAAATACATATACTGGAAACAACAAGCTGCCATGAAGATTGATGATGAATTAGGTCAATATCAGCTTATTAAAAGAGGTGTGCGGTAGAGATGTGTGATGTCTCCAAATATGTTTCCCTATACAGTGAACATATTGTACGATATGTAGAAGTTATCAGAAGAATCACCATTAGGAGACGTAACACCAATAACAGTATTGATTGCAGACAATGAACAGGATCTGCAACATTTAGCAGATGCGGTTGTTGCACACAGTGAACAAATAGGGCTATAATTAAATTGTAAAAACCCCTCTGACGTTTCCCCACCTTGCTGTGGTTGAGGGGCTTGCGTGTTCCAATGACCCCAAGAGCTATGCCGACGGTAGTACAGCTACTGGTAGGGTCTCCCATGTCGGACAGGTCAAGGGAGAGGAACCAGACCAAGAGAAACACACACCTGCTGCCTTGCAGGTAGACTGAGGACAGGCAGTCAAAGTCTGAATCAAGTGCACGATGCCACTACATTCTTGGTTCAGACACATATTCTACGACCCTCAGCTGAGGGACATGGCTGAACACTCTAAGTCAATATCCTCCGGATGTGAGAGTCGGGCCGACACTCACCCACTGCAAAATGGAGGTGAGATGCTGAGCCTGCTACATGCTTGGCCCAGACACTTGCTCTACGGCTCTCAGCTGAGGGATATGAGGGATCCCTCGGAAGAGAGGGCCTGGCCGTTACTCGTTCTCTGCTGCATGGTGGTAAGATGTTGAGTTGGCAGCACATGCAACCTACTTCGTAAGCGTTACTAAAGGTGGAAAAAGCGTCCCAGTCGCACGCAATGGTTATGTTGAAGTCTATATTTAAACTCACTGAGTGAGCGTAGTCAAAGGTTAAAAACGTCTCATTAAGACGAAATTGAACTCTCGGCTAGCGAATCCATTACGTGGAAGTCCGAAGCGAAAGCTTGCCGAATGGATGTCCTCTCATTAATACGAAATGGAACGCTTGGCTAGCGAATCCATTATGCGGAAGTCCGAAGAGAAATCTTGCTGAATGGATGTCGTCTGCAGAGTGATCGTTCCTGGTTTGCATGGAGAGCGGCCAGTGGCAAACGAAATACACAATACATAGAAGTGAGGAATTATAGCATCCATGAGCAGGACGTTGCAATTCATTGGGTGAGCCCAGTCTCAGAGCACTATGTGGCGGCTCTGCAATTATGGAAGCCTCCTTGGATGGTGGGGAATGCTCATGGCCTGCCACTGCCTTCCATTGAGGGTTGACCTTGATGTGTTTGACTGTTCTAACTTGACCAGCTGAGATGTGTACGACACAACAACAGTAAGAGTCAAATGTCCCCCGAAACTCCTGGAAGGCAACCCTTAAAAACGCCCGCAGAAGTGGATGTACCGGTCAGAAGGTTGCAAATAAATTGGCACAACTCAAAAACGTCCGAGTGACATGGTCTCCGTGCCCGGAGCAGCTCTGACTATCTTGTATTCCAGGCACATTTCCGAAAACTCGATGAGTGGATAGCGGTTTCTGGTTTGTGCGGGGAGCGGCCAGTGCCGAACGACATGCCCAATACATGGAAGTGAGGAATTAAAGCAGCCATGTGCAGGACGTGGTGATTCCTTGGGTGAGCCCAGTTTCAGAGCGCTATGTGTCGGCTCTGCAATTATGGAAACCTCCTTGGATGGCGGTAAATGCCCATGGATACCTTCCCTTGAGGGCTGACCATTAAGTCTTCGACCGTTCTAACTTGACCAGCTGCGACGTGGATGGCACCACAACAGTGGGAGCCCCCCCCCCCCCCCATAACGGCTATCCTGGTTTTAAAAAAAGCCCGCTAAAGTCGAATGTGTTGGCCTAAGGGTGTTGGTACAAGTGTGCATAACAAGACACACCGCAATTACGTCTGGAAAGAAAAAAACAAACTCAGGATAAACACCAGAAGAAGAAAAAGAAATTGTAATAAGACACACATTATATTGTGGTCGTCATTAGGAAGAAAGAAATACCACAATATAATAAAGTCGATGGGACTATTCTTAAAGAAGGGAAATGGTACAATGATCCATCCATCCATCATGTGCCATGCCGGTCAGCGTGGGCGGTCATGTTCTGCCATCTCACTCGATCACCAGAGTCGTGGATCAGTTCCGTGTTTCTGTCTCGACCATGCCACAAGGCCAAGCCATCCAGATACTTGTTTCTAGGTCTTCCCCTTGGTCTGTTTCCCTCGACCTTACCAGTTGTCACCAAGTTCTCCAAATCATTTCCTCTCATAACATGTCCAAAAAATTGTGACTGTCTACGTCTAATGTCTCTGATCAGTCTACGATCTTCATTTGTTTCTTGAAGGACCTGTTCATTGGTCTTTCTGGCTGTCCATGGTATTCTTTGCATTTTCCTCAGAAACCACATTTCTACAGCCATCAGATGTTTTTCAGCCTGGCTGCTCATTGTCCAAGCTTCACATCCATATAAAAGTACAGGTTCTATGTAGCACCTCAACACTCTTTTTCTCGTTTCAATTGACATCTTCTTATTGGTCAGTATGTTTTTCATCTTGCTAAAGGCTACTTTTGCCATGGCGATTCTTGTTCTAATCTCTTCCAGGCATCTCCCATCAGATGTTATCACTGTTCCGAGATAATTGTACCTATTCACTTGTTGAAGAATATTCCCATTTACTTGTATATTACACTGTGGTATTTCGTTCTTCCTAGTGACGACCATAATCTGTGTCTTTTTACAATTTAATTCTAACCCTTGTTGTTCACTGTGTGTAACAACCACATCTACTAAATTTTGCAGGTCCTGTTCATTGTCTGCAATCAAGACTGTATCATCTGCATATCTAATGTTATTGATGCATCGTCCCCCAATGTTGATTCCTTCCATATCTTCAATATTTCTGAAAATATTTTCACTGTACAGGGAAAACAGATCTGGAGACATTACACATCCCTGTCTCACACCTCTCTTAATAGGCTGATATTGGCTTACTTCATTATCAACTCTTATGGCAGCTTGTTGTTTCCAATATATGTTTTTTACAAGTCTAAGGTCTTTCCCATCAATTTGTAGATCTTCAAGCATCCTTATCATGTTGACATGTCTCACTTTATCAAAAGCCTTTGTGTAGTCAATAAAGCAAAGGTGTAGATCTTTGTTTACTTCTATAGAACGTTCGATTACGGTTCTCAGTATATACACAGCATTTACTGTACCCTTGCCTTCTACAAACCCACATTGTTCTTCTCCTATTTCAGGTTGTATTTTCCTCCTCACTCTTTGCATGATAATTCTTAGCAAAATCTTCGTGATGTGACTCATTATACTAATTGTTCGATGTTGATCACATTCCAAGGCTCCTGATTTCTTTGGGATTGCAATAAATATAGAATTACATAACTCCTGAGGTATATTTCCAGTATCATATATTGTATTAACAAGACTGGTAACTTTATCTATTCCATATTCTTCTAAAGCATTAATCATTTCTGTTGTGACGCTGTCTGAACCGGGTGTCTTGCCAGATTTCATATGATTAAGAGCATTCTGAACCTCCATCTTCAAAATTGTTGGCCCTTCATTATTATTCTGAACATCATACTGTTCGTCTCTGTTATCGTCATAAAGGTTTTTCACGTAAACTGACCATAAATGTAAGATTTGATCTTTTTCTATTATGACTCTTCCATCTTTTGTCTTTAGGCAGCCTGCTGATGTACGTGTTCTTTGATTGGTAAGCTCCTAATTCTTTTGTGCATTAGTTTCGCATTTTTACTGTTGTGTTGTTTTTCAATTTCTCTGCAATTTTTCTCAAGCCATGTTTCTTTTGCCTCCTTACATAAGGTTCTGACTTTTCTGTGAATTTCTTCATATTTGGCAGGATTATTTTTGTACAATTATATCGGAACAGTTATAACATCTGATCGGTGAAGCCTAGAAGAGAAGAGATTATAACAATAATCGCCAAGGCAAAGGTAACATTCTGCAAGATGGAAAATATTCTGACCAAAAATTTAATATGTCATTTGCAACGAGGAAAAGAATATTGAGGTGCTACATACAACCTGTACTTTTGAATGGATGTGAAGCGTGGACAATGAGCAGATAAGCAGAAAAAAAATCTGATGGCCGTGGAGATGTGGTTTCAGAGGGACATGGAAAGAATACGATGGACAGACAGAAAAAGAAATGACCACACCTAACAAGAAACAAATGAAAATCGTAAACTGATTAGAGAAATTAGACGTAGACAGTCACAATTTTTTGTCAAGTTATGAGAATAAATAAATTGGAGAACTTGGTGGCAACTGGCACGATTGAGAGGAAGAGAACAAGGGAAAGGCAGGAAGTAAAATCCCGGATGGCTTGGCCATGTAGTATGGTCAAGACAAGAACACTGAGCTAATCCACGACTCTGGTGATCGCGTGAGATGGCGAAACATGACCGTCTACGCTTATCGGCATAGCACATGATGATGATGATGCTGTAGTAACTGAGCATACCTTAATTTCCACACAGCATGTACACATATGATGTCAACTCACCCATATATGATGTCGATGTATCCGTATATCACATATGTGATGTTTGTCTCTCTGTCTGCCTGCAAGCCTGTCTGACTCTCAATTCATCTGTCAGTCTGGCTATCTGTCTGTCTATTAGCCTGTCTGTCTATTAGCCTGTCTGTCTATTAGCCTGTCTGTCTATTAGCCTGTCTGTCTATTAGCCTGTCTGTCTATTAGCCTGTCTGTCTATTAGCCTGTCTGTCTATTAGCCTGTCTGTCTCCCTGTCGTGTAATAAAATTATCGTAATATACCCTCTATCAGTAGATGCAGTAAACACTGGCTATATTATTGATGTATTTAAAGATCGAGTGTGCGAATGGAAATTGCCTCGCCTCACGCCTGACTAATCTCTCCACGAGTAATTAAACTGCTCACCGTTGATGATCGTATTTGTTATTCACCTAATTTGATTAACAAACATGTGAAAAGTGTTTCTCTTTACATACAGCAGGTGAGGGTTACAGTGTGTTCCTCGGTGTGTCTATTTGTCTGTTTGTGATGTGTTAGTGCGCATCCCTCGCACGAATATGTCTACTCGATACAGTTTGCGGACAGACGTTGCCTTTTCACATTTTATTGACACAAACCTACTTCTACACAGCTACCTCGCCACACACACACACACACACACACACACACACACACACACACAAACACTTGTCTACACAGTTACCTCGTTATACACATGGTGTGTATCATTTATTTCATCCAGTGGGGCTGAAAGTCTGAAGCCGCGATTCCAAAGATGGCCGGTAAGGCCCACTTTGGCTCGAAATATTCTCTGACAACGTGAGCAAAGAATGCTTTTCCGTCCAGCCACTCCTTTACAGTCCCTGCAGTTCAGCCGCTTCACAAATGACTACACTCTTGCGTAATGATGTATACCATGAATTTCGGTCTTTGGCAGCTGGCTTCCAAATTACGTGATGAATTCCAGAAGCTTTTAGTGAGATATTCAGTGTCTCCAAATCGTTTCCTCTGGCTGTCTTGGGAGTGATTACCACAGCGCAGCTCACCGTATGTAATTCGCCTCGGGAGCCTGTGATCTAGCATGCGAATAAAGTTATCAGCTCAGCTAACCAGAATCTTCATTAGTGGAGTGTGAATACTAGACATGGGCGCCTCTCTAAGGCCTCATCGCTTGGGATCTAGTCTTGCTATTTAATCTTCAGTAGCTTCCCAAGGCAGACTGTGTGAATGTGGTGTAATTTCCTGGCGAAAAGCTTGCAAACAGCCCAGGCTTCGCATGCACATAGCAACGTGGACAACACGACTGCCCTGCAGACACTCAGCCCTGTTTACAGGCCCACTCCATCTCCATCCCACACATTTGATTACAGTCTGCCAAAGGCCGCACTGGTCCTGAAGATTCCCACACTCACCTCGCCATCAACTGTGGCAGCCCGTGACACAGCGCCGCCAAGACTGGTGAATCCACCAACAACTCTCAGTCTACGACCATTCACCCTGATGCTCGGACCTGTGTCACTAATCCCTGGAGCTGGTTGGTTCATAACTACATTGATAAATGAAGTTGGATGAAGAAAGGACTTGCACTTGCTTTATAGTGAGGAGTGAAGAATTGTTGCTCAATTCGTCGACCACTCTCTCGCCTGAGTCTATCTGAGTCCAGTGGCAAACCATACTCATACATAAAGAACCACTTGTCTTCACAGGTACCACACCAACATACATAGATACACAGAGAAACACTTCCCTACACAGTTAAAAGTACCGTCACATCTTCACAATATTTGCATCAACAGCATAAACATGTTTGCTGTGTTGTAAACGTCTAACAACAACACAACACAGAGGTTTCTGAGGCGAATGTCGCGAATACCTTGCACAGAATGACCCACCAACAACGAGTGTCTGGACAGGGATAATACAAGTAAACCAGTATATGCACATCTGTGTTAGTGCAAATCCCTCGCAAGTATACGTCTAGTCGAGATATTCTGTGGATAGACGTTGCGTGACAGACAGACAAGGAGAACATTATATACACATATAAGAAGGCGACTGCCACGGTTTTGTTGCTGTGGCTCGTCTATAACAACATCAGGCAATTTGAAGACAACGTAACGATACACTCGACAGGAAACTTTTGGGTCCTCAGTTTGAACAATGGAAGTTTATTGCGAAACAGCCTACAACATGGCTCCCACCCGCTGCCGACCTCCAGTCGTTATCACATACTGCGGATGAGCCGCACATGCCCTGCCCTGCAACATTATTATTCAAGTGCCTGATCGTCAGGAAAATTACCTGTCTTAATATCTATCATCTTCTTAAATTTAATTACGTGGTCTACTCACTGCAATCTGCAACCAACAATCGCTTGTCACTGCGTGCATCAGACCGCCATTCTTGTCGACTGTGTTGTCAAACAGTTTTGAATGTTAAACTATCACTTTCCGGCGTTCTTGGCCTCACCACCAATCCTCGGCTTCAGAATGTTGATTTATTATCAACAGATTCCATAAAGGGAATAGTATTTGACTTTAAACTCAGTCTCTGATGATATTATCGCTCATTATTTTGCTCAGTCGATCTTTCTATGCCCACGTCTCGGCCTGCAATGTCCAAAACATGTCGGCCGTCGTCAGCCAGTGCGCAGTCATGTGACCGCGCTAGCTCCGCCCACTGGCGCCGCCTGTGGTTTCTCGCTTTTTCCTGATCGTTTATATGAGCTGTACTTATCTAGTGTCTTAGTTTAACACATCTACTAGATTGCTTGTATCCATCTCATGGCAGCGACAGACTTTAGTTTTTATTTTCATGTAGTGACAAAAGAGGCGTTGGAAGACATGGTGGCAATTGGAAGGATCAGCAAGTAAGTGAATCAGGGACAGAACGAGAGAAATGATGCCGGAGAGGTTTCAGGTGTTATGAGATTTAAGAAGGGACTAGCTGCTCTGAAGATCTCGGCAAAAATTGTTATAGAGCAAATAATGTTCTTCATACTCTGTCAACAGCTGATTCTCTCAGTAACTGAGTATGGATTGCAATATGACAACGACAGCTGGTGAAGTTAGTTAGTTAGTCTTTCTTCTTGAGCCTAAGGCGGCGCATAGGGTAGAAGTCCTGACTCTCCATATCTGGTGGTTCTCTGCCACCTGTTGTAGATCTTGGATGTTACTTGGCCGTTGAATGAGCCTTCTCTGATGTTGGTTCTACGCAGGGTCTCTCTTGGTCTTCCCCGTTTTCTTTTCCCTACCGGTGACCATATGAGGGCTTGGTAGGGGAGTCTTGTCTTGTCCATTCTGAGTACATGGCCGATGTAGTTCCAACGGCGTTTTCTTATAAAATTGAATACAATATCTTGCTTAGCCTCTTGTCTTATTTGCGTAAATGTTCTGAAGTCTGTCCAGTGGAGGTTTAGAATTCTTCTAAGACATTTGTTCTCGAAATTATCTAATTTTGTATCTAAAGCTACAGTTGATTTCCAACTCTCACTTCCATGCGTTAACACTGGAATTACACAAGAGTCGAAGATTTTAAGTTTTGTGTGTTTGCTGGTGAAACTGGAGCGCAAACAGAATGATGCTATGTTGGTGATACTAATATGTACATTGTACACGCAGGCAGTGTGTATGAGATAGATCCAGGCTTTTTAACAAATGTGGATAGACAGAAAGTGCAGCAGGCAAAGCCATATCTTCTAGTGGCCGCGGACAAGGAAGTCTGGCATCAAACCCTGGACACCAATAAGGCCCGTAAACTAACAAGAGGATAATCATGGACGGTTCAGACAGAGGACACAATCACAGAAGCGTGTGTGCTTGAACATATTTATGAGAGGAAAGGCGTGGGTCAGAATGCCATGGAAAATATAAACGAGTATGCTGGTTCATAATCACACTGGATCAGGAGTAGGAATTAGCCAGCAGGCAGCGCTGAATGGAAGGTGCAACAATTGATTTACGACAATTCTCGCCCAGGGATGTAATCATCTACACGGACGAATCTGTACCAAAAGTTGAAAGAATCGTCTGGGGGTTCATAGCGAGGGTTCATGTCTCTCCATAGACACCTATACGTCATGTTCTGTATCATATCTGCTGATGACAATCATCCACGTCTCAGCCCATCCAGCCTCATTTATTTCTGTCTGCTTATGTGTCTGTTCCAACCGATCTGTCCAGGCGTCATGATATTCTCACATGCCACTCTTCTATTCTCACATGCCACTCTTCTATTCTCACATGCCACTCTTCTATTCTCACATGCCACTCTTCTATTCTCATATGCCACTCTTCTATTCTCACATGCCACTCTTCTATTCTCACATGCCACTCTTCTATTCTCACATGCCACTCATCTATTCTCACATGCCACTGTGAGGTTTTTTTGTGGGTTTATAGAGAATTACAGAAGTTCCAATGAGTGAAGTTCTATAAAGTATATCTCTCTATAAAAGATACAGGTTAGTAACAGCAAGTGTTGTCTAGAGGTATTGATAGTCATTCTCGCATAACCCTTGTAGAGAAACCATTCAGAATTTTGGCTCACCGAGTACCCCCACTGTGAGAAATTAGACCTAAGTTAAGTTCTACACAGAATTATTTATAGATGATTTCTCTTCTAGGCCATATATATATAGAGATCTTGGCAGTTAGCCACAGTAACTAATGAAAGCAGTTCTCTCATCTTCCAGCTGACTGTGCTCTGGTCGCCAACCTCATTTTTGATCTCATTACTTATTTCAAGTGACACAAGACACTTGGACAAATGATCACATTGACAATTGTACCATTGTAGTGAACATAAACAACAACAACTGTATTTTACACTGGTTGAACAAGACAACATGAGAAGATCTTGACAACAGTTGGGCAAACATTCACAAAGAATGATCACACCAACAGGTTAGACAAGTCATACATCATGGAAGATACTTGACAACAACCACACAGACTTTCACAATCTCTGTAACCAACCACAACAGTAGAGTAACAGTCACCATGAAGATGCTTGACACCAGTTGGACATTTCTTTCTCAACAATGTACAAGACAATCACAGAGACATGTATCTCAAAAAAAAAAACTGTTTTCTTACTACTAATCATTTATTGTCTGATGAGGTCAAGTGAAGACTCAGGCTTCATATTCTGCCAACAATTTACATCTCAAATATGTTTATATGCAAATTATAGTGACATTATCTATGAAAACCCAAACACATCACTCAATATCCCCACAGAAACATCAATCTAAATAAACCCTCCTCCTTCACATATCTACACCATAGGTTATCCTACACCACAACACTTTAATCATGCTATCACTTTTCCAACCGTCAAATGAGGAAAACACATGATAAACCTATAGCCGGGCACAAGTATAGGGAGACACTGCTATACTGATTCGTGTACCGTCTTTTAGCACCAATGAAGGTGTTGGGAATGTCTCAGGTTTCAGCTTTCCCCATAATGTTTTTCCAGTTTAGGCTATTCCCTACTTTGACTAGTCCGAAGCAAGTGACCAACATGTCCTTCCGAAGGGTGAGTAGACTGTTCGCAAAGTTGATAATTTGGGATTAGTTTTACTTTTCCAGCAGAGGAAGATCTAAAAACTATGATGTCCCATCATTCTTCTCTGCCAGTCTATCTCCCACAACAGGTTCTGATGTAATTGAATCACCACACTGACTTATCACTAATCCATTTTTGGGAATTTGCTCCATGTATTAACTTCTGCTCCTTTAGCTTTCAGCCAATATTAATATTAAGCTGTGATAGGGTCAGCTCCAAGTGCACCTTTAATGTCCACTCTTAGCCAGTAGTGACATGCTGAAGACCAGGTGATCTCTCCTCTTAAGGTTTCTTCTTGAATTTATCTTGAAGATATAGCCTGGAGCTTTTACAAAATTGGAGAGTATCCCTGTCTTAGGCTTTTAAGAAAGACTTTTCTTCAGTGCCATCTGTATAGGCCAGAATTAGTGGATTCAGGCTGAACATTTGCAACCTGTTGTTCATTTTGGTCTTTTTGGAGTCTGACTTTTCAGCTGGAGTTGAAGACTAGAGCTCAGGACTTCCCCTGGAGTTGTCCTGGTAATTGAAAAGGGCCTCCTCCATCTTCCTCATTCTCTGTTAATAAACAAAGGCACAACATGTGTTTTACATCTATTGAACCATTGTCACAGTTATACAGTACCATCACAGATTCAGAGAGGAATGGGAGGGGAAAGGGGAGTGTGATATTCGAACACCCGCCTCTCACTGATGATGAAGTGCAATTTTATTTGGGGGTTTGGGGTGATATCCTTTCTCCAGGTTCATCCCCAAAACCGTGAAGTCATAGGCACATACTCCTAATTAGAGGCAGCTTCACACAATTATCTTGTAACTTCTCACAATGAGTAGATCACAGGGACCGGTGTACCATGAGAACAGACAGTGTGATTAAGCACCAAGAAGTAGGCATTGTATGGCAGAAATCATGCACTAGAATTGCCTTCACATGTAATGAAAGAAAACATGAATTTTCCCTGACAAATAGCATGAGCCTTCCCATGTATTCATCTGACAGACACTGTAGGTTATGCCACATATTGCTCCTCATTGGAATGTAGCTCATATAAACCTAAACTATTGTTGCAAAGGACCAGTGCATAACGTCAAAGAGAAATTGCATCCCAGGCAACTCTTTATGAGTGCTTTTGACAATTTTCCTGATCGTAATACTGTCACTAGACATTACATGGACTTTGTAATTTCTAAAGTGCAATGCAGTCCTGCAAACATGGATTTAATAAGTGTCTTTACTTTTACAAATATGAGAAGTTAATTATATAATTATCATCTCATTCACTCAAACATTCTCAGCCATTATAAGGGAGAAATTACATGCAGTATATAGCATCACACATTCTGAAACAACCGCCAAAGGTAACTCTCAAGAGCGATGTGCAGTTTGGTTAAGAATGGTCATGATAGGCACTCAATGAATGTTCAGAGCGCACAAAGGTTTTGCCATATGCATTGAGCGTGGTTTACAGTCATAAGCATATGCAAATCATCAAATCAGACAGACAATAGACATGGTAAGAATGTTTCACTGCGGTAGACATGGCAGGTTTTGAGCGGCAGTTTTAGAGTCACTGTACCGAAGTTTTGTCTTCTTTTTACATTTTCTCAAGAAAATACTCGGCCATTCGTCTCTCTCTCACTTCATCAGGTTTACACATAACATATTAAATGATTTAGGTACCTGGAGTGCAGATGAACACATCCTAAAGAATGCTTTTGGGCAAATTTTACCACTGCATCTTGAACACGTCCTTACGGGATGGAATCAAGGCTTCGACTGGCGGGCTAATTATGTATTAAGGAGCGTTACCAGCCCAAGGGTTACCCAATCAAATTGAGACCCCACCATTCATCTACCCTCTCTCGATCTAGAATCTACGATTCTATTTTTAGTTAGGGCATCACGACGGCTTACGTGGTTAACTACTGAGTATTGAGAAATGTAAATGGACTGGGGATGCGAACGTCTGAAGACATCATGCTACAGCCACTCTTCTATTCTCACATGCCACTCTTCTATTCTCACATGCCACTCTTCTATTCTCACATGCCACTCTTCTATTCTCACATGCCACTCTTCTATTCTCACATGCCACTCTTCTATTCTCACATGCCACTCTTCTATTCTCACATGCCACTCTTCTATTCTCACATGCCACTCTTCTATTCTCACATGCCACTCTTCTCATCACTTGACCAAACAATGCTATTTGTCTCTTTCATATTTTTGTATATGTTGTTCTTCTTCAATTAGCCTCTTTCGGGCAATCGTTGTTAGTTACTCTGACAGTCCAAGGAATTCGCAACATTTGCCTCAGGATCCACATCTTCTTTGCTTTGTTCTTCCTAATTTGTTAATGGCCATTCCACGATTCACTTCCTCATGCGAAACATATTCCGTGTAGTATCCTGTCTCACATTCAAGCTGCTATTTTGTCGTTTGTCTGTCTGTGTGTACTTTCTAGGTTCTGAAGGTCAAGGCTTTACCTATGACTCTTCTTCATTAAACAATGACTAACAATGACTAACAATGACTAACAATGACTAACAATGACTAACAATGACTAACAATGACTAACAATGACTAACAATGACTAACAATGACTGACACACACTTTCATCATCATCATGGTCCATGTCATTAAGAGTGGATGGTCATGGTTGACCATCTCACATGAGCTCCGTGTACTTCGACGCATGACCTTACGTGCATCTAGTAGGTCATGAGTCCAAGTGCACTTGTCCCTGCAGCGAGACGCTATCGCCATTTGAGGTAACAGTTCGAATCCCGGCCATTAACTATAGCTTTCAATTGTTATGTTGTCTAGTGTGTCCTCTAATCTGTCTACATCTATGTGTGCCAAACAATACATATGTATTTATTGTCTTCGTGGCCTCACGGGGTTTCCCAACTGATATTTCTGTGTAGCACCCGATCAGTAGCCCATCACATCTTGTAAATGCAAATTAAAGAGAATTTATCAGAACCAACCGTTATACCCATACAATTCTTTTAAAACTGACACAAGGGACGCAACAGTTAAAAACCGCTACACAAAAGGACACATACGACTTCATCTGGCATTTATTGACAGGGTTATCTTCCTTGACATGTGGATAATGTGTAATAATCTTTATGATTAGTGACGTGGCGAATGGTTTAATGACTTGACAACTTTCTTAAACTTTAAGAAAGACAAGAGAGAGAGAGAGAGAGAGAGAGAGAGAGAGAGAGAGAGAGAGAGAGAGAAAGAGAGGGAGAGAGAAGGAGAGAGAGGCAGAGGGAGAGAGAGAGGGAGAGAGACAGGGAGAGAGAGAGGGAGAGAGAAGGAGAGAGAGGCAGAGGGAGAGAGAGAGGGAGAGAGAGAGGGAGAGAGAGGAAGAGAGAGAGGGAGAGAAAGAGGGAGAGAGAGAGGGAGGGAAGGAGAGAGTACAGGCAGACACTCTCCGACTTCGAAGGAATCAACGATCCTACTGACTTCAGCCAGGACCCCGAAGGGACCTGTTGCCCAGGACGCTCGACGAGGCCGCGTCAATAGGTCTTGGCTAGTATAGAACCCAGCCCTGGTGCCTTGGAAACACTTCTGCGTCCCAGAGAGAGTATAAGATACAAGTCTGAATATCAACAATATAAACCCTACGTTTGTATGACATACATGCAATTTCCCCATTTCCACCAGTTATATAGCTATCGGACTGGCAAGTCTTGCCTGTACACTTCATACACACCTACATATTCTCTCTCTCTCTCTCTCTCTCTCTCTCTCTCTCTCTCTCTCTCTCTCTCTCTCTCTCTAACAGGAACCTAGAACATTGCAGACACCCCGGGCATGATGTTATGTGAGGTGGGAGAGATGGCCGGGAAGGAGGTTATGTGAGGTGGGAGAGATGTTAGGACACGGAGGAACCGTGGAGCTGGCCATGACGACAGCGGAGATCTGCACAATGACCTTATGCTTGATGACGGTGATGTCCGTATGACAGAAATGGTAAAGTCATGTCTGTCTAACAGAAATATCATACTAATTTGTACAAAACAGGAATGCTTAAGTCATGTCTGTCCAACAGAAATAACATACTAATTTGTATTTACCAGGAATTTTAAAGTCATATGAGTTTGACAGAAATAACATTCATTTCGTTATACCAGAAAAACTAATGTCATGTTTGTGGAATAGGAGTAACATATTCATTTATATCTGCTTTACAAAAAAAAAAAAAAAAAAACTCATCTAGTGCCTATAAAGCATTGTGGTGTAGGAGGGATGAACAAAAAAATGGGGGAGGGGGGCGTGGAAGGGGGTCTTGACCCTAAGGAATAGAGGCCGCCTGGCTAGTGCAGCAGCCGCGAACTCTACAGGTTAGGGTTTTCTTTTTTTCTCCTACAGAAACAAATCCATACCTTACCTAGAATTCGAACATATTCTTAGCCACTCGGCCAGCCGCTCCCGCATATTTCTGCATACAAGAAATTACATTTTAATTTCTATGTACCAGAAATGACATTTCATTTCTATATACCAGAAAAACACATTAATTTCTATATACCAGAAAAACACATTAATTTCTATATACCAGAAAAACACATTAATTTCTATATACCAGAAAAACACATTAATTTCTATATACCAGAAAAACACATTAATTTCTATATACCAGAAAAACACATTAATTTCTATATACCAGAAAAACACATTAATTTCTATATAGCAGAAATAACATGCCTATTTCTATATACCAGAAGTAAGTAACAAACAGTGGATAGACAGGGTTCTCCTTGAATAGCAAGAAAACGGAAACATTGATTCATTCATTGGCAACTTTCCGTCTTGACAGACGATGGTTTGGTATATTGTGCTTCAAAAAGGCTTAATAAATATGACCCATGGCAGTGGCGAATGTGGCTAACCAGGTGAATTCGCGCTGTAAATGTTCGTCCACAGTCGATGCATGTGGAAACATGGTCATTTCCACCATCATGCACCATCTTACGTCTCTCACGCCCTGTGTGTGCTTTATCTGCAATCATTTTCTCCTTTGTCTTTATTCCATTTCTGATATTTGCCTCCATGCAACACGTTCAGCGGCGACGTGCTCCCAATGTGCATTATCAATGTCTGTATCAATCATGACCCGCTTACACGCATCTTTGTATCGTAGTAGAGGCCGATCCTGAGATCTCCTACCCATCTGTAATTCACCAACAAAGATGTCCTTTGGTATTCTACCATCATCCATCCTCCTAACATGTCCTATCCATCTAAGTCTACGAAGACTGGGCATGGAATAAACCGTCACACAACCTGATCTTTCCAATACTTCAGTATTTGTGATTTTGTCTTGTAACCTAATACCAAGTATTCTTCGCAGACACCGCATATGAAAGCTGTTTAAACGTTTCTCTTGGTGTGAGTAAGTGTTTTGGCAGTAAGTTTCCTGTTCTCCCAGACTCTTTTTGCTAACATGCTCATTGTTGTTGCCGCCTTACCAATTCTGATGTTGATTTCCTGATCTAGGGATAATTTGCTATTTACCTCTGATCCTTGATATGTAAAATGGTCTACTATGTCCAGTTCGGCGTCGTCAATAAAGATTGATGGTACCCCATGTACACCTTGTGACATAATCTGTGTCTTCTTTTTGTTAATTGTTAAGCCAACATCAGAACAAGCATTGGAGAATGCGAAAAGTAGATGTTGTAATTCTTCCTCTGAGTGGGTCGTAACTGCAGCATCATTCGCAAAAAGCAACTCTCTGATCAGTACCCTCCTAATTTTGGTCTTGGCCTTCAATCTCTGAGCATTGTGGAGGCCACCATCTGAGCGTGAGTGAATGTATATACCGGCATCCTGATCACGAAAGGCATATTTCAGTAGAAGTGAAAAGTATATCCCAAAGAGGGTGGGAGCTAGTACACAACCTTGCTTAACTTCACTCTTGATTTCAAACTCTTCTGAAGTTGAGCCATCAAACTTGATTATACCCTTCATGCCTGTGTGGAACGATTCCCCAATGGACAGAAGAGTTGGTGGGCAGCCAATCTTCTTTAGTGCTTTGAACAGACTCTCATGACTGACCAAATCAAATGCCTTTGTGAGGTCGATGAAGGCAATAAACAGTGGTTGATTTTGTTCCCTGCATTTTTCTTGCATTTATCGCAATTAGAATATCATGGTAGACCGGTTCTGTCGGAAGCCGCACTGTGATTCGGGGTAGACTTGATCTCCTAGAACTTGAAGTCTGCGCAGAATAATTCTGGCAAATACTTTCCCAACAATACAAAGAAGTGAGATACCCCTATAGTTGTTGCAGTCGCTCCGATCGCTCTTGTTCTTGCACACCGTTATGATGCTTGAATCTTTGAAATCCTGTGGAACTTGTCCTTTTCCCAAGGATAGCTCTATTAGCTGGTGGATCTGTATAGTGAGTGTGTCTTGCCCACTCCTGATAACCTCTATTGGAATCCCATCCTTACCTGGATCCTTGCCAGATGCAAGTTCATTTATAGCACACTTAACTTCTGTTATGGTGGGAAGTGTGTCCAGGTGGTCAAGAGTTGGTAGAGCCTCTATGGCGTTGAGGGCATCATCCGCTAGCTTGGTTTCACTTGAGCAAAGCTCTAAATAGTGCTCTACCCGTCTATGCATCTGCTGTTTCTTATCAGTGATGATTTCTCCAGTCAAGGTTTTCAGTGGTGCACTTCTTTTGATCATTGGACCACAGACTTTCTTTATCCCTTCATAGTTGCTTCTGGTGTTTCCCTTATCATTTGCGATTTGAATGGACTCACATAAGCTGATCCAATAGTCATTTGCACACTGCCTGGCATCCTTTTGCACATCCTTTCTCGCTTGTTTCAGCTCACTCAGAGTGTTACGCGTTGTTCTTTCCTTGTTTCTTAAGAGAGCTATATCAATCAAGGGCTGCAGTATCTGGCTGTTTGCGGCAAACCAGTCCTGCCTTTTATGATCCATAGTGCCGTAAACCCCTACCGCTGTTTTATAAATAGCTTCCTTAAGTCTACGCCACTTTTCACTTACTGTACAATTTTCTGGTGTATCAGTGAAATCCCCCGATGGTGTTTCCACCTTGTCGTGGTGGAGGAGCTTGAGTTTCTCAATGACCCTGAGAGCTATGCCGGCGGTAGCGTAGCTACCAGCAGGGCCTCCCAAGCCGGACAGGTCAAAGGGTAGAGAACAGACAAAGAGAAACACCCTGGTCCTCCAGATTGGGGGTTGAAGCGTGGGGTTAACATCCCCACCTTTGTAAAAACCTTTCTTTGTTACGAAACAAATACATGAGCCTCATATCGGACTGATACTTATAATATAGTAACATATAAAGGCAGGAAATCAGACCCCTTCCAAATAACATCTGGCTTGAAACAGGGTGATGCACTATCGCCGCTACTCTTCAATCTGGCTCTAGAGAAAGTTGTAAGGAAGGTAAAGGAGGAATGTGATATTGGAGGAACATCCAAGCTGCTTGGTTATGCAGATGATATAGATATTATAGGGCAAAGTGAACAAAAGACATTGAAAATATTGACTCACTTAAAGGAAAAAGCCCAACAGATGGGGCTGGTTATCAACCAAGATAAGACAGAATATATGGTAATTTCAAGAGACGGAATGGCTAGAAACTCTGGCCACATACAAATAGATAATATGACCATTAAAAGAACGGAAACATACAAATACCTGGGAACGATCTTCAACTGCTCCAACATCATAAGGGAAGAAATACAAACTAGAATCAACTCTGGAAATAAGATATACTATGCACTACAACATCTACTAAAATCAAAGGCGCTATCTCGTAACACCAAAATCACAATATACAAAACACTGATCAGACCAGTTGTTCTGTATGGCTCTGAAACCTGGAGTACAACGAAAGGAGACGAAGCCTTGTTACAAACCTTTGAGAACAAAATTTTAAGACACATCTTTGGACCCATTAGGGATACACAAAGTGGAGAGTGGAAAAGAAGAAGTAACAAAGACATTTATGATCTGTTTAAGTCCCCGCTAATCACTGGTATCATGAAGGCTAATAGACTACAATGGCTGGGGCATATAGAAAGAATGGAAGATAATAGGGAAACAAAACTCGCTTACACTCAGGAAATAAATGACCGTAGACCCCGAGGTAGACCAAGAAGGCGGTGGAGAGATAATACATGTACAGACCTACAAGCACTTGGAATCAACGACTGGCAAGAGAAGGTCCACCAGAGAGACGAATGGAGACGGATTGTATTTGCAGCAAAGAACCTCAATGGCTCGGAACGCTGAAGAAGAAGATCAGTGAAATCGTCCTCAAGTTGCTCAAGTTGAAACTCAAAGCACTTTCCAGGATCGCGAGTGTTGATAGTATTAATCCTGGGGCTAGATTTGTATTTAGCTGTGTAGATTCTCTTTGGTCTCAGTTGCAACAACAAAAGAATGATCCGTATCACAGTCAACAATGTGGTAACTTCGAGTTAATGATGTATGGTTCAGATGTTGTCTCCGTGTGAAAATGAAGTCCAGCTGATGCCAATGGCCGGATCTTGGATGCGTCCATGTGACCTTATGCAGCTCTTTCGTTTTAAAACAGGAGTTTGTAATACATAGGTCATTTGTGGTGCAATGCTCCAGCAGCCTTAGCAAATTTTCATTCATGCTACCGATGTTGTATTTTCCAAGGCACACTGGCCATGAACTCGAGTCCTTGCCCACACGAGAATTGAAGTCACCGAGCATATAAATTTAATCGGATTTTGGAACTGCCTTGATCACAGAGTCTAACTCCTCATAGAACATATCCTTCACATCATCAGAGGGAGCGAGTGTCTGTGCATATGCAGTTATAATAGTGGCAAAACCACAAGAGGTTGCCAAGAGCAGGGATAATAGTCTTTCATTACCTCCAGCTGGGATATCAATCATTCCCAGTAGCGAATTCTTCACTGCAAAGCCCACACCATGTTGCCTTTGTTCTGCCTGCCCTCTACCCTTCCATAAAAAGGTGTAATTGTTTCACTGAGTGACCCTTCCTCAGCGAGGCGAGTCTCCTGCAGGCCAGCAATATCAATGTTAAGACGATTGAGTTCGGCATCAGTCATGGCCGTTTTTCTCACATCGTCAATATTTGTCAAGTCCGTGGAAAATCCTGGACACATGGTTCTTACGTTCCAGCTTGCAAGCCGAAGCATGAAGTTCTATTTTTTCTTTTTATTAGTACTTGGTGCATTGGTTTTACAACCTGTGATTCAGATTTTGTCCTAGCGCCAAGCACCCATTGAAGCAGGCAGGCTGTGGCGGATCAGCACCCAATTGGCCGGGGCTGCCCAGCTTGAGGCGGGAGGTAGCTGATCAGTGACACCTGTAGGTGTCTCCCTCCGTCGGAGGCAACGCGTGGCGCCCCATGTCTACGCCAACTGACAAGGACTTATAACCCGTAACAGTTGCCTCTCGCTTTGATTCCGAGACCGGTTAAGACCAGGGATGGAGTTATTGCCTCTGCATATCACAAAGCCTGGGCTAAAATACAGAGACCCTGTGTTTCCCATGCAGCATGATCCCTCTCTCGGCCTGCCTAGTTCACTCCAGAGGAAAGGTAACACCTCTACATCTGGAACAAGACAAGCTGCAGAAGCTGCCGGATCAGCAAAGCAATGCTCTAACTGTCCGCCTGTCGGAGCTTTGATCCTAGACCAGCCGCCAACCAAGGCTTACGGCCTGGTCTGCCCTGCCATGACATTTTGTCTTCATGTTGCATTTCCTCACACCAGGATAAGGCTTGTAACCTCCCAATTGCGCTCTTTCGCCGGAAGCCGTAGGCACAATGTGGGCTGTCGGGTTTGGTAAGTGCCGCCCAACATTTGGCGCTGACAGAAAGCAGGTAGTACCGTCTACCGTCATACGGTAGCTCAGTCATATCTGACTAAGACCTGACTTTTGGAAAAAGTCATTGATAAAATCAAAGAAAAAGTAGACACCAAAAGTGAAGAAGAATATTTCTTCTTTTTTATTTTTAAGTTGCAGATCCCTTACAGGACGTTGCAGTCAACACCCGCATTTTCAGCTGTTGTTGATGTTCTTTGCAAGATTACGCTCAGTAGTTTGCCTTTGCTTTCTGAGTGACCGACTCACATACCCCGTAAGTAACCAAAGGACAAATCGTATACCTTCATCTGGAAGATGCACAACAGAGATTGAGAACGGAATATAGCAAGTAAAAGCCGCATTTCAGAAAAATAAAAGTATCTTATGCAATAAATCACTATAATTGTAAGTAAGAAAGAGAGTTCTGAAGAGCTATGTAGAATCTGTTTTGCTGTATGTCTGTGAATCTTGGATTGTAAATGAACAAATTAGGAAGAGCTTGGAAGCAACAGAGATGTGGTTCCTGAGACGAATGTTGCGAATTCCTTGGATTACCAGAGTAACTAACAACGATTGCGTGAAACTAGAACATTATATACAGCAATAAGAAAGAGACAAACAGCTTCCTTTTTATTATTTTATGAGAAGAGAGGCATTGGAGAACATCGTGACAACTGGAAAGATCAATGGGAAGAGTGGCGGACCAAGATAAATGATTCTGGTTGATGGATTGAGGCGGCAGCGTGGAGGAATATATTCAGCAGAGTTGAGCCAGAACACACCGAGATCACAAAGAGAGTGAGATCTGTGGAGAGACATGAATGCCTACGCCAGCTGGCAGGGCACTTGATGATGTTGATACCAGAAATAACGTAATCATGTCTATATACCAGAAATAGGTTTCTCTCCCTGGTCTAGAAGTTTCACGACTTTCTCCGTAATCCCGTATACTCTCGTACGTAACGTGGTGTGTGAGAATTGGTAGCGGTTCTCTCCGCGTCGGTAACTTACGGGGTATGTGTGCCGATCGCTCAGAAAGCAATGGCAAACTACTGAGCGTAATCATGCCAAGAAATCAACAATCAGCTGAAAGATGCTGATGTTGACAGCGATGTCCTGTATCGGATATGCGAACAAACTTATACCAGAAATAACAAAATCATATTTTTTGCATGTCATAGCAGTATTTCCCCCCCCCCCCCCCATGTTCGCTTGATTTGAACTCAAGCGTAGTCCATACACGTGTACTACTCCTAGTCCCCTGGACTGAGTTGTGCGTTTGGATTAGCCTTCCCTATTACCAGTGCTCTTCGTCATCTGGTGAACATACTCCGACTTCTGAGGTACGTGTAATTTACTTTCCCAAGTCAAGGGTGATATCTACATTTAAGTCTTGCTGACCGATGCAGGAGTTAAAACTCGACATCAGCGCACTGGAAGTTTAAGAACGAGCACTCTTATCAATTCGGCCACGATGACCCCCATGTTCGCACGTGAACATCACCCCCCCCCCCCCCCCCTTTCACCCCGTCTACTCTCTGACAGAAATACCAGACTCTCGTCTTATATCACATATACCAGACTCTTGGACTATGTCAGCAATACAAGACGTATGTCTGTATAAAAACACGAGACTGATGTCTTTATGTCAGAAATACGAGACTGATGTCTTTATGTCAGAAATACGAGACAGATGTCTTTATGTCAGAAATGCGAGACTGATGTCTATGCCAGAAAGGTTGTGAGCATGTCAGATATTAACGTGCAATGTCCCCAAGAAATGCATGTGAGCTACACATGTTATGTGCATGTTACCTTTCTGTTTCTAGATCTGTATATGTGTATGTCTGTGTGTATGTGTGGTGTGTTTGTGTGGATCTGTGCACATCATAATCTGTATATGAGTATGTGTATGTGATTAAGATGTGTGTGTGTGTGTGGTGTATGTGATGTGTGTGTGTGTGTGTGTGTGTGTGTGTGTGTGCGCGCGTGTATGTGGTTGTATCTGTGTAGATCTGTGCACCTTTTGATCTGTTTATTTGTATGAGTGCTTTTGTGCATGTTTGCGAGTCTTGAGGTTTGAATGTTTGTAGATATTACTTTGTGCATGTATGTGCGTCTTTCAGTCTGTATGCTATTATATTTGCATGTGTGTATGTCACTACATCTGTAGGTGTGTATGTTTGTAGATGTTTATTATGTGTATGTTTGTGCGTCTATAGATATGCATGTTTCTAGATGTATTTGAAGATATTGTTTTATTTGTATGAATGTATATTTTAAGTGTGTGTTGTTGAAGCTGTAACTGTAGAGTGTGAGACTGCACTGAGGTAGAATACACAATATTGAGCTGTGATCATCTTTCAGGATGGCATTGGTCTAATTTCCACCCATTAAACCTTGCTTAAGGAAGACATTCAATATGTTTTGGCACGTTATGAGAAGAAATAAACTAGAGAACTTGGTTACAACTAGCAAGATTGAGGGAAAAGAACAAAGAGAAAGCAGAGAAGTACATGCCTGAATTGCCTGGCTAAGTGGCTTGGCATGGTTGAGACAAGAACACGGATCTAATCAATGACTCTGATTATCATGTGATATTCTAAACAATGTCTACCCAGGCGTATCGGCATGGCACATAATGATGGATGTTAGCAGTATGGGTACACACTTGACCTAGTGTTGCAGCCTGGGAATGTATTCCTAGAGTCGTGTCAACGTGACACTGGCGTAGTATGCAAGCCTTTTTGGCGCGTCTGCAAATATTTGACCAACTCTCATAGCTAACGAAAGACAGTACATATGTCTGTTGGAAATGTCACCGGATGATTGATTATAAATTGCAGCCAAGGAACGATAAGCGATCGTTAAACAATCTAGGAGTCTGACTAAACGCCTTGTGCGGGTATAAATTATGTCTGTTTATTTTCTGGACTGTTCTCTTTACTGGAGGTCTGTCATGTGGAATTGTAATAGCAGTTCTTCAATAACTAGAACAGATTTGATTTATAATTCAGGAGGCACTCAACCAGAGGTCGACACGGGGGTACGGTACACTTAAATTATTGAACTGTGGACACAAACGACTGCCCATACATCAAGATGCCTATAGGGAATCCGATATGACACTCATGCAAGTCTTTGAGCAACAGAAGTAGTATCAGGGATATCTCGACATGCGAAATCCGGTAACATATCATAAATTGTCTAAAACCCGAACCTTGGTATGCTTCATGTTAAGTGGGTGAGGTTTCCGGTGTAGAGATAGATCTTCCACTGAGAAAGAATCAGTGCTCAAGGGGTACACTTGAATTACCGTGACCTTGTGGTCTTCGTTGTGAGAAGGGTCATCATCATCATCTAGTGCCTGACGGCTAGCGTGGGCGATTGTGCTTCTCCACAACTGCGATATCCTACGTCATGGATCAGATCATATATTGACGCCCTTCCGAGCCATGGCACAAGACGGTCAAACATTTTCTCACGCTGTCTTCCTGTATCTCACTTTACACAAACGTCCACTCCTGTAAAATTATCTCACACATACCATGAACATGTGAGAAGATCCATTCGTGCACAGTTAAGTCACACTTACCATGAATATGATCTTCTCAGAAGGTCCGCGCGTGCATAATTAAGTCCCAATTACCATGAACATGCATTTGTCAGAAGGTCACACGTGCACAATTACCCCTCACTTACCATGACCATGATGTTGTGAGAAGGTCCACACGCGCACAATTACTCTCTCTCCTTCCTCCCACTTACCATGAGCAAGACCTTGTTAGAAGGTCCACTAGTGCACATTTACCTCCCACTTACCATGAACATGACCTTGTTAGAAGGTCCACTCGTGCACAGTTACCTCCCACTTACCATGAACATGACCATGTCAGAAGGTCCACAAGTGCACATTTACCTCCCACTTACCATAAACATGACTATGTTAGAAGGTCCACTCGTGCACAGTTACCTCCCACTTACAATGAACATGACTTTTTAGAAGGTCCACTCGTGCATAATTAAGTCGCAATTACCATGAACATGAATTTGTCAGAAGGTCACACGTGCACAATTACCCCGCACATACAACCCGTTTACCGATCTGTGCACGCGGACTGGAACATACGTACGCATACCATACATACACGCACACATATAGACCAGTGGGTCGTTGCGTGCAGCCACATTTGTTAGTGAAACATACACACTCATGAAACGACCATGCTACATTGACTGTCACTTGCTTATCATCACACACACACACACACACACACACACACGCACACACTCACACACACACACACACATATGTTGACGTAGTTGGTGGCTTTGTGACTGCGTACGGGTGCTGTGGCGATGAAGTCACAAATGTAACGTGCAATCCCACATGCCGCGTTCAAACATTGCTGTGGCGATTTGGGAAACAGACCGCTTTACGCTGGTGTTCATACAATTGTATAAGTGCCGGTCGTTCAGAAAATAATAGCAAACTACTGATCGTAAGCTTGCGATGCTTGCTTGCTTGCTTGCTTGTGTTCGTTGGCTTGAGCTTCAACGCGAAGTCCTGTATGTCGGATGAAGGCATCCTGTTGTCCAACATCAGTGTGATGTCATACAGGACCTGAGGTTTGCGTGAGTATCCGTTGTGCCATGTCTGGCTTATTGGTGTGCAGACTGGTGTTTCCTCGCCGTGCAGGCAGACACTCTCCGACTTCGGAGGAATCGGCGATCCTACTGAGTTTAGACAGGACCCCGAAGGGACCTGTTGCCCAGGACGCTCGGCGAGGACGCGTCAATAGGTCTTGGCCAGCATAGAACCCAGCCCTGGTGCCTTGGAAACACCTCTGCGATAAAATCACAAACAAATAATAAATAATGGGTTGTCTCGGACGTCCTGTAAAAGACATGCAATTAGCTTTAATGTGTCTAACAAATAGTACAGTCTACAACGAAATGTGTTTGTTCCCTTTTATTTTGCGTTGAAGCAGTATTGCATTAGTTTTCCATTACTTTCTGAATAGCCGAAGCCCCATACAACCCAAAACAACGTAGCAGCCTGCTTTCAAATCGCCCTCGGCTGATTTTGAAACTTCACTCGGTATGTAAAGGAATCATGACACTTCTCTCTGTATGTCCGGGAATCATGACAATTCTCTCAGTAAGTCCGGGAATCATGCAACTTCTTTCAGTATGTCAAGGAATAATTAAACATCTTTCGGTATATCAGGGAATCATGAAACATCTCGCATATGTCTGGGAATCATGAAAATGCTCTTGGTGTGTATGGGAATCATGAATCTTCGTTCAGTAAGTCAGGGAATCGTGAAACTTCTCTGGGTATGTCCGGGAATAATGAAACGTATGTCCGGGACTCTCGGTATGTCAGGGACTCTCGGTATGTCCGGGACTCTCGGTATATCCGGAAATCATAAAACATCTCTCGGTATGTCCTGGAATCATGAAACGTCTCTCGGTATGTCCGGGAACCATGAAACATCTCTCGGTATGTCCGGGAACCATGAAACATCTCTCGGTATGTCCGGGAACCATGAAACATCTCTCGGTATGTCCGGGAACCATGAAACATCTCTCGGTATGTCCGGGAATCATGAGACATCTCTCGATATATCATGGAATAATGAAACATCTCTCGGTATGTCCGGGAATGATGAAACATCTCGCGGTATGTCCGGGAATCATGAAACATCTGTCGGTATGTCATGGAATAATGAAACATCTCTCGTATGTCCGGAAATTGTTAAAAATCTCTCGGTATGTCCGGGAGTCATAAAACATCTCTCAGTATGTCCGGGAATCATGAAACATCTCTCGTTATGTTTGGCAATATTGACACATCTGTCGGTACGTCCCGGAATCATAAAACTTGTCTCAGTATTCCCGGGACTATCTGTATGTTCGGGACTCTCGGTATGTCCGGGAATCATGAAACATTTCTCAGTTTGATTGGGAATCATGAAACATTTCTCAGTATGTCAGGGAATCATGAAACATCTCTCGGTATTTCTGAGACTCTCGGTATGTCCCGGAATCATGAAACATTTCTCAGTTTGATCGGGAGTCATGAAACATTTCTCAGTATGTCAGGGAATCATGAAACATCTCTCGGTATTTCTGAGACTCTCGGTATGTCCGGGAATCATGAAACATCTCTCGGTATGTCATGGAATAATGAAACATCTCTCGATATATCCGGGAATCATGAAACATCTCTCAGTATGTTCTGGAACCATGAAACATCTCTCCGTACGTCCGGGAATCATAAAACATCTCTCGGTATGTCTGGGAATCATGAAGCATCTCTCGGTATGTCCAGGAATCATGAAACATCTCTCGGTATCTTCGGGAATATTGACACATCTCTCGGTATGTCCATGAATCATGAAACATCTCTCGGTATGTCCGGGACTCTCTGTATGTCTGGGACTTTCTGTATGTTCGGGTCTCTCGGTATGTCCGGGACTCTCTATATGTCCGGGACTCTCGGTATGTCCGGTAATCATGAAACCTCTCTCGATATGTTCGGGTCTCTCGGTATGTCCGGGAATCATGAAACATCTCTTGGAATGTCTGAGAATCATGAAACATCTCTCGGTATGTTCGGGAATATTGACATTCATCTCGGTATGTCCGGGAATCGTGAAACCTCTCTCGGTATGTTCGGGACTCTCGGTATGTCTGGGGATCATGAAACTTATCTCGGTATGTCCTGGTATTATGACACTGTCGTCCCACAATCTCCTAAGTCAGGGTGAGGATCATGTAGTTCTGGTATGTCAGGTATTGCATAATTGCTCCTTGAGGTCAAGCAGTTCTGCGTTACATACATATAACATAATTGCTCCTTGAGGTCAAGCAGTTCTGCGTTACTGTCAGCGACTTACTTGCGACAGGTAATTCAGGACTCCCCTACTTTTGCACCACACGAAATAATAACTCGTGTCATTTGCAAAAGGGTACAATTTATTTAGAGCTGATTACACACAAGCTCCGCGAGCGGAATACTTCATTGACAATAAACATCATACTACGTTACACAGATGCAATGAAGAGGTGATAATGATACTATTAATCACTGAATGGAATCTAAAGCCTAACAATCACTATTGTCTATAAATTTATAGTATTCATAAGGAACACGTCTGTTCTCTAGCTGTCTCAGTCGCAGTCTGAGCCACGCTTCTAGTTGCGTGTTCAAACACGGACGTTGGATCCTCCGTGCGCTGGCGAGTCTTGCGTGCGTGGTGTCCGAGCACGCTGGTCAGTTAACTAGAGTAACCTGTACTCCATGGTTACTCGTCGAGGCAAGTTTCCTAGTGTCTTGGGAAACCCTCGCTCTCTTACACTCAATGCCCTCTTGGTTGACACAAGTGTGTCTGGTGTAAAGCTATTTATAGCGCTGGTGTCTCTTCTGTCTGGTGTTCTTTAATGGTCTCTCTCTTAGCTCTATTTCTCATATTCTTAACTCTGTAAACTCTTATTTAGATCTTTGACACATATAACATAATTGCTCCTTGAGGTCAAGCAGTTCTGCGTTACATACATATAACATAATTGCTCCTTGAGGTCGAGCACTTCTGAGTTACATACATATAACATAATAGCACCTTGAGGTCAAGCAGTTCTGCGTTACATACATATAACATAATAGCACTTTGAGGTCAAGCTGTTCTGCGTTACATACATACACCAACTTTAACAACGAGACCTACTTTGTGGAGGCACTAGATTCATGCCAGCCAGATCTCAAGATCAAAGCCGGAATCTTCAATATATTTATGGTAGGCTGGTTTCACTGAGTTACGGACACTCATTTCGCCCGCCAATTGCACAGAACACAAACATTCCCTTTTAGAAAATTTATGGCGTTAGAAATCTGCCTGCCGTGTCCAATGAGAAATTGATCGTTACCCGCAGACGACCGCAGATTTACCAAGGTGGTTATACCTAGTTAAGATAGTTGCATTTCCTTTACAAGGCATAGCAGCCATTAGTCATTAGTCATTTGTCGAGGTTCCAACTTCACGGCAACAGATCGTCCCCATAATGCTCCGTTTCTGTGCCACTGAATATCACACAGCATGTTCCTCACTGCCCAATGTGAAAATTGGAACAAACAGGGGGCTCGACAAACCTAGCCCACACAGGCTAACTGTGCATAATGCCGCTGCCAGAATGCCAAAACAAAAGTATATGGTCAAGTTTTACTTTCAGTAGTTTGCCATTGATTTCTGATCGACCGGCACTCATGCCATGGCATGAAAACCAACGCAAAGTGGTCTGCTTCCAAATCGCCAGCTGCTGTGTTTCGAACGTGGTATGCGGGACTACGAATTACATTCGTAACCACCTACTTCACACCAGAGCCCGTACACTTAGTGTGATTTATGTCTACTACAACAGTCCGTGCGTTAACGTGTTCCAGGAGCCGGTACTCTTAGTGTGACTTCTGTTTACTACAACTGTCCGTGCATTAGCGGGGTGCAAGTACCGGTACAATTAGTGTGACTTCTGTTTACTACAACTGTCCGTGCGTTAGCGGGGTCCAATAGCCGGTGCACTTAGTATGACTTCTGTTGACTACAACATTCCGTGCGTTAGCGGGGTCCAAGAGCCGGTACACTTAGTGTGATTTCTGTTTATTACAAAAGTCTTTTTGTTAGCAGGGTCCAAGGATCGTTACACTTAGTGTGACTTATGTTTACTACAACAGTGCGTGCGTTAGCGGCGTCCAAGAGCTGACACACTTAGTGTGATATCTGTTTACTACTAAAGTCTGTGCGTTAACGGGGTCCTAGAGCCGTTACACTTAGTGTGACGTCTGTTTACTACAACTGTCCGTGCGTTAGCGGGGTCCTAAAGTCGGTACACTTAGTGTGACTTCTGTTTACTACAACAATCCGTGAGTTAACTGAGTCCAACAGATAATCACTGAACACTGTAACCCTCCTAGCACGTCGCAACAGCCGCAACAGCCGCAACAGGAGGAGTGTCGTCGGACTGTCATTCCTACTCTATAGCTCAACTTGAGCTTGTCAATTCAATTCAACTTTATTTTAAAAGGGTCACAAATTGGGCACGCAGGCCCGACTTACATTCGGCCCTTTCAATCACTCATCTTTAGTTCATCACTAGTGCATTATACATTTACATAGGAAGAAAAAAGACATTGTCAAATGAATGTTGTAAACATAAACAATGCAAATTACCATGTTATGAGGCACATTTCCCACCCACTCACACATCACCCAACCCACACTCCCCCCCCCCCACATCTCCCCCTTACACACACACACACACACACACCCAGTGACACATACTACACCACCAACAGACCCATCCTCCTCCCACACACATCCCCCAACCACACACCCAACCGTTCCCCAACACACACACACTCACCCAACCACACAAACATCCCCCACCAGCCCACACATCCCGCACCCACCCGCATACAAATCCTAACACACAAACCCATCCCCATCCACACAATCTCTACCCACCCACACACACCCCCAACCACCCATCCCCAACCACATATCCCTCGACCACACATTCCACACCCACACACACATCAATCCCTGGTTGCTGAACTGGATAGCAGCCGTCCTGCAATTTCGTCGGGTTGCTCTCCGTCTGGGTGCATGGACCTCAGAGCCACATATTTTAACTCCAGGACTGTCACAGGGATCCGCAATCTCACCGGTGCTCTTTAATGTGTATACGAGCAAGATTGCACACTTAGAAGCACCAGGGGTTTGAAGGATACTAACATTTGCAGATGATATTCTTGCATATAGGCAGGGGAGAGATAGGGAACAAACAGTCCAGGAGCTACAGGCGACAGTAGACAATGTGATTGATTGGTGCACTGAAATGAGTGCTGTCATCCATCTGGAAAAGGTGCCTGATTTGTGGTGCTCTCTGCACAACAGGATTGTGAGAACTGATGTCCCAAGCATCGCGATAGATGGTAGAAGCGTCAACAGAGAGAACAAACTGAAGAATCTGGGAATCACATTTGACAGGAGCCTGTACTTCAAGGATTTGTGGAGACGGTTGTGACAAGGTCTCAGAAGGGACTCAATGCACTTAAAATTATGGCTCAATGGACACAGAGCAGAGAATGCTTTTCACACTATACCAGCACTTGATCCTCTCAGTGATTGATTATGGGCTAGGACTGCTCACTGTCTCAAAGTGTCAGCTGGTGAAATTAGAGCGCATACATAACCGAAGCTATGCGAATTATTCTGGGATGCACCAGAGACATCCCTGTAGTGTGTATGCGTTACATCCTTGGTTTGCCGTCTGTTGCAGGTAGGCTCAAGGTGATGCAGGCGAGGCATAACTCAGAGTAGCTGCAGACACAGATCACCCGTTGCCTGAGGCGCTGGACGCAGTTAAGGATCAGCGATTGATAAGAGGAAATCATGGATGGCTCAGGCGGAGGATACGATCAGACAGGTGTGCCCCCTGGAGAACATTAGGCGTGGAGAGGAGTGGGTCAGAGTGCCAGCGGAGCAGTCAGACTTGTGCAGAGTTATAATCACATTAAGCCGGGAGTGCAGGGAGTGGCCAGCAGGGGTCACGGAAGTGGAAATCCAGCAACTAATTCGGGACAATGCTCACACGGGTGATGTGATTATCTACACAGATGGTTCGGTGTTGAGAGGTTGGAGATGCCTGGGGGTTCTTAGCAAAAGTTAATGGTCAACGTTTGGTGCAGGAGAGCATGGCATATAATACCACAACATCCAGCTTAAGAATGGAGGTGGAGGCAGTCAGTGCAGCTTTCCGCTGGATAGAGAATAAGACACACACACGCATCATTATTGTAACTGACTCAGAAAGCATGGTGAGGAAGGTGAGGACAGGCAAGCTTCGGGCAGAGTGACTTGCTTCGCTTCGGAGGTCACGGGTGGCAAGCATCGTCTGGATCTTTTCTCCGGGGCATGCCGGTGTGCTGGGGAATGAACAGGCGGATAGATTGGCTGGTTTTGCAAAACTTGGTGGAGTATTGATACATGACAAAGCAGACGTGATTGTGGCCTTGTGGGAGCCCGTGTACACATCGGAGGAGCAAATGGATTACCATGGTCTGGCAAAAATGAGACAACGAGAAGTGACGAGGGGATCTGGCCGACGTACGACGCTCAGAGGAAAGGCGAGACGGACATATAATCAGATTGCTACTGTAACTTTTGGTGTTGGAACTCTTCGCTGGCTGCTGAGAATGGGGACGGAGCGCTTATAGGAATGCCCC
>OY992897.1:5021739-5026739 GCA_963921405.1 Cepaea hortensis
AGCCGCGACCGATTTGTGTAGCAGACCGTGTCGCGTTTTGTTATGACGAGTTGGTATTAGAGCCGGTCGTTCAGAATGCAATGGCAAACTACTGAACGTAAAATATGCATAGTACATCAACAGCAGCCGAAAAAAAGCTGGTGTTGACTGCAACGTCCTGCAGGGATATGAAAAAAAAAACAACATTCACACTGCTCCAGATTCCAACTTGGTTAGTTATATTTCTTCAACACGCTTCGGGTAATTTAGTGTCCCAGAGATCAACCCAATGTCCACATAGTTCAAAACCCAACGTCCACATAGTTCAAAACCCAACGTCCACATAATTCAACACAATGTCCACATAATTCAACACAATGTCCACATAATTCAACCCAATGTCCACATACTTCAACCCAATGTCCACATAATTCAACCCAATGTCCACATAGTTCAACCCAATGTCCACATAATTCAATCCAATGTCCACATAATTCAACCCAATGTCCACATAATTTAACTCAATTTCCACAGTGAGATAGAACACGAAGGCAAAAGCACAGAACGGTGACCGGTGAGCATCTTTCATCCTCCACAGTTGGACCATAGCTGTCTGAGAGAGCCCCGTGCCAAGTGTCCAGTGTGATCATAAACATACTGCTGTTGTCAGGCATGGCCTGACGTTCACTGGCCGTTGATGTTAGGAGAGCAACTGGCGGAGTAAACATAAGAACACAGGATTCTGGAGGAGCTTGTATATTGTATCACACCAGGACATTTGTGGAGGTTATTTGATATTAAACTAACTTCTAAGCACCAACCTGACAATGTTGAACTGCGGTGTGACATCACTACAGATGTTTGACGAGGAAACATGGTTGACAAGAAATACGATTACACCGACTCTGCAAACTTTCACTCATTTTTCCCACCAGAGTAGAACGATTGTCATGGTATGACAGAATCACCAATGTATAGCCAATGGAGAGAAATAGACAAATGCCAGTGAAACAAGAGGCGAAGAAAGACCGCTGGAGATGGATAGAGAATACACCGAGAAAACATAAGAACAGTGCAGCTAGAAAGAGCTTTACCAGGAATTAATTGTCATGACAAAAGAAATAGGTAGACTTATAAGCACACGGCAACGAGAAGCAGAAACAAAAATTAATAATATTTGGAGGACAAGGGTGGGGCTGTGTTGGAGAGATACGATTGGAAGGATTTTGAGTGAGGTATTTGAGGGCGTTTGATCCAGTAATGGATACGGGTTGAAAGAAAGAGAAGACATGGCGGAGGTTTGTCGTGGAGGTGAAACAATTAGACGTGAATGAAATGCCAAGGCCTGGTGATATATAATTATATGTTAGCAGAGTAAAATCGTGAACTTATTTAAAATGTGTTGGATTCTCATGTCTACTGCAGTGTTGTTTCTTAACCATCAGAACCCGAGCAACAGCAAGATGATTGCAGTGTCTACCGTGGTGCTGGTCTGCGTCACATTAGCAGGTATGTCCAAAACATCATCAAAGTACATCAACGTCTCCTGTCTGAGTACCAACATCATTTACTTCACAATCTGTCGTCTCAGTAGCAGCATCATTCACAACTGTCTTCTGTGCCAACCATAACATCATTCACACTTGCCTTATTTCTCAACAATAGCATCATTTACGTCAGTCGCATGTCGCATTCACAGCACCAGTTACTTATGTTTCCTGCCCAAATCGTTATATCATTCACACGTCGCTACTGAAGGCATCATTTCCACGTGTATCAAATCACTCTCACATCATCATTTACATATATCTCTTGTTCCATAGCAGCATTATTTACACATGTCTCATGTCCCAATCACAGAAACATTTACACATATCTCCTGTTCTATCAAAGCATTTTTTAAACATGTCTCATGTTCCATTACAGCACCATTTACACATGTGTCATGTTCCATCGCTGCATCATTTACATATGTCTTATGTTCCATTACAGCACCATTTACACATGTGCCACGTTCCATTACAGCACCATTTATACATGTACCATGTTCCATCGCTGCATTATTTACACATCTCACATGTTCCATTACAGCACTATTTACACATATCTCATGTTCCATTACAGAACCATTTTCACATGTCTCATGTTCCATTACACAACCATTTAAACATGTCTCATGTTCCATTACAGCACCATTTACACATGGCTCATGTTCCATCACAGCACCATTTACACATGTATCATTCCGAATCATAGCATCATTTACACATGTTTTTACTGTGAGTCAGGGTGTCTTCACTGCTCTTCCTTACTGATCTGTATACGCATTGCTATATATTGACAGAGATAATACTGTTTCTCTGTACTCTATAGTGTGTATTGTAATAAGGGACGAAACTTGTATTTATTTTGTGTTTTTAAAATTTATGGTTACTCATCATCTCATCTCATCATGTTCCTCTTGTATCTTGCGGTGTCGAGGTGAAGTATAAACATCGTGAGTTTGCCCGATAACGTTTTGTTGAAATGTCTAATAATTATGAACAATGGCTCAGCGAAGATGGGCTCAGAATCGGGCATTTAAATATCTGCCATCTATTAGGGAAGCTGCCAGAACTATCACTTATACTTAATCAACATTTTCACATGTTCGGAATTATTGAAAGTCGATTAAAAGGTAACATCTCAGATGATGACATCGCTATAAGAGTTTTAAAGTTATTAGAAGAGATCCTTATCAGAAATAAGAGACGGGTATAGAAGTTTATATTTTTAGTTCGCTTAAAGTCCACCGCAGGCTAGATTTTGAAACCTGTGAGATTGAGTGTGTATGGCTTGAGGTTAAACTTCAAAACTCTAGTGCAGGAAACATCCGGTGCGAAAACATCACCATTATTATGGATGTAGTATTTAGTAATGCGAGAGAAATCATACTGCTAGGAGTCTTCAACATAGAGACTAACAAATCAAACAAAACATGGTAAAACATAATATAGTCATATAACTTCCAACAGTTAGTCAAACAAGCCACTAGAATAACAAAATCATTTGCTACACTTATAGAGCACATGTATAGTACATGTGCTGACAGCATCACATAATGTACTGTACCTATTAATGCAATGAGCGATCACTACCTAGTATGTTGCACGTGGTCGAAAAAGGTAACAAAACTCCGAAACACAAACACATAAGTATATAATTTAGAAATTATAAACATTTCAATCCCGATGTCTTCTTCCAAGACTTGCTCAAATCATCTCTGGACTATGTTTACCAGCTTCCTGGCCCAGATGATGCTCTTGATCACTGGCTGAAGACGTTTCTAAGTGTATTTGATAAGCTTGTTCCATGCTCAGTCAGTCAGGGTTTCGGTCAAAATATGCTTGTCAAAAGGCCCTACCAAATTGATAGAAAACTGGCATCAAAATATTAACAACAATACTCTATGTGGAGCGGTGTTTATAGACTTTAGAGAAGCATTCGATAAGATAGATCATACTATTCTAACTAAAAGAGCTAGAAACAATGAAAGTAAGCTTTAATATAGTGATATAGATCAAATCATTTATATTAGACATACATACAGTACCTCAGAAGTACCTCAGTGGTCTATACTCGGCCCTATGTTATTTGCCATTTATATAAATGATCTTCCCCTATATCATTCGTCGTCCTGCGATCTATATACAGACGATTGAACAGTACATTCACACACTATTAATTACAATGTTCTAGAATCATCCTTGCAAAAGGAAATAAATAGTGCATTTAACTGGAATCAAATAGACTAAAACCATATTCAGAAGACATGGTGACTACCAGGCGGGTTTTAGACAAAACAGATCAACAATAGATCAGATATTTATCTTACGACAAATAGTCGAGGAAAATTGGGAATATAAAAGAGATCTCCATAACATTTTTGTGGATTAGGAATAGTCTATGGAATGCTATGCATAAATTTGGAATACCAAGGAAGTTAATCAACATGACCAGACTATGCATGGAAGATACTTATAATATAGTAACATATAAAGGCAGGAAATCAGACCCTTTCCAAATAACATCTGGCTTGAAACACTATCGCCGCTACTCTTCAATCTGGCTCTAGAGAAAGTTGTAAGGAAGGTAAAGGAGGAATGTGATATTGGAGGAACATTCAAGCTGCTTGGTTATGCAGATGATATAGATATTATAGGGGAAAATTAACAAAAGACATTGGAAATATTGACTCACTTAAAGGAAAAAGTCTAACAGATGGGGCTGGTTATCAACCAAGATAAGACAGAATATATGGTATTTCAAGAGAAGGAATGGGTACAAACTCTGGCCACATACAAATAGAGAATATGACCATTAAAAGAACGGAAACATACAAATACCTGGGTAAAATCTTCAACTGCTCCAACATCACAAGGGAAGAAATACAAACTAGAATCAATTCTGGAAGTAAGATATACTATGCACTACAACATCTACTAAAATCAAATGCGCTATCTCGTAACATCAAAATCACAATATACAAAACACTGATCAGACCAGTTGTACTGTATGGCTCTGAAACCTGGAGTACAACGAAAGGAGACAAAACCTTGTTACAAACCTTTGAGAACAAAGTTTTAAGACGCATCTTTGGACCCATTAGGGATACACAAAGTGGAGAGCGGAAAAGAAGAAGTAACAAAGACGTTTATGATCTGTTTAAGTGCCCGCTAATCACTGGTATCATGAAGGCTAATAGACTACAATGGCTGGGGCATATAGAAAGAATGGAAGATAATAGGGAAACAAAACTCGCTTACACTCAGGAAATAAATTACCGTAGACCCCGAGGTAGACCAAGAAGACGGTGGAGAGATAATAGTTATACAGATCTATAAGCACTTGGAATAAACGACTGGCAAGAGAAGGTCAACCAGAGAGACGAATAGAGACGGATTGTATCTGCAGCAAAGAACCTCAATGGCTTGGAACGCTGAAGAAGAAGAAGAAGAACTGGAATCGTGCAAAGCGCATGC
>OY992897.1:5031739-5111739 GCA_963921405.1 Cepaea hortensis
GCAGCATGCGGCCCGCCGGGAGTCATGTTGCGGCCCGCGGAGTGGGAAGCGACGATGTGGTCGAAGCAGTAGCACGCTTGCTTGTTTACTTTAATTTAAAAAAAAAATAAATTAGGTGCGTGGCCCGGCAGGAAATATTATTTCTGAAATTTGGCTCACCTGCTTAAAAGATTAGCCACCCCTGATCTCGACCAACAAGCAGCGGTTAGAATAGATGGCGAGACATCAGATTGGTCTGACATCAAGCAAGGAGTTCATCAGGGCTGTGTGCTGTCACCCTATTTGTTTAACCTGTACGCCGAAAATATAATGAGAAATGTCAGAGATGATATAAACAGGGAGCTATATGATGCCCTAAATATCGGTGGTCATGAAATACCAGAGATTCAATATGCTAATAATACAGTATTGTTATCCACATCACTGAATGGTATAGAAAACTTATTAACCTCAACCCACAGAAATAATGAATATCACAACTTATATCTTAACTTAGCAAAAACAAAGATAATCCATACAGATAATACTACTATGGAGGAGGGATATATGTTAATGGGGAAAGATT
Source organism: Cepaea hortensis (assembly GCA_963921405.1). Lineage (NCBI taxonomy): Eukaryota > Metazoa > Mollusca > Gastropoda > Stylommatophora > Helicidae > Cepaea > Cepaea hortensis. The sequence goes on from OY992897.1 coordinate 5,032,305, forward strand.
GGAGGTTGTGGAAAATTTTTTAATTGTTGGGTCGTTGATTACCAACAATGGTGACACAATGAAAGAAATTAAACGACAACTATCAATTGCTCTTCAAAGACTAAAACAACTGAATAAATTATGGAGTGGGGCAGATAGAACTTCAACAATTAGATTTTTAAGAGCAAGCATCTTTCCCATTGCAACATAAGCCTGTGAGACCTGGACTCTTACTAAAGAAGCTGAACAGCGCATACATGCCTTTGAATAAAAATGTTATTGACGGGTTCTAAGAATATCTTGGGTAAAGAAAAGAACAAATGAATCCATACTTCAGGAGCTAAATAATGAAGAAGGTTGGCTATTAAAGACGATAGAACAAAGAAAATTGAAATATTTTGGTCACTTGAAACGTCATGAAAGTTTGGAAAGAACAATAATGCAGGGGTATATGCCTGGGAAGAGAGGAAGGCCAAAGAGAAGATGGGTGCAGGATGTGGCGGATGATCTCCAGATGGGTGTATCGGATGCGGGACATCTTGCTTGTGATCGAGAAGTTTTCCGGAAGGTTGTTATGGGAGCGAGTTTGTGCAAAGGACACGCTACAGAATGAATGAATGAATGAATGAATGAATGAATGAATAATGTACAATGTTGACACGCTCATGTGTTGTGTGTTTGTTAAGTATAACCCTTGTTTGTACACAGAGGAAAACTGTACTGTCAAACTAGTGGCTGACATCTACATACTGACCGATGGCTCCAACAGCATCAACAGCGTCGGCTGGAGAAGATCCCTGACATTTGTTAGTGACCTTATCAAGTCATTCCCAATCGGACCTGACAATGTGCAGTTTGCGTATGGCACCTTTAGCACTACCTACGTTCATTACTTTAACTTGAACAAGTACACCACCCAGGATGATCTGTCGAGGGTAGGATGTGTTAATGATGCCTCATTTGTTCTCCAGATCTATCCCATTAATTAATTTGGAATCTTAAGTCAGCTGGACAATATATCCTTTCTTGCTTCTACTTAACAAACCAATCTAGTCTATTTTAACAAACAAATCTTCTCTATTTTAATACATCAATCTTCACTATTTCAAAAAAATCAATCTTCACCATTTCAACAAAGCATTCTTCACTATTTCAACATACCAAACGTCACTACTTCAACAAACCAATCTTCATTATTTCAATAAACTTTCACCATTTCAACAAACCAATCTTCAATATGTCAACAAACCGTCACTATTACAACAAACCATCTTCACTATTTAAACAAACTAATCTTCACTATTTCAACAAACCAATCTTCACTATTTCAACAAACCAATCTTATCTTCACTATTTCAACAAACCAATCTTATCTTCACTATTTCAACAAACTAATCTTATATTCACTATTTCAACAAACCAATCTTATCTTCACTATTTCAACAAACCAATCTTATGTTCACTATTTCAACAAACCAATCTTATCTTCACTATTTCAACAAACCAATCTTATCTTCATTATTTCAACAAACCAATCTTATCTTCACTATTTAAACAAACCAATCTTATCTTCACTATTTCAACAGGAAGTTCTCGGCACCACCCAGCTGAGGGGAGTGACTTACACATTCGACGCACTACGAGCTATCCGCGTGGACGGTTACCTCAATTTCACGTCGATAGGAGCTAGACCAGGTGTTCCCAAGATTCTCATCGTGGTCACAGATGGAAACTCAGACAACATCACCAGAAGTATGTCATTGTTTCATTGACTTCATCTTAACATATATCAATCTTAGCCCCTTTGAATTAACACATATTCATTTATCACTGTATTTCAACAAGTATCGTTCGTGACGCCATATTAACATACATGTATACTAGTTAATTTATATAACAATATATTTATCTTAGTGACTTCATAATAACACATATTTATCTCTGTTATTTTGTATTAACATATATTTATGTCAAATGACTTATATAGCCAAATATATGAAGCAGAGGGAGAAACAGGGGCAGCACTACAACCCTTTGCTATGGTGATCAGAGGTAAAAATAGAGCACAACGCTACTGCGCATGGACAAGAGAAGAAGAACAATTAAAACAGAAGAATAAAATCTCATACCGTCCACTGCATAGAAGAAAATGATAGAGATAAAGATCAGAAGATTTTAGGATTCTTGATGGATGGGAAATCTGAGGAAAATGCAAAGAATACCATGGACAGCCAGAAAGACCAATGAACAAGTCCTTCAAGAAACAAATGAAGATCGTAAACTGATCAGAGACATTAGACGTAGACAGTCACAATTTTTTGGGCATGTTATGAGAAGAAATGATTTGGAGAACTTGGTGACAACTGGTAAGATCGAGGGGAACAGACCAAGGGGAAGACCTAGAAACAAGTATCTGGATGGCTTGGCCTTGTGGCATGGTCGAGACAAAAACACGGAACTGATCCACGACTCTGTTGATCGAGTGAGATGGCAGAACATGACCGCCCACGCTTACCGGCATGGCACATGATGGATGGATGGATGGATGGGAGGGTCCAATATAATTCGTCGACAACCAAAAACATTAGATTGTGGAGTTAGTCAGTACCAGCACTAATGATTGTACAAACAATAAACTAAACGAAGCATTCTAAACAAACATATCAAGGACAACAAAGATATAAATTGTATTTGTCTAGTTCTTCAGCACAAGGATAATCAGTGCTCATACAAAACGTTGAGGCATGAAACCCAATGCAATAGACACCAGACAGCAATACTGGGTGGTCTCTAAAACACAACCAGATCTCTGCCATGCTCGGCTGGGTCTATGGGGCACCCCAAATGCCTCAATACAGGACCCACACAATGACCTGATTAGATCCCGACAACAAAAGAACTATAATACTAACAACAATAGGAACTCAGACATAAATATGGGTTGCCTGGGGTGATAGTTCTAACTTAGGCTCAGTAGTGTCCTGACAACCACGGTCAGCCACTCCTATCATTCATTCAGTAGCATGTCCTTTGCACAACATCGCTCCCGTAACAACCTTCCAGAAAACGTCTCCATCACAAGCAAGATATCCCGCGTCTGATACACCCATCTGGAGATCATCCGCCACATCCTGCATCCATCTTCTCTTTGGCCTTCCTCTTCCTCTCTTCCCAGGCATGTACCCCTCCATTATTGTTCTCTCCAAACTTTCATGACGTTTCAAGTGGCCAAAATATTTAAATTTTCTTTGTTTTATCGTCTGGAGGAGCGGCTGGCCGAGTGGCTAGAACACCGGACTCTCCTTTGGGAGACCAGGGTTCGATCCCTCGGTAAGGTGTGGGATTTTTTTCTGTCGGGGGCAAACAGAAAATCCTAACCTGCAAAGTTCGCGGCGACTGCACTAGCCAGGCGGCCTTAATTCCTCAGGCCCAAAGACCCCTCTGCCATACACAGCAAAGTACTATATTGGCAATAAATGACAGTTTGACAGTTTATCGTCTTTAATAGCCAACCCTCTTCAATATGTAGCTCTTGAAGTATCGATGCATTTGTTCTTTTCTTTACCCAAGATATTCTTAGAACTCGTCTATAACATTTATATTCAAAGGCATTTATGCGCTGTTCAGCTTGTTTATTAAGTTTCCAGGTCTCATAGGCGTATGTTGCAATGGGAAAGATGCATGCTCTTACAAATCTACTGTTTGTACTTCTATCTGTCCCACTCCATAATTTATTCAGCACTTCTGCAGTACAACAAAATAACATCAGATTATGATCAGTATACTCATAAATCAATACACAGATAATAAATGTCCCTGTTTCCTCATTCTTCTTCTTCGCAGTGGCCACACGGCTAATTATAAGGTGCAACATTCACCGCTACATGCCACTGTTATGAGATCACACTTGATGTTGTTAGGACTGATTATCCCTTACTGCAACATTCTCAGCCGGTTCTGGCATTCCATGTATATCCATGTACTCACTTACAATATGCCTCTATTTCAGTGAAGCTATCCCATACAGACCATATACACCCCAGTGATGAGAGATTATATCTGACCATTTCGGCTGTAAACTACGAAATGCAATACACACACACACACACACAGACACACACACACACACACACACACACACACACTCCCACACACACTCCCACTCCCACACCTACACCCACACTCACTCCCACGCCCATTCCCGACTCACACAAACACACATACTCACACTCATACTCACACTCACACACACACGCGCGCACACATACCCACTCCCACATCCACTCCCACTCCCACACCCACACCCACACCCATTCCCACACACACACACACACACACATTTATATATATATATATCTCCAGCCCAGTAAATCAGCAGAGTGCAGAGTGAAACCACGTCACCCTCTTCACTTTCTAAAAACCTCAACTTATGTGGATTGCCATGTCACCTGTGACAAACTATCTACTCCTGAAATTCCCATAGTTAAATAAAGCTTGCACATATCATCATAAGATACATATAACACAATTCAGCTCATCAATTCTATTATTATAGGCTGATATCAACCGGTGCTGCCTAAAGCTAACACCAGTCAGTTACACAAAAACCATGTGGCTGGAAAGCATATACTCTTCTCACTTCTCCATTCTTCCTGTCACACTCGGTCATAAATACACAACCATATTATGCCAATCTTGTTCAGTACATAATATGTTGTTTGTCCATCAAGAATGATGATGACCATTCGTTTCATCCAGTGGGGTTGAAGGTGTGGAGCCGTGGGTTCTAAGATGGCTGTACATAATATAGGCAAAGTCAACAATACCTGCCACTCTATGGTGTTATATTCTACAATTCTTCCATCCACGCTGCGCACAATAGCAACTAATAATCTTTGCTGGACATCAAGTCAATCTAGAATACGTCTTAACAGAACAACATCAACACCAATTGGGTCTGTCCAGACAGGACAGACAACACCCTGGTACTGGTGACAATCAGGTGACGAGACAATATCCGGACACTGACTGGGTGTCCCCACATCAGACATAAGCACCTGTGCACAGGCAGACATCAGACATATACTGTGTTTCACATATATTTGTAACATTCTTTCTATTCATCTCAAGGCCATCATTGTGCATTGAGCTACACTGCAACTACATAATAGTATACCTGACCTGTCCTTAACTGCACAGTTCACACGTGACACTTGAATTACCACAGGCCACTCACCCCACTTTCTTATGTCTCATGTAACAGACCCAGCACACATAACAATCTCCCTAATGGGTGGTTCGTGACTTTATCATTTTTTATGTACCACCAATAATTATACAACACTCATGCAACAATATACATTTTTACAATACCCAGTGTAATACTGCTACCTACATTGCTCAATGTATTAGCCTATGGTCCCAGCATCACACCTTCAGAATTACGCAATGCTGCCTCTCCCAGCATGAGCACATAATCTGCATCACTGTCAACAAACAACACCCGTTCTGCATCGACACCGCCTCCCCGGTACTCGGGTGTTGAACAGTTATCGCCCATCCTGCTAAATATACCCCCCCCCCCCCCACCATTATTGCAATTTACCTTTAAACTGCCATCGTCCTGCCGACTGCCGTCATCTTATACGGAAAGATAACCACTTTCTCAGATTGGAGTCAGACAAAATCACTGGACATGGGTACTGTGCATGGACGCTCTTTCTAGGACTTCAGTGTCTGGGATCTTGTCTTGCCATTTAATCTTTAGTAACTTCCTAAGACAGACTGTGAGGAAGTAGTTTAATTTCCTAGCGTGTCGCTGGTAAACAGTGCACGAGCATGGATAACACATTCTATGAGGACAATATGGAGGGCAGAAAACAAGTACAGAACAGAACAAGACAGCATAAACACGTGTGACAGAAATGTACAGACCAGAACATGAGAACATAAACATCATTAACAGAAATTTACAGACCAGAATCTTCAGACTTAGTACTGGACATTATGGACTCAGAGCACACCTCTGCTGAATGGGGCTCACTAACCCTGCCTCTTGTCAATGTGGAGCACTCAAGCAAACATCAAAACACGTCCCCAAAGGCTGCCTTGACTTGACCGCACGGAGGGAGAGCTTCTAGCCGCAGACTGATGGATCGGCTAAGAACTCAAGCTGACTTCCTGTTTATGATCCATGTCGGAAAAGATGCATAGCAAACGTTGCTCTTAGAAAAAGAAGAAAGTACCGTGTTATTTGTGTTATTTATTTTCTGACAGTTCCCATCGATAACCATTTCTCGATATTTGTCACGCAGCAATTGCTGAAGCAGACGCACTCAGGCGGGAAGGGGTGCGTATTATTGTTGTCAGCGTCGGCGCCGTGAACCAGGTGGAGTGTATTGGGATCGCGGGCTCAGAACAAAATGTCTTCAACGTTAAGAGCTTCTCTGGGCTGGATGCCATCAAAAGTCAGATCACTCAACGTGTGTGTGAAGGTAAATAGTTCTTTCTTTCTTGTGAAATGATTAACACCGTTCTAAATGGTCACTTCAATCTAATTGTTGAGTGATTGTCTTTGTATGATTTGCGTGTACACTCCATCAGATGTTGAGTAAATGTTATTGTAGTATTTGCGTTACACCCCTTCAGCGGCAGAACAGAAAAACCACTGTAGGAGATCCTCCTCCAGAAACGTCAAGCATTCTTTGTCCACATTGTCAAAGAACATTTCGAGCCAAAATAGATCTTATCAGCCATCTTAGAACTCACGGCTCCATACTTTCAACCCCACTGGATGAAATGAATGGTCATCATCATTCTTGATGGACAAACAACAACAACATCTTTTATATGGATGTGAAGCTTGGACAATTAGCAGTCAGGCTTAAAAACATCTGATGGATGTAGAAATGTGGTTTCTGAGGAAAATGCAAAGAATACCACGGACAGCCAGAAAGACTAATGAACAAGTCCTTCAAGAAACAAATGAAGATCGCAAACTGATTAGAGACATTAGACGTAGACAGTCACAATTTTTTGGGCATATTATGAGAAGAAATGATTTGGAGAACTTGGTGACAACTGGTAAGATCGAGGGGAACAGACCAAGGGGTAGACATAGAAGCAAATACCTGGATGGCTTGATCTTGTGGCATGGTCGAGACAGAAACACTGAGCTGATCCACGACTCTGGTGATCGAGTGAGATGGCAGAACATGACCGCCCACGCTTACCGGCATGGCAATGATGGATGGATATATATATATATATATATATATATATATATATATATATATATATATATATATATAGAGAGAGAGAGAGAGAGAGAGAGAGAAGAAACCGTGCCAACTCTGGCCTGTTATAACTCATAACAGATACGACTCAGCTGAAGCTCCATGAATGTTTATATTTATAGTCTGGCTGCCGACTGACATATCGAGGTTGGACATAGTCAAGGTTGTACATTGTCGAGTTTTGAGGTTGGGTAATGTCCTGATTTAAGAGCCTATTATATATATATATATATATATTAGTTAACTGCATGTTCTCTACAGGACGTTGCAATCAACTCCAGCATCTTTCGGTTGTTCGTGATTCCTGGGCAAATTTACGTTCAGTAGTTTAACATTGCTTTCTGAACGACCGGCACTCATACAATTTCATTTACAAAAATGTAACACGGTCTGCTTCCAAATCGCTCACAACTGTGATTCGATTGCGGTATGCGGGAATACGAACTGCGTCCGTTACTCCTTCGCCACACTTGTATGATATGAAATTATCAGACAACTCTAGGCCTGAAATAACTGATACTGATACTATGTCTGTATACCCGTGGTAGCGACGTGCTAGACGCTTGCCAGTCCGCCATATGTCCATGAGTTTGAATCCGCATCGAAACGAATTATTAAAAAAATCTACAGCTATCCTATGTCGATCTAGCGTAAAATAGATATCAGGAAATGTTATGAGCTGTGAAGATAACCGGCGTGATAATGAGTGCAAGATCGAAGGGAACAGACCAAGATGGACGAGACAGGAACACTAAGCTGATCCACGACACTGGTGATCGAGCGAAATGGCGAGTCATGTCCGCCCACGCTTTCCGGCATGGCACATGATTGATTGATTGATACACAATGAGGCTCGACATTTTGTACTGTTTATTCTTTCTAATGAAATCAGTAATCAAAGATCGTTCTCTGAAGTAATGGAGAGTTTAAGGTATGTCGACAGTGTCTCAGCTCAATACAGATGAGGTTCCAGATGCCCTTTGCTAGTACTATAGGATGGGCATCCTGCAACACAGATCACGACGTTCAGAGAAAGATGTGTGGCAACACGCTGAGCTGTATCTCACAATGGACAGGAGAATCAAACGAAGAGGCGTCTTAACACAAGGATATGCCATTCTCAGATAGGACAATCAGAAAAAGAAGTGTGATAACACAAGGATATGGCAATCTAAGATAGGACAATCAGAAGAAGAGGCCTGATAACACAAGGATACGGCAATCTCATATCGGACAATCAGACGTGGAGCGGGGCATGCTCAGAAGAAACACATCAGTCGTGCTAGTGACCAGCATGACGTGGAAAGCTCAGGTTTAACATGCACAACATCATCATTCAAACCAGTACCATTGATCAACAGAAGCAGGTTGTGGGAACTGAAATACATCGGGTATAAAACACGCTGCGGTGGTCTAGAGAGAACAAAAATGGAGGGCGTGGTCTAGAGAGAATAGAACTGGAGGGCGAGGTCTAGAGAGAACAGAACTGGAAGACGTAGTGTAGATAGAACAGAACTGGAGAGCGTGGTCTAGAGGGAACAGAACTGGAGGGCGTGGTCTAGAGAGAACAGAACTGGAGGGCGTGGTGTCTGGAGGAAGGAGCTGGGGTGGACACAGGACATAACAGAGACAATGGGAAAGAACATACACGGGGCAAGAACATACACCGGGCAAGAACATACACGGGGCAAGAACATACACGGGGCAACAACATACACGGGGCAAGAACATACACGGGGCAAGAACATACACGGGGCAAGAACATACACGGCGCAAGAACATACACGGAGTAAGATCATACACAGCGCAAGATCATACAAGGGGCAAGAACATATACGGGGCAGATGAACTGGCAGGATGTCGAGAGGATGACCGGGGGTTCATGTCAGAAGAGAGGTTATGTAATGGAGCTGCTGTATGAAGTAGATGATTATGATAGAGATATGTGGTTACTTAATGTTTGTCATCAATGTTTTATTACAACATTTCTTTTTCTTTTCTTTTTCAGAGCCTCTACCCGAGCCAGGTAATGACCGTCTCAAATAAGATGTCTCAGATATGATATCTCCGTGACACTTAGATTGTCTCAGATATGTTATCTATTGTCTCAGATATGTTATCTTATGTTATCTCCGTGACACTTACATTGTCTCAGATATGTTATCTATTGTCTCAGATATGTTATCTTATGTTATCTCCGTGACACTTAGATTGTCTCAGATATGCCATCTCCGTGACACTTATATTGTCTCAGATGTGTCATCTCCGTAACACTAAATATTGCACCTCTTTCTCTACACTTAATGCAACCGGGAGTGGGTGGACAGAGAGAGAGAGAGAGAGAGAGAGAGAGAGAGAGAGAGAGAGAGAGAGAGAGAGAGAGAGAGAAGAGAGATTAATAGACAAATAAGAATTACAAGCAGGAAGACAAGCAGCCAGACAAACACAAGACCGAATGGCAGACAGAACCAAATACTGACAGACTGACTGAATGACAGATATGTAAACATACAGACGGAAGGAAGCCATCTAGATGGCAGACAGACAGACTGATAGATAGACTGACAGATAGACCATCAGTCACACTGTAGACAGACAGACTGATAGACAGATAGACATACTAATAGACAGACATACACATTGAGAGGCGAACAGACTACAAACAGATTGACTGCTAGACAGACAGACAGACAGACAGACAGACAACCATACAGAAAGACAGACAGACAGACATGCATAATATAATTTGATATCATCTTCAACAGATCCTTGTCCAGGAACAATTGCGGTCGACCTGGTGTTTGCTATCGACTCTTCTGGAACTGTTGGTGATGACGATTTCAAGAAGAACTTTGAGTTCGTAGTTAAGAGCGTCCGCGGCTTCACACTGGGTCCAAATGCGGCTCGTGTGGCTTTACTAACGTTTGGTTCCAGTCCCTTAGTTATATTCCCCTTATCTGACGACATCAACTTTATCTATGAGGTGAGACTGTAGAGCTGTCTTGTGTACATGTATTACGATCCTGTCTCTGGAGATTAAATCCTGCAACTGTCCTGTCTCTGAAGATTAAGTCCTGTAACTGTCCTGTCTCTGGAGATTAAATCCTGTAACTGCTCTGTCTCTGGAGGTAAAGTCATGTAACTGTCTTCTGCCGTTTACATATTGGCCGGAGTCTGTTGACACTGATACACCAAAGTCCTCTAGAGGACACGCGACCCACACAGATCTAATTTGTCCAGCCAGTGCGTGATGTGCTGAATGACCCTCTGGTAACCTCCTGATATACGTCTTGGCGGATGTGACGTCTCATTACCCGGCTTGCACAAGTTTCTAATCTTGGCACTCACAGAGGCGAAGGGGAGACATTACACCACAAGGACAACAATCACCTTCGGGTGATGGACCCTAACTATAACTTCTCCTTCAGGTTGAACGGGGTAGGAGTAATGGTGAAATCGAATCGAATCGAATCGAAATCGAAGGAGAGTGGTGTAACAACACCGTTTGACACCGGGCCGTCAGGGACCTACCCACACTAAGCTCACTTCGATGAGGGCAAGACGTTTTTAGAGATCAGACAAGAATACCAATATATCAGACTCATTGCTTTCAACAGGATTCACGTGCAGCACAAGCAGCAACTTTCCTTCTATATTAACTGTTTAATGTAATATCTTCTAATGTACTGCCATCATTATTTAACTGTCTGATGCAATGTCTTCTAATTTACCTTCAATAATACTATCTTCCCAACCCTATGCTACCAATCTCAAACCTGGACTTTATCCAAATTACACCTTCGCAAAATCAACACCTGTGAAATGAGATGCCTGAGGAGAGCTGCCAACTTAACAATCCGAGACCGAGTAAGAAATGCTACTATCAGACAGACTGTGGGATCAACACCTTGTGCCACATTTATTGAAAGACAGAAGATCAAGTGGTTTGGCCTTGTCGTTAGAATGCAACATCAGCAGCTACCATCACTGGCCTTACATCAAAGATCATCTGCCACGAGACCACGAGGACGTCCAAGAAGAAAATGGATAGACGACATCAAAGACATTGTACAGTCACACGGAATGACACTATCCAGTGCCGCCCACCGGGCGCTGGAACGCAAATTATTCCTCCCCACGACGCTTGACGGCAGAAGTGGAAGATAATGATGATGATGATGATGAATACTATCTTCTAATGTTCCTTCATCAATAATATCTTCTAATTGACCTTTAATGTATAATATGTTCGTGTCTAACTGGCTAATTTACTTTCTTTTAATGTACCTTCATCGTGTAATATCTTCTAATTTAACTGACCAATGTAGTATCTTTTATTTACAGACTAATGTAATGTCTTCTAATTTAATTGCCAAATATAGTATCCTGCTGTTCTCCCTGGCGAAAAGCGTTAACGAATTTCTCCTTAATCCGGTATTTCCACGATAGGAACACAGCTGCGCGAGATTCGTCAGCTGATCGCGTCGCGTTGGTTACTTACAGGGTATGTGAGCCAGTCGCCCAGAAAGCAATGACAAACTACAGAGCGTAATCTTGCGAAGAACATCAACAGCAGTTGAAAAAATGCTGGTGTTGACTGCAACGTCCTATAAGGGATATGCAGCTTAAAAACAAAATAGTATCCTATCTTGGCTGCTTAATGTAATATCTTCTAATATAACTGTCTAATGCTGTATTTACTAATTTCACTGATTAATGTAAGAGGTGGCATAGACCAATGGTTTGTCTGTTGTGAAATCTATTTCCCATGAGAGCTGGCATAGACCAATGGTTTGTCTGTTGTGAAATCTATTTCCCATGAGAGCTGGCATAGACCAATGGTTTGTCTGTTGTGAAATCTATTTCCCATGAGAGCTGGCATAGACCAATGGCTTGTCTGTTGTGAAATCTATTTCCCATGAGAGCTGGCATAGACCAATGGTTTGTCTGTTGTGAAATCTATTTCCCATGAGAGCTGGCATAGACCAATGGATTGTCTGTTGTGAAATCTATTTCCCATGAGAGCTGGCACAGACCAATGATTTGTCTGTTGTGGAGTCTGTTGCCCTCGAGAACTGGCATATACCAATGGTTTGTCTGTTGTGAAATCTATTTCCCATGGGAGCTGGCATAGACCAATGGTTTGTCTGTTGTGAAATCTATTTCCCATAGAGCTGGCATAGACCACTTGTTTGCCTGTTGTGAAATCTATTTCCCATGAGAGCTGGCATAGGCCAATGGCCTGTCTGTTGTGAAATATATTGCCCATGAGAGCGAGCGTGGCCCAGTGGCCTGTCTGTTGTGAAATATATTGCCCATGAGAGCGAGCGTGGCCCAGTGGCTAGCACACTTGATTGCAGGCCGACGGGCATGCGTTCGAATCTCCTTCCTGGGGAAGACGTGCTTTAATCACTAGGGTAGTAAAGTCAGGTGGTGTGACATTCACCAAGTCACTATCATTCACCAAATCACTATCATTCACCAAGTCACTATCATTCACCAAGTCACTATCATTCGACAAGTCTCTATCATTCACAAAGTCACTATCATTCACCAAGTCACTATAATTCACCTAGTCACTATCATTCACCAAGTCTCTATCATTCACCAAGTCACCTATCGAGCGTCGAGTGATCAGAAATATGACTCTTTCATAACACCCTATGTAAGTCCTGAGGTTTGTTCTGTCAGTGCCCAATTGTCCGCTCACTGATTCCCTGGCCAGGATAAATCACATATTTTGCATTTCATTATCATAGACAAATGTAAATCTAACCATTAGAGAACTCCTGTTTGCGGACGACCAAACACTAATAGCAAAATCAGAAGCTGAATTACAAGAACACATGAATAGTCTAAACGAAATGTGTAGGGAACATAACTTGAAATTTAGCAGAAGTAAAACAAAGGTAATGACATTAACTAAAGAAGAAAAAGCAACAACGATTCACCTAAGCGAACATCCCTTGAAACAAGTAAAGAGTTTCAAGTACCTAGGAAGTATAATATCATCAAATGACAAATCAGAAGACGAGATCTTAAATAGATGCAATAAGGCAAACCAACTCATTGGACAAATGGCACCAATACTAAAGAACAAACATGCATCAATAACCACTTAGAAAGCACTTTACAACACAATCTTCCTACCAACTCTATGTTACCAATGCCAAACCTGGACATTGACAGAAAAAGAGAAAAGAAAATTCGCAACAACATAAATGAGATTCCTGAGAATACATAATGTATCAAGAAGAGATAAGATCAGATATGAAGAAATCAGGACTTAAGTGGGGGTTATAGCTGCTCTAGATTTTCTTAGAAGGCAGCAAGTCAAATGGTTTGGCCATGCTGGTAGGTTACCAAACTAACAGTATACCACAACAAGCAATGATCTAAAGACCAGAGGGAAGCAGAGGAAGATTCCGACCTCTTAAACGACGGACGCAGAAATAACAGTCCATGGGAATATCGATACACGAAGCCCATAAGCGGGCACTCTTTCACTGTTTATACTTCACATCGACACCGCAAGGTACAAGAGGAACATGATGAGATGAGATGAGATGAGATGAGATGAGATGAGATGAGATTATCACAGACCCATAAATGAACGCCGCTGCCTCAGAGAAGTTGACAGGGAACTATGTGGAGAATGCTATGAGTACATACTGACCAGGGTCTGACATACGGACTCGTCTCCTACTAAGTGAGGGAAACACTGGTCACCTATTCCTCAATGCACTCAAGCATACACAATATGTCGGTAATATCACATAACAAACCCATAACATGAAACTGTCTGGTGACAGACTCAACAATGACCATGTATTCCCTGTCATAGACAGAACCAACAATGACCATGTATTCCCTACCATAGACAGAACCAACAATGACCATGTATTCCCTACCATAGACAGAACCAACAATGGTCACATATTCCCTGCCATAGACAGAACCAATAGTGACCATGTATTCTCTGCCATAGACAGAACCAACAATGACCATGTATTATCTGACAAAGACAGAACCAACAAAGACCATGTATTCCCTGACATAGACAGAACCAACAATGACCATGTATTCCCTGCCATAGACAGAACCAACAATGACCATGTATTCCATGGTATAGACAGAACCAACAATGACCATGTATTCCCTGTCATAGACAGAACCAACAATGACCATGTATTCCCTGCCATAGACAGAACCAACAATGACCATGTATTCCCTGCCATAGACAGACTCAACAATGGTCACGTATTCCCTGCCATAGACAGAACCAACAATGACCATGTATTCCCTGCCATAGACAGACTCAACAATGGTCACGTATTCCCTGCCATAGACAGAACCAACAATGACCATGTATTCTCTGCCATAGACAGAACCAACAATGACCATGTATTCCCTGCCATAGACAGACTCAACAATGGTCACGTATTCCCTGCCATAGACAGAACCAACAATGACCATGTATTCTCTGCCATAGACAGAACCAACAATGACCATGTATTCTCTGCCATTGACAGAACCAACAATGACCATGTATTCCCTGCCATAGACAGAACCAACAATGACCACGTATTCCCTGCCATAGACAGAACCAACAATGACCATGTATTCCCTGCCATAGACAGAACCAACAATGACCATGTATTCCCTACCATAGACAGAACCAACAATGATCATGTATTCCCTGACATAGACAGAACCAACAATGATCATGTATTCCATGCCATAGACAGAACCAACAATGACCATGTATTCCCTGCCATAGACAGACTCAACAATGGTCACGTATTCCCTGCCATAGACAGAACCAACAATGACCATGTATTCTCTGCCATAGACAGAACCAACAATGACCATGTATTCCCTGCCATAGACAGACTCAACAATGGTCACGTATTCCCTGCCATAGACAGAACCAACAATGACCATGTATTCTCTGCCATTGACAGAACCAACAATGACCATGTATTCCCTGCCATAGACAGAACCAACAATGACCACGTATTCCCTGCCATAGACAGAACCAACAATGACCATGTATTCCCTGCCATAGACAGAACCAACAATGACCACGTATTCCCTGCCATAGACAGAACCAACAATGACCATGTATTCCCTGCCATAGACAGAACCAACAATGACCATGTATTCCCTGCCATAGACAGAACCAACAATGACCATGTATTCCCTGCCATAGACAGACTCAAAAATGGTCACGTATTCCCTGCCATAGACAGAACCAACAATGACCATGTATTCCCTGCCATAGACAGAACCAACAATGACCATGTATTCCCTGCCATAGACAGAACCAACAATGACCATGTATTCCCTGGCATAGACAGAACCAACAATGACCATGTATTCCCTGCCATAGACAGAACCAACAATGACCATGTATTCCCTGCCATAGACAGAACCAACAATGACCATGTATTCCCTGCCATAGACAGAACCAACAATGACCATGTATTCCCTGCCATAGACAGAACCAACAATGACCACGTATTCCCTGCCATAGACAGAACCAACAATGACCATGTATTCCCTGCCATAGACAGAACCAACAATGACCATGTATTCCCTGCCATAGACAGAACCAACAATGACCATGTATTCCCTGCCATTGACAGACTCAAAAATGGTCACGTATTCCCTGCCATAGAGAGAACCAACAATGACCATGTATTCCCTGCCATAGACAGAACCAACAATGACCATGTATTCCCTGCCATAGACAGAACCAACAATGACCATGTATTTCATGCCATAGACAGAACCAACAATGACCATGTATTCCCTGCCATAGACAGACTCAACAATGGTCACGTATTCCCTGCCATAGACAGAACCAACAATGACCATGTATTTCATGCCATAGACAGAACCAACAATGACCATGTATTCCCTGCCATAGACAGAACCAACAATGACCATGTATTCCCTGCCATAGACAGAACCAACAATGACCATGTATTCCCTGCCATAGACAGAACCAACAATGACCATGTATTCCCTGCCATAGACAGACTCAAAAATAGTCATGTATTCCCTGCCATAGACAGAACCAACAATGACCACGTATTCCCTGCCATAGTCAGAACCAACAATGACCATGTATTCCCTGCCATAGACAGAACCAACAATGACCACGTATTCCCTGCCATAGACAGAACCAACAATGACCATGTATTCCCTGCCATAGACAGACTCAAAAATAGTCATGTATTCCCTGCCATAGACAGAACCAACAATGACCACGTATTCCCTGCCATTGACAGAACCAACAATGACCATGTATTCCCTGCCATAGACAGAACCAACAATGACCACGTATTCCCTGCCATAGACAGAACCAACAATGACCACGTATTCCCTGCCATAGACAGAACCAACAATGACCATGTATTCCCTGCCATAGACAGAACCAACAATGACCACGTATTCCCTGCCATAGACAGAACCAACAATGACCACGTATTCCCTGCCATAGACAGAACCAACAATGACCATGTATTCCCTGCCATAGACAGACTCAACAATGACCATGTATTCCCTGCCATAGACAGAACCAACAATGACCATGTATTCCCTGCCATAGACAGAACCAACAATGACCACGTATTCCCTGCCATAGACAGAACCAACAATGACCACGTATTCCCTGCCATAGACAGAACCAACAATGACCATGTATTTCATGCCATAGACAGAACCAACAATGACCATGTATTCCCTGCCATAGACAGAACCAACAATGACCATGTATTCCCTGCCATAGACAGAACCAACAATGACCATGTATTCCCTGCCATAGACAGAACCAACAATGACCATGTATTCCCTGCCATAGACAGAACCAACAATGACCATGTATTTCATGCCATAGACAGAACCAACAATGACCATGTATTCCCTGCCATAGACAGACTCAACAATGGTCACGTATTCCCTGCCATAGACAGAACCAACAATGACCATGTATTTCATGCCATAGACAGAACCAACAATGACCATGTATTCCCTGCCATAGACAGAACCAACAATGACCATGTATTCCCTGCCATAGACAGAACCAACAATGACCATGTATTCCCTGCCATAGACAGAACCAACAATGACCATGTATTCCCTGCCATAGACAGAACCAACAATGATCATGTATTCTCTACCATAGACAGAACCAACAATGACCATGTATTCCCTGCCATAGACAGAACCAACAATGACCATGTATTCCCTGCCATAGACAGAACCAACAATGACCATGTATTCCCTGCCATAGACAGAACCAACAATGACCATGTATTTCATGCCATAGACAGAACCAACAATGACCATGTATTCCCTGCCATAGACAGACTCAACAATGGTCACGTATTCCCTGCCATAGACAGAACCAACAATGACCATGTATTCTCTGCCATAGACAGAACCAACAATGACCATGTATTCCCTGCCATAGACAGACTCAACAATGGTCACGTATTCCCTGCCATAGACAGAACCAACAATGACCATGTATTCCCTGCCATAGACAGAACCAACAATGACCACGTATTCCCTGCCATAGACAGAACCAACAATGACCATGTATTCCCTGCCATAGACAGAACCAACAATGACCATGTATTCCCTGCCATAGACAGAACCAACAATGACCATGTATTCCCTGCCATAGACAGAACCAACAATGATCACGTATTCCCTGCCATTGACAGAACCAACAATGACCATGTATTCCCTGCCATAGACAGAACCAACAAGGGTCACGTATTCCCTGCCATAGACAGAACCAACAATGACCATGTATTCCCTGCCATAGACAGAACCAACAATGACCACGTATTCCCTGCCATAGTCAGAACCAACAATGACCATGTATTCCCTGCCATAGACAGACTCAACAATGGTCACGTATTCCCTGCCATAGACAGAACCAACAATGACCATGTATTCCCTGCCATAGACAGAACCAACAATGACCATGTATTCCCTGCCATAGACAGACTCAACAATGGTCACGTATTCCCTGCCATAGACAGAACCAACAATGACCATGTATTCCCTGCCATAGACAGAACCAACAATGACCATGTATTCCCTGCCATAGACAGAACCAACAATGACCATGTATTCCCTGCCATAGACAGAACCAATAATGACCATGTATTCTCTGCCATAGACAGAACCAACAATGACCATGTATTCCCTGCCATAGACAGACTCAACAATGGTCACGTATTCCCTGCCATAGACAGAACCAACAATGACCATATATTCTCTGCCATAGACAGAACCAACAATGACCATGTATTCTCTGCCATAGACAGAACCAACAATGACCATGTATTCCCTGCCATAGACAGAACCAACAATGACCATGTATTCCCTGCCATAGACAGAACCAACAATGGTCACGTATTCCCTGCCATAGACAGAACCAACAATGACCATGTATTCCCTGCCATAGACAGAACCAACAATGACCATGTATTCCCTGCCATAGACAGAACCAACAATGACCATGTATTATCTGACATAGACAGAACCAACAATGACCATGTATTCTCTGCCATAGACAGAACCAACAATGACCATGTATTCCCTGCCATAGACAGAACCAATAGTGACCATGTATTCTCTCCCATAGACAGAACCAACAATGACTATGTACTCCATGGTATAGACAGAACCAATAATGACCATGTATTCTCTGCCATAGACAGAACCAACAATGACCATGTATTCCCTGCCATAGACAGACTCAAAAATGGTCACGTATTCCCTGCCATAGACAGAACCAACAATGACCATGTATTCTCTGCCATAGACAGAACCAACAATGACCATGTATTCCCTGCCATAGACAGAACCAATAATGACCATGTATTCCCTGCCATAGACAGACTCAACAATGGTCACGTATTCCCTGCCATAGACAGAACCAATAGTGACCATGTATTCTCTGCCATAGACAGAACCAACAATGACCACGTATTCTCTGCCATAGACAGACTCAACAATGGTCACGTATTCCCTGCCATAGACAGAACCTAC
This sequence comes from Cepaea hortensis, assembly GCA_963921405.1. Lineage (NCBI taxonomy): Eukaryota > Metazoa > Mollusca > Gastropoda > Stylommatophora > Helicidae > Cepaea > Cepaea hortensis. The sequence goes on from OY992897.1 coordinate 5,051,654, forward strand.
ACTGAACATGTATTCTCTGCCATAGACAGAACCAACAATGACCACGTATTCCCTGCCATAGACAGACTCAACAATGGTCACGTATTCCCTACCATAGACAGAACCAACAATGACCACGTATTCCCTGCCATAGACAGACTCAACAATGACCACGTATTCCCTGCCATAGACAGAACCAATAGTGACCATGTATTCTCTGCCATAGACAGAACCAATAGTGACCACGTATTCTCTGCCATAGACAGACTCAACAATGGTCACGTATTCCCTGCCATAGACAGAACCAATAGTGACCATGTATTCTCTGCCATAGACAGAACCAATAGTGACCATGTATTCTCTGCCATAGACAGAACCAATAGTGACCATGTATTCTCTGCCATAGACAGAACCAATAGTGACCATGTATTCTCTGCCATAGACAGAACCAATAGTGACCACGTTTTCTCTGCCATAGACAGACTCAACAATGGTCACGTATTCCCTGCCATAGACAGAACCAATAGTGACCACGTATTCTCTGCCATAGACAGACTCAACAATGGTCACGTATTCCCTGCCATAGACAGAACCAATAGTGACCACGTATTCCCTGCCATAGACAGACTCAACAATGGTCACGTATTCCCTGCCATAGACAGAACCAATAGTGACCATGTATTCTCTGCCATAGACAGAACCAACAATGACCATGTATTCCCTGCCATAGACAGACTCAACAATGGTCACGTATTCCCTGCCATAGACAGAACCAACAATGACCATGTATTACATGCCATAGACAGACTCAACAATGACCATGTATTCCCTGCCATAGACAGAACCAACAATGACCATGTATTCCCTGCCATAGACAGACTCAACAATGGTCACGTATTCACTGCCATAGACAGAACCAACAATGACCATGTATTACATGCCATAGACAGACTCAACAATGACCATGTATTCCCTGCCATAGACAGAACCAACAATGACCATGTATTCTCTGCCATAGACAGAACCAACAATGACCATGTATTCCCTGCCATAGACAGAACCAACAATGACCATATATTCTCTGCCATAGACAGAACCAACAATGACCATGTATTCCCTGCCATAGACAGACTCAACAATGACCATGTATTCTCTACCATAGACAGAACCAACAATGACCACGTATTCTCTGCCATAGACAGAACCAACAATGACCATGTATTCTCTGCCATAGACCGAACCAACAATGACCATATATTCTCTGCCATAGACAGAACCAACAATGACCATGTATTCCCTGCCATAGACAGATTCAATAATGACCATGTATTATCTAACATAGACAGAACCAACAATGACCACGTATTCTCTGCCATAGACAGAACCAACAATGACCATGTATTCCCTGCCATAGACAGACTCAACAATGACCATGTATTCTCTACCATAGACAGAACCAACAATGACCACGTATTCTCTGCCATAGACAGAACCAACAATGACCATGTATTCCCTGCCATAGACAGACTCAACAATGGTCACGTATTCCCTGCCATAGACAGAACCAATAGTGACCATGTATTCTCTGCCATAGACAGACTCAACAATGGTCACGTATTCCCTACCATAGACAGAACCAACAATGACCACGTATTCTCTGCCATAGACAGAACCAATAGTGACCATGTATTCTCTGCCATAGACAGACTCACCAATGGTCATGTATTCCCTGCCATAGACAGAACCAACAATGACCATGTATTCCCTGCCATAGACAGATTCAACAATGACCATGTATTCCCTGCCATAGACAGAACCAACAATGACCACGTATTCTCTGCCATAGACAGAACCAATAGTGACCATGTATTCTCTGCCATAGACAGACTCACCAATGGTCATGTATTACATGCCATAGACAGAACCAACAATGACCATGTATTCCCTGCCATAGACAGATTCAACAATGACCATGTATTCCCTGCCATAGACAGAACCAACAATGACCATGTATTACATGCCATAGACAGAACCAACAATGACCATGTATTACATGCCATAGACAGAACCAACAATGACCATGTATTCCCTGCCATAGACAGAACCAACAATGACCATGTATTACATGCCATAGACAGAACCAACAATGACCATGTATTCCCTGCCATAGACAGAACCAACAATGACCATGTATTCTCTGCCATAGACAGAACCAACAATGACCATGTATTACATGCCATAGACAGACTCAACAATGACCATATATTCTCTGCCATAGACAGAACCAACAATGACCATGTATTCTCTGCCATAGACAGAACCAACAATGACCATGTATTCTCTGCCATAGACAGAACCAACAATGACCATGTAATCCCTGCCATAGACAGACTCAACAATGGTCATGTATTCCCTGTCATAGACAGAACCAACAATGACCATGTATTCTCTGCCATACACAGATTCAATAATGACCATGTATTATCTGACATAGACAGAACCAACAATGACCATGTATTCTCTGCCATAGACAGAACCAACAATGACCATGTATTCTCTGCCATAGACAGAACCAACAATGACCATGTATTCTCTGCCATAGACAGAACCAACAATGACCATGTATTCTCTGCCATAGACAGAACCAACAATGACCATGTATTCTCTGCCATAGACAGAACCAACAATGACCATGTATTCTCTGCCATAGACAGAACCAACAATGACCATGTATTCCCTGCCATAGACAGACTCAACAATGACCATGTATTCTCTACCATAGACAGAACCAACAATGACCATGTATTCTCTGCCATAGACAGAACCAACAATGACCATGTATTCTCTGCCATAGACAGAACCAACAATGACCATGTATTCCCTGCCATAGACAGACTCAACAATGACCATATATTCTCTGCCATAGACAGAACCAACAATGACCATGTATTCTCTGCCATAGACAGAACCAACAATGACCATGTATTCTCTGCCATAGACAGAACCAACAATGACCATGTATTCTCTGCCATAGACAGAACCAACAATGACCATGTATTACATGCCATAGACAGACTCAACAATGACCATATATTCTCTGCCATAGACAGAACCAACAATGACCATGTATTCTCTGCCATAGACAGAACCAACAATGACCATGTATTCTCTGCCATAGACAGAACCAACAATGACCATGTATTCTCTGCCATAGACAGAACCAACAATGACCATGTATTACATGCCATAGACAGACTCAACAATGACCATATATTCTCTGCCATAGACAGAACCAACAATGACCATGTATTCTCTGCCATAGACAGAACCAACAATGACCATGTATTCTCTGCCATAGACAGAACCAACAATGACCATGTATTCCCTGCCATAGACAGACTCAACAATGGTCATGTATTCCCTGTCATAGACAGAACCAACAATGACCATGTATTCTCTGCCATACACAGATTCAATAATGACCATGTATTATCTGACATAGACAGAACCAACAATGACCATGTATTCCCTGTCATAGACAGAACCAACAATGACCATATATTCTCTGCCATAGACAGAACCAACAATGACCATGTATTCCCTGCCATAGACAGACTCAACAATGACCATGTATTCTCTGCCATACACAGATTCAATAATGACCATGTATTATCTGACATAGACAGAACCAACAATGACCATGTATTCCCTGTCATAGACAGAACCAACAATGACCATGTATTCCCTGCCATAGACAGAACCAACAATGACCATGTATGCCCTGCCATTGACAAAACCAACAATGACCACATATTCCCTGCCATAGACAGAACCAACAATGACCATGTATTCCGTGCCATAGACAGAACTAACAATGACCATGTATACCCTTCCATAGACAGAACCAACAATGACCATGTATTCTCGGTCATAGACAGAACCAACAATGACCATGTATTCCCTGCTATAGACAGAACCAACAATGACCATGCATTCTCTCTGTAATAGACAGAACCAACAATGACCATATATTCCCTGCCATAGACAGAACCAACAATGACCATGTATTCCCTGCCATAGAACCAACAGTGACCATGTATTCTCTGCCATAGAACCAACAATGACCATGTATTCTCTGCCATAGAACCAACAATGACCATGTATTCCCTGCCATAGAACCAACAATGACCATGTATTCTCTGCCATAGAACCAACAATGACCATGTATTCCCTGCCATACAACCAACAATGACCATGTATTCCCTACCATAGAACCAACAATGACCATGTATTCTCTGCCATAGAACCAACAATGACCATGTATTCTCTGCCATAGAACCAACAATGACCATGTATTCTCTACCATAGAACCAACAATACCCATACTCTTACATAGAAACATCGTTGGGTGTGTCTCCTTCCTCGTGTAGTCCATGCCGCCTGGCTTTGGTGATCATGTCTGTGCACAGCCTTCTGTCTCTTGTGCTGCCAGTAACTCCCATGTCATGATGTCAAACTGTCCAGCATATTCTCTCTTGTTTTTCCCCTGCCTCTCTTTCCTTCCACCTGTCATTTTTGTCTCGACATACTCCATCTTTCCTTTTCTCATGACAGGCATAAAGCAATTGGACGGTCCTTTTCTGATAAGTGTAACCAATTCTCTTTGTGAGTTACCTTCTTTCAAGATGTCTTTACTGCTCTTTCCATCCCTCCCCGGTGATTAATCTCCGAGATAGTATTTGCGTATTGTAAATATCAGTTTTATTTTGATTGGTACAGGCAAATATTCACCATCTTAATTTTCTCTCAAAAAACATACTCTCATTGTAAGAAAGAGACATGACTGTCAGATAATAACTGAACTATTTCAGAAACTGATGAACGTCTCCTACCAAGGCACAACCAGCACAAACACCCACCTGGCGCTGTACAAGGCTCTGGAACTTCTCAGTGCGGAGAATGGTGGCAGAAATGGGGCCAAGAAAACCGTGGTTTTAGTCACTGACAGTCTGTCTGCAAACCCGAACAACAGTGAGAGCACTTGTAGTAGTAGATGTTGTTGATGTAGTAGTACTTGCCGATGTAGTAGTAGTTGTTGCTATTGTTGTTGTAGTTTCTGTAATAGTATTAGTTGTAGTTGCAGTAGATGTTGTTGATGTAGTAGTATTTACAGATGTAGTAGTAGTAGTTTTTGTTGTAGTTGCAGTACTAGTATTAGTTGTAGTTGCAGCAGTTTTAGTAGTAGTAGTAGTAGTAGTAGTAGTAGTAGTAGTAGTAGTAGTAGTAGTAGTAGTAGTAGTAGTAGTAGTAGTAGTAGCAGTAGCAGTAGAAGCAGTAGTAGTAGTAGTAGCAGTAGTAGTAGTAGTAGTAGTAGTAGCAGCAGCAGCAGCAGCAGCAGTAGTAGTAGTAGTAGTAGTAGTAGTAGTAGTAGTAGTAGTAGTAGTAGTAGTAGTAGTAGTAGTAGTAGTAGTAGTAGTGAATGGAGTTGAAATCACAACTACTGAAGAATTGGAAAGATCAGGTTGTGTGACGGTGTGTTCCATGCCGTCTTCGTAGACTTAGATGGATAGGACATGTTAGGAGGATGGATGATGCTAGAATACCAAAGGACATCTTTGTTGGTGAATTACATATGGGTAGGAGATCTCAGGGTCGGCCTCTACTACGATACAAATATGTATGTGCGGGACATGATTGATACAGGCATTGATAATGCACATTGGGAGCAGGTCGCCGCTGAACGTGTTGCATGGAGGGCAACTATCAGAAATGGAATAAAGACAAAGGAGAAAATGATTGCAGAAAAGTCACACACAAAGCGTGAGAGACGTAAGACGGTGCATGATGGTGGAAATGACCATGTTTTCACATGCACCCACTGTGGACAAACATTTGCAGCAAGAATTGGCCTTATCAGCCACACTCGCCACCGCCATGGGTCGTAGGTATTAAGCCTTTTTGAAGCACAGTCTACCAAACTATCGTCTGTCAAGACTGAAAGGTGCCAATATAGTGGTAATAGTAGTAGTAGTGGTAATACCAGTTGTAGCGTGGCTATTGTCTATGAACAATTTAGGAAAAACGATTCACAAAAGACTTAACTGGATGTAAACAACCGTGAGTTATTATTTAAACAACATTGTGTCAACAATATAAATAACACAGCAACACAGTAACCTGTGTACGTATTAATTGAATACGAGGTAGGCTGGTGGCTGCACGTTCACCTGTCCGCCTGGTTGTCAAGGGTTCGAATTCACATCAGAGCTGCCTTTCGTCATTGACCTGGATCTCAGTTCAACCCAGCCTACAATGGTGTACCGATAAATGTCTTGGAAAATAAAGGCGGCTGACATGATCCCGATCACTTCGCCCTTATAGTGCCCATTGTTTTATACACGTACTCGACGTACATCAGATGTTTCCAAACCATAGCCCGCCGGTCACTTGTGGCCCGCCAGCTGTCAGAAAGTGGCACGCGAGGCCTCGTTTCAGTCGAGATATAAAAAATTCACAATAGAGGAGTATAATGTTGCAATCTTCATAAATCCGTTCATTTTTCCTGGTGCCAAGCTCTGTCAATTACAGCAAAACCTTCAGCACGAAGTAATTGATTTGAAATTCAATTCTGCACTGAGATGTACATTTCTGGAGCTGCCTGCTTCACCTTCAGCTGATCATATGATTTCATTCTGAAAAACAATTTGAACACTGGCGTTCATTCGCCCAGAGATACATATGTCATTTTCTGCAATGACCGTTATAAAAAAAACAAGCAACGTCCCAGACTCACCGGCAGTAACCTAACTGCGCTTGTGACTTTGGGCACGACAGATTTGTGATCAGACATTCATAAGCTGGCATCTGTCCTTAAGTAACTTGTTATGAAGAACTGTTAGAATTCTAAATTAATTACATTAATAGCGATTTTCGAAACTGATTTAAAATTTATTCTTAAATGAACTTTTAATGTTAAACCAAATAATGACCGCAGTGTAGTACTGACACTGACTGCTTTTAAAGTTTTAGAATTTTTTTGACGAAAGTTAAGAAACGTAGGAATAATATTGCACGACTTTTATAACTTTATAACGTTGTGGACCGCTTAACTCCCGAAAAGTGTAGATATGGCCCTCTGCTTGGAAAGCTTGGGAACTACTGACGTAGATGTAACATCGTATGCTCAGACCGTGTTGTAACATGAACAAGGTCCTGTCATGTTTGCCTCATGTTGTGTTCGCATTAACTGCATGCAGGTAGGATGGTGGATACCAGCAGTCAATATTTACGCATATTTCCTACACAATTTCAATCAATATTTTCACACATTTCCTACACAATTTCAATCAATATTTCCACATATTTCCTACACAATTTCAATCACTCGTTCCGCATATTTCCTACACAATTTCATTCACTATTTCCGCATATCTCCTGCATAAGTTTAGTCACTATTTTCGCATATTTCATACACAATGTGAGTCAATATTTTCGAACTTTTCCTACAAAATTTTTGTCACTATTTTGGCATATTTCCTACTCATTCTGATTCAATATTTCCGGATATTTTCTACATAATTTGAGTCAATACTTCACCATATTTCAAACACAATTTGTGTAAATATTTCCACACCAAATTTGAATATAATTTCCTCCATATTCCCTGCACAACTTGAGTCAATATTTCAGCATAATTTCTACAATTTGAGTCAATATTTTCGCATATTTCCTATACAATGTGGGACAATATGCTCACATATTTCCTTCACAAATTGTTTCAATGCTTCCACATATTTCTTACACAATTTGTGTCAATGTTTTCGCATATTCTCACACAATTTGTGCCAATGTTTTCGCATATTCCCACACAATTTGTGCCAATGTTTTCGCATATTCCCACACAATTTGTGCCAATGTTTTCGCATATTCCCACACAATTTGTGCCAATGTTTTCGCATATTCCCACACAATTTGTGTCAATGTTTTCGCATATTCCCACACAATTTGTGCCAATGTTTTCGCATATTCTCACACAATTTGTGCCAATGTTTTCGCATATTCCCACACAATTTGTGCCAATGTTTTCGCATATTCCCACACAATTTGTGCCAATGTTTTCGCATATTCTCATACAATTTAAATCACTATTTCCAACAGCCCTGGCGGCAGCTTCAACATTGCGAGGTTTACAGGTTCTCGTCATCACTGTCGGAGTCTCACCACAAGCTAACCAGGCAGAGCTGACAGCCGTGGCTACAAAACCTGAGTATTTCTTCCCAGCCTCCAGCTATGGTGTACTCGTCTCGATTGCCAACCCAGTGACAGCTGTCGTCTGCAATGGTAAGTGGGCCCTGGTGCTCTCATCTAGAATGTCATTTGTCCATCCAATCAGTTGTTCATCTCTTGGTTTCAGTGTCTGTTGTTTCTGTGCTGACGAAGGCTTCAGCCGCAACGTTGATTCTGTCACCAGTGACTGTGCTCCTGTGAACCTGACCAATTTCCTTCTAGTGTTTCTTGATATACTTATTTAGAGTGTGCGGACATTATTGATACTGCGATTGCCTGGTTATTGATTCGGTTATGTGCCAGTGTGTGTATTCATGCGCGCGCGCGCGTATGTGTGTGTGTGTGCGTGTGAGTGAGAGATAGAGAGAGACTGGTTTAGTGTGGGCAGCGATGCGTGTTTCCTCGTCCATCATCATGCACGAAAGAGAAGACACAAGAAGACATCAAGACAGAATATAAGATCATGTCTGCTATTGACAAAAGGGATCGTTGTAAAGGAACGTGTGAAAAAAATGTGGAAACAAAGAAACAGCATATTCATAACAGCAAATAGTAAAACGCGTAAATGAAGCGCCATGTCAGAGACAAACGTTGGTGTAGGGAATATATATTCTAGACCAGGACGTGATGAGTTGAGTAGACTAGTTGCTTTCCTTGCGGCTTTTCTTACACAGAGTATGCTCATACTATTCTAACAATGAGCAGGAGTCCATGTTTGGAGGCCGTGGAAACACAACGAGCGCAGCAATAATCCAGGAGACAACATGACAGCAGAAATTACCCAGTAGAAATCATAAGAGCAGCGATGATATTGGAGACCTCATGAGAGTAGCAATGATCCAAGAGACATCGTGACAGTAGCAATGATCCAGGACACAAAATGAAAGCAGACGTCGCGCAGGAGACACCATGAGAGCAGCAATGATCAAAGAGACACCATGAGAGCAGCAATAATCAAAGAGACACAATGAGAGCAGCAAGGATCAAAGAGACACCATGAGTGCAGTATTGATGAAAGAGACACCATAAGAGCAGCAATGATCAAAGAGACACCATGAGAGCAGTATTGATGAAAGAGACACCATGAGAGCAGCAATGATCAAAGAGACACCATGAGAGCAGCAATGATCAAAGAGAAACCATAAGAGCAGTACTGATCAAAAAGACACCACGAGAGCAGCAATGATCAAAGAGACACCATGAGAGCAGTATTGATGAAAGAGACACCATGAGAGCAGTATTGATGAAAGAGACACCATGAGAGCAGCAATGATCAAAGAGACACCATGAGAGCAGCAATGATCAAAGAGACACCATGAGAGCAGTATTGATCAAAGAGACAGCATGAGAGTAGTATTGATGAAAGAGACACCATGAGAGCAGCAATGATAAAAAATACACCATGAGAGCAGCAATGATCAAAGAGACAACATGAGAGCAGTTTTTATGAAAGAGACACCATGAGAGCAGCAATGATCAAAGAGACACCATGAGAGCAGCAATGATCAAAGAGACACCATGAGAGCAGTATTGATGAAAGAGACACCATGAGAGCAGCAATGATCAAAAAGACACCATGAGAGCAGCAATGATCAAAGAGACACCATGAGAGCAGAATTGATGAAAGAGACACCATGAGAGCAGCAATGATCCAGGAGACACTATAAGAGCAGCAATGATCCAGGAGACATCATGAGTGCAGCAATGATTCAGGAGACACCATGAGACAGACACATATAAAGACAGATAGACAGGCAGATGGACAGACAGAGAGATAAACAGACAGACAAAAAGAAAGAGTAACGTACTGCATGTGTGTATGTCGTATGGGTTGTCATCTACTTTCTTATCCGTCCTTGTGATGGTTGCCATGCTTTCTCTACATCAATAACATGTTGCTCATATTCCATTTCAGAACCTATCCCGCCACCAACAGGTAACTATTCTGTACTCCATTATGAATGTGTGTCATCATTATCATCACCATAGCCATCATCATCTTCACAATTATTATCAACAACAACATCTGCACATTCATCAACATCACCATTACTACCGACTGCAGTGTCACTAGGTTTTGAGGACAAAACATGTATATAACTATTCTTGAGGAAAGTGCAATGAACATCAAGGATTACACACCATGGAGGTTAAAGTTAGTTGCATATCATACACAAGAAGTTGCAGTCAACAGGAGTATTCGTTGGCTTTTTGTGATTCTTAGGCAAGTTTACATACAATAGTTTGTCATTGTTTCTGAAAGAACCAATCACATCATTATATGAAAACAAAAACAAGAAGGTCTTCTTCCAAATCACCCACAGATGTTATTCGAACGCAGTATGTTAGATTACGAATTGTGTTCGTAACACCTTAACCACAGTGCCAACTACTATAGTATATAGGCTTTTTGTGTGTACAGTGACCTGCATGTTCGGAACAATGGCTACTGGCTGTTGTGGCGAAGTGGTCAAGCCGTTTGACTCGTGCTCCGAAGGTTGTGGGTTCGATTCCGGGCCGCACCCTTCGGTTTATGAGTTAAATGTTTCGGAGACTCCTGTGGGTCGTCGCTAAAAGCTACGGAGTTCGTGCTTTGTGCGACGCTTTCCGTGCTGCGGAAAGAGACAGAGCCATATGGGATAAAACCCGGTGCAATGAAGTCGACCCTGTCGACTTTTAAGCGACTTGTTGTTGCTGAATTGACTGATTTGCCTTTTCAGTTCACGAGTGTATTTTTCAGGAGACTCCTGGGAGCCGGCGCTGGAGCTACGGAGTTTGTGCTTAATGCAACGCTTTGGGCGGGTCGCCCTGTGGATAGAGACAGAGCCATGTGAGAAAACCCGGGTTATTGAGGTCTTTCTGGTGACTGCCGAGTCCATCGACGATGAACTGTGGTTTTCGTGGAGGACTTTTGTGTTGGCATTCTGGCGGTGGCATTATGCACAGTGTACCTGTGCGAGCTGTTGGATTGCCGAGACTCCTGTCTGTTCCACTTTTCACATTGGACAGTGGGGAGAATTTTGTGTTATATTCACTGGTACAGGAACGGAGCATAATGGGGACGACCCGTTGCCGTGAAGTTGTAACTTCGACTAACTAACTAACTAACATGGTATCTAGGCTAAATGATGCTACTCCGTATGTCTATAGAGCAGTGATCACTAGACGAGTGATGTGATCCTATCACTAGGATAAACCGTGTTTCCCCGAAAATAAGACCTGGTCTTATATACCCATATATTCACGTATAAAGATCTAAATTTATTCATATACAGTCATGTCATCTTCTTCTGGAACATCGTCATAACTCTCAAAATCCCGAATTCCGGCCTGAATTTCTTGCGACTCCATTTCCTGTAGACCCATTGGTCCTAATCTCTCATGTCCAGCAATAAAGCTTTCCTTAAATGAGCATGTCTTGTTCATGAGTCTGTTCATAGTGCACTGGTAACTTTATTTCACACGAGTGATGTATTGAATTATGAACCACATCCGTTCATTATCAAGTGAGCATTTTTGGCGTCTGTACTCCGATTGTCCATTCGGCAACAAGTCTCTCATTCTACGTCTTTCGACTATCAAGAAACAGCGCACGAGGGCCAGATGGTATAAGCTTATGGCCAGATGGTATAAGGTATGACGACATCAGTATGTGTATCGACAACGAGCTAGAGGAACTAGCGGACATGTACAACAACAGTATAGAGAGTGCTAGTATCAAGGAGGAATGGTTACACAGCTATCTGATTCCCTTGCAGAATCCTGGCAAAGAGCACAAAAATTCACGTTTGCCACGTAATAACCATGGAAAATACAACTGACATGCTGCTGGAGAAGTTAATTACCAGAAAAATATCAAGCCACTTAGAGAGGCAAGGTTGTTTCCCACCTACCGTGGGTGGGTACCGTCCAAAAAGAAAAACCTGAACCAATGCAGCAGTTTTTGCCCATGATGTCTATGAAGGTTTCCACTCAGGTATTGAAACCTTTGCTGCAGCGAATGATCTTGAGTACGCGTACAACAGAGTACCATTGCATGCTTTAATGTTTCAGCTTCTTGAACTCAAGATAAGTCCATACTTCCTTAGTTGGATAGCCGCAGCCCTCTCCCAACGGAAAGTAGTTTTTAGATGTGGCAGCCGGGAAGGTTAACCCGGTCAACAAATGCCCGCAGAAGTCGGATGTGTCAGCCTAACGGCGCAAGAACGCAGCAGCTCTGCTGTAAACAGGCACAACGCAATCACATCCGAAAAAAAAAACTCTGGATGAACGAAGAAGAAGAAGAAGACGAAGATGTGGCAGTTGGACTTCTGAACCAACAACAAGATATCCGGGGCCTGCCACAGGGATCACCATTATCTTCGGTACTATTCAACGCCTACACTGTGAGAATTACCGGCTATCAGATCAGAGGACCGGGAAGAATATTGTCAAATGCCGACGATGTGTTAGTGTATTTTCAGGATAAGAATAGAGATCGGGTTGCTGTGGAACTACATACAGAACTAAAACGCATAAGCACTTGATGTGTGGAATATGGGACAATGGTCAACCCAACGAAGGCAGCAGTGATATGGTTCTCTTTGAATAACCACACTGTCAACACTCCAACACCAACTGTAAGTCTGTGGTCAAAGACTGTAGAAAAACGCAAGCATTGAATTACCTGATGATACGTTTTGATCGAAGCCTTGCTTATAATGAGCACATAGACCAGGTGATAACAAAGGTCAAGCGCGGTTTGGCTGCGATTCGGGTGATGGCGGCGGCAAACTGTGAGCAGCGCCATCTATGTCTTATTTACGAGGGTCTGGTCATTTCTGTTTTAGAGTATGCGATGTCGATCCTGAGTCTCAGCTGTTAGCAGAAGAAAGGGATGGAAAGGATATAGAACGAAGCTAGGCGTATTATTCTTGGATGTACGAGAAATACAGCTTGCTGGGCGATGCGCTACCTTCTTGATTTTCCAACCATTGGGGACAGAATACAAATTTGCAGACCACGTAACTACTTCAGAGTCAACGTAAACACACAACATCCACTGCATAGTGAAATTAGGAAGGTGAAGGGCAGCAGGTTAAAAAGAGGAAAGTCGTGGATAGGCCAAGCCGAAGACATCTTCAACAGGTGTGTTCACTTGAGGACTTAGAACCTGGCGAGGAGTGGGTACATGTGCCAACAGACTTATTTACATTCTTTTTAGTTTGCGTCCAACTAGACAGACGATGCAGACAAGAAAATCCGGCTGCTGTGGAGAAGGAAGTACAGGCGTTGATCTTCGAGAATTCTGTAGTGGGTGATGCTGTCATTTACACAGATGGGTTGGTAGTTCGACGAGTGAGAAGTTCATGGGCTTTTACGGATCAGGCCGGAAGGAGAATTGTGAAGGAATATTCTGATGCTTTTGTTTTGAACACAAGTAGCCTGACTATGGAAGTCATGGCAGTAAGTAAAGAAATAACATGGCTCGAGACACAGACATTCACTAGGGCATGTTTCCTTAGCGACTCTATGAATATGCTCAAGCGGATAGAGATGGGGTGGATCCGAAGAGAGTGGTTGCTATCTATGCAGTAGTCTCGGCTGGCAAAGATTAGTTTCATCTTCGTGCCAGGGCATGCGTGTGTACAAGGAAATGAGCGGGCTGACAAACTTGCAAGAAAGGCTACTGGGGAAGGCGGACGAGCCATGGACCAGGCTAACATTCTGAATGCTCTACGAGAAGTAAGTCGTTCGCAAGAACCAAGTGATGACTGTGAATCTACAACCATGGCCAGACTGCCAGAACAGCAAATTAAAAGAGGGGTAGCCAAACAAGAACACTACGCGGGAAGCCAAAGAAGAGTAATAAACCAACACAGAACCGCTACACGCTGCGGGATTTGCTAAGAAGGGGATCCGAGCACTTATGAACTGAATGGTTCTATGTGCAATGAGGATGATCTGTCTACTAAGTAACTAACAGCGGTAGGTCTTATTTTTGGGGACTCACGGTAATAAAAGAAACGTAAAGTCTTAGTGATAACTTGCACACTTAATGGGAAAACATATCTTCCCTCTGCATGAACATCTCATTAACTGTTTCTCTTTACACATATCAGTTAGCGTGATTCTACATGAATATCTCATCAACTGTTTCTCTTTACACACATCTGTTTGCTTGTCTCTACATGACCATCTCATTAACCATGTCTCTTTACACACATCTATTTTAGTAAAGCCCTGCCCGGCCGCCAACATCGTGGATATTGTGTTCGTGGTTGACTCCTCTGGCAGTATCGGCGCTGAGAACTACCACTACAACTTTCAGTTCATCCAGGCCATCATCGATGTCTACTACATCGCCGAGGATGGCGCCAAAGTCGCCATGCTGACATTTGGAACCTCTGTGAAACCGAGATTCGAGCTGTCTGCAGACCGGGCATTTATCACTGACGTAAATAAAAGCTTTCCCGGTGTTGTGTACTTACACGTGAATATAGATCTGTTGCGTACTTGCATGTGTAGAAAGAATCGTGGTGTACTTACACGTGAATATAGATCTGTTGCGTACTTGCATGTGTAGATAGAATCGTGGTGTACTTACATGTGTATATAGAGATGGTGTGTACTTACACGTGAATATAGAGAACTGTTGCGTATGTGCATGTGTAGATAGAATTGTGGTGTACTTACTCGTGAATATAGAACTTTTGTGTACTTACACGTGTATATAGAGATGTTGTGTACTTACACGTGTACATAGAGATGTTGTGTACTTACACGTGTACATAGGTGAGAGGGTTCGTAGTCTATTGTATGGTTGGTGAGAGGACAGATTGTCTATTAGATGGTTGGTAAGAGGGCTGGTTGTATGTTGGGCGGTTGGTGAACAGTTAATTCTCATGCCCTGTTACTGAGTGGCTAGTAGGTGAGTTATTGTAATATTCCTTTCCTGTAGCTGAGTGGCTAGTCGGTGAGTTATTGTAATGTTTTGCCCTGTTATCGAGTGACTAGTCTGTGAGTTATTGTAATGTTTCTTCCCTGTTACTGTGTGGCTAGTAGGTGAGTTATTGTAATTTTCTGCCTTGTTACTGAGTGACTACAAGGCGTGTTTGTACATCTCTAATTCCGTGTTACTGAGTGACTGGACGGCGTGTGTGTACATCTCTCATACTGTGTTACTGAGTGACTAGACGGCGTGTGTGTACATCTCTCATACTGTGTTACTGAGTGACTAGACGGCGTGTGTGTACATCTCTCATACTGTGTTACAGAGCAAACTATCGGCTAGATTGTTAGTTACTGTAACTCTTATTCTGTGTTACTGAAGGAGTCTACGTAACAATTACAATTTTGTTGACTGAAGGTTCGATATGCTGAAACAGCTAAACATAGTATCTAGTCACTTGCCCGCCAGCGTATTGGTCGTGAGTTCGAATCCGCGTCGGGGAGCATGTTGACATTGATGGGGCTGGCACCACAAACCTAACAGGTCCCAAGGCGTGTACCCAGGTTCTGTGCTATTCTTTGTTTACTCCCTGTGAGCAGATTATGTCATCATGTGAGATGGTGCCCAAGTTGTATATGGTCACTAGCGTAGGCCTGGGATTGAATGTTGCCATCCGTCCAGCCACCCGTCCCACGACGATTCCAGTCAACGTGTTACTATGAAGTCAGTTTTGGAGGTAATAACATAACGTATCAATTCTCACCTGCAGGAACTCAAGAACGTGCCGTATCAGGGCAGCACTACCAACACACACCTGGCACTTAATTACGTTCTCGATAACGGATGGCTTACTCAACAGCATGGTGCTAGAAACGGCAGCCACATCCTTATTGTGATTACTGACGGGCAGTCTTCTGTTCCTGACGAAAGTAAGCACCAGTCGGCATTCACTTCTCTATCTGTAATACACAGCTGTGGCTAATCATCTCAAGTTATAAATTCCCTCGGCCTTTTGTTGGGATTTATGTCTGCCAATCACTAAATATATTTATAACATTCAAACCTTTCTTCTTCTTCTTCATCTTCTTAAATTTCTTCCTCGTTTTCATCTTCTTCTCTTCCTTCTTCGTCTTCTTCTTCTTCGTCTGTTTCTTCGTCCTCTTCGTCTTCTTCATCTTCTTCTTCATCTTCTTCGCCTTGATCCAGGCTTAGACAATCCCCTACAAAGGAACATATCTGGCAGCGGTCGAGCACGGCCCAAGAGAGGAAAGTCATTCATGACGATCACAGTACACACAGGAAAACAATTGGAGGAACCCCTTGAGGCCACTGGGACCGTACACAAATAAACACACATAGTATTGTTTGGCACTCATAGAAGGAGAAGAAGGAAGGAGAAACTAGAGGACGCACTTGACAACATAAAATTTTAAAAGCTTTGTTAACGACCTGTAATCGAACTTGGCACCTCCAAATGCGTCCAAGAACACTTGCTCCTGCAGCGAGGCGCTGTCGTCATTTGGAGGTGACAGGTTCGAATCCCGGTCGGTTACTATAGCTTTGAATGTTTATGTTGTCTAGTGCGTCCTCTGGTCTCTACTTCCTTCTGCCCGTTCTATGAGCAATACTATTTGTGTTTATTTATGTAAAGAGGAGACAAAAAATCACGTGATACAGGTTGAAGATGTAATGTAAATCCGCGTAACTTTTATCAGAGAACGTGGGCAGTGATGCCATGAGACGGCAGAGCTGGCAATCAGGCAGCTGATAGATGATATAGCTTGCTATTATTATATAAAAGTTTAGACTGAGGGATCGGCTCGCCTGCCGGAGCGGTGGTCTTGTGTTCGGATCTCTTCCAGGCTGGATTTAACAAATACAAAATTGACCGGCTCCCCCAGGTCTACATGTCTACATTAGGTACCGGGTAGTTTCATGGGCAGTTATGGCCGACGGCGTTACAGTGACCACATGACACACGGTGTGACAGTGACCACGTGATATACGGTGTGATAGTGGCCACGTGATATACGGAGTGACAGTGACCACGTGATATACGGCGTGATAGTGACCACATGACACACGGCGTGATAGTGACCACATGACACACGGCGTGACAGTGACCACGTGATATACGGTGTGATAGTGACCACATGACACATGGCGTGACAGTGACCACGTGATATACGGTGTGATAATGACCACGTGATATACGGTGTGATAGTGACCACGTGATATACGGCGTGATAGTGACCACGTGATATACGGTGTGATAGTGACCACGTGATATACGGTGTGATAGTGACCACATGACACATGGCGTGACAGTGACCACGTGATATACGGTGTGATAGTGACCACGTGATATACGGTGTGATAGTGACCACATGACACACGGCGTGATAGTGACCACGTGATATACGGTGTGATAGTGACCACGTGATATACGGCGTGATAGTGACCACGTGATATACGGTGTGATAGTGACCACATGACACACGGCGTGATAGTGACCACGTGATATACGGTGTGATAGTGACCACGTGATATACGGCGTGATAGTGACCACGTGATATACGGTGTGATAGTGACCACATGACACACGGCGTGATAGTGACCACGTGATATACGGTGTGATAATGACCACGTGATATACGGTGTGATAGTGACCACATGACACACGGCGTGATAGTGACCACATGACACACGGCGTGATAGTGACCGCACGACACACGGCGTGACAGTGACCACGTAATATACGGTGTGATAGTGACCACGTGACATACGGCGTGATAGTTACCACATGACACACGGCGTGATAGTGACCGCATGACACACGGCGTGACAGTGACCACGTAATATACGGTGTGATAGTGACCACGTGATAAACGGTGTGATAGTGACCACATGACACACGGCGTGATAGTGACCACGTGATAAACGGTGTGATAGTGACCACATGACACACAGCGTGATAGTGACCACGTGATATACGGTGTGATAGTGACCACGTGATATACGTCGTGATAGTGACCAAGTGATATACGGTGTGATAGTGGCCACGTGACACACGGCGTGACAGTGACCGCATGACACACGGCGTGATAGTGACCACGTGATATACGGTGTGATAGTGACCACGTGATATACGGTGTGATAGTGACCACGTGATATACGGTGTGATAGTGACCACATGACACACGGCGTGACCGTGACCGCATGACACACAACGTGATAGTTTTGTCTAAACATATGCGTCTACACTTAGATACCCAACATGTCACGTGACACGAACAGGGATCCTCATGTTTACGGAATGATAAGAGCAGCGAGGTCAGAGATTGAGCTGGGACCTAGCAGCCAGACGGAGGAACAAGAGAGCATCGGAGAGGAGCGCAGTTGAGCATATTCAATCACCACATCCGGCACATGAGCATGAAAGTAGAAGCGACATTGCGACTCTCAGATGACTTTCTAAGACTCCATTCCAGTAGGCACTCATACTAACAGAGTCTTATTCAATGTACAGGATGGTTACATCTGACATGAATGCTCGTCACAGCTAGAAGGGCTGACCTGGCTCTAATGTCATGATCATACCAGTGCACATACAACTCAAAGAGCCTATTGGCTGAGCTTTAGGGCACCTCAACATTGGACACTGAAATCGAGAAAGCGAAACCTCCTACTCTCTGCGAGGTTTATAGAAAACACAAGGGTTGTCGTGCATGCAGTCCACTGATAGTATACCTCCATGCACCCGTTCCAGTATATCGAGGCACATTTCTTTGTATCTATCCGGCTTCTGGCTCTGATCCCTCCTATCTTCACGTTGTGTCGCAATGTCACTCTTCTCATTACGTGATCACAGAGCGCTGTTTCGTTCAGTCTTTTATTTGTAGACAATGTTATACTGTCATGTGTCTTGTCCGTGCAGTAATTGCTAATTTCTCTTGCAGTCCAAGGAATTCGCAACATGTGTCCTAGAGCGCACATCTTCGTTGTATCGTTGCTATTCCTAATGTTTTCGTTCGCCAAAATTCCCTGCTATACAGTACAACATCATCTGCATAAAATGGCAGCACTCTTTCTCAGTTTCATATAGTTAAGCTGGCCTATTGAATAAGACACTTTCCATTTTCTATAATGCATCTATTAATTGGCGTAATCTGCACTAAATCTCTGGACATGTCGATTTCGTTATATTCTTTGCGCTGTTTATGAGGAAAATATCCAACATTTGTTGTTGTTCTCCCTTTGTGTCTTCAGCTATCAATACTGTGTCAACTGTAGAGTATGAAGCATCTTATAACCCACGCCTGACACTGCTGGCTTCTCTTCGATACCTCATTATCATTACAGAATATTTACGTCCACACATTTTAAGAGGCTTCAGCCTAGTATAGTTATATATGCACTCCACATTACTGCACATTTTCACATCTCATCAAACACTTTTGAAAGTTATCAAATATAAAAGTAAATAAATCCCTTAACGTTTTAACAGACAGATTGCAATTCTCCTTCCAGCTCTGGTAGCGGCTTCTAGAGTTAAGGCGGCTGGAATAACCATCATTACTGTTGGCGTTGGTTACTCTGTGGATCAAAATGAGCTCAACGCTGTTGCCTCCAAACCTGAATACGCCATCACAGCCAACGATTACTCGGTGCTGGACTACATCGCCAGCAAGACCTCAGACATCGCTTGCAACGAGGGCCAGAGTGGCGGGAGATAGGTAAGTTCATACATAGTTAGCATCGACGGTCAGAGAGCATTACGTTAGGTAAGATCATACATAGTTCAGAAAGTAAATCACAATGTACTGGTAACAAAATCCGGCGATGATCCTTCCCCTCATCAGAAGCGGTTTCCCCTCGCTGATTGATCATCCTGTTAACATTATCCAGGGGCAAGCACGCCCGGGTCATGTCTTCCAGGCGTTTTTCTCATGTCCTGTGCTTGTATTCAAAGCTGCGAGAAGTATCCCACGATGACATCGGTCTACGTGTTTGTCAGAAAACATCCCACGATGACATCGCTCTGTGTGTCTGTCAGAAAACATCCCACAATGACACCGCTCTGTGTGTCTCTCAGAAAACATCCCACAATGACATCGCTATGTGTGTCTCTCAGAAACCATCCCACAATGACACCGCTCTGTGTGTCTGTCAGAAACCATCCCACAATGACATCGCTATGTGTGTCTGTCAGAAAACATCCCACAATGACATCGCTATGTGTGTCTGTCAGAAACCATCCCACAATGACACCGCTCTGTGTGTCTGTCAGAAAACATCCCACAATGACATCGCTATGTGTGTCTGTCAGAAACCATCCCACAATGACATCGCTCTGTGTGTCTGTCAGAAAACATCCCACAATGACACCGCTCTGTGTGTCTCTCAGAAAACATCCCACAATGACATCGCTATGTGTGTCTCTCAGAAACCATCCCACAATGACACCGCTCTGTGTGTCTGTCAGAAAACATCCCACAATGACATCGCTATGTGTGTCTGTCAGAAACCATCCCACAATGACATCGCTATGTGTGTCAGTCAGAAAACATCCCACAATGATATCGCTATGTGTGTCTGTCAGAAAACATCCCACAATGACATCGCTATGTGTGTCTGTCAGAAACCATTCAACACCCGGGGAGGTGAACATTGTGTCCCTGGAGCTCCTGCCAACATGATCACTGCACCGTGGCTGAGGACGGTTGAGCTAGCTTCTTTCTCCGGTCGTTTGCCTCTATGCCAACCCCCATCTCGGTGGTTAGCTAAAACTCAGTTGTCGTCGTTGTAGCTTGTTGCCTCCTTCATACCCCTGTCACAGCTTAATGGACCACAACAATGCTTCTTAACTGGCTAACGCACATGTACAATAACCTACATGTACAATAACCCACATGTACAATAACCTACATGTACAATAACCCACATGTACAATAACCCATACTCTTCACCCTATCAACTAACATTTCATTTTCTATTGCCAGGACAAGCATGTCATCAACAGATGCAGAATAACGGACGCTCATACAAGAGTTAAATAGTCTCATATATGACCTACATGGGCAAATGCAAGCATATGTTACCTCTGCAGTGTTTTAACGTGGACAACCCAATATCTGTGATGCCTTTGTTCATGTAACCACCAAAGTAACAAATAAAGCAAATTCAAGCAAATCAAACATCGTTTCAGTTGTCTTTAAAAAAATGCTACTTGTATGATTGTTGTGTTACCCGTTTTTCGGCACACGCATTCGATATTACAATGCTAACGAGAAATGCCGCTACGAGCCAGTTTTCGATTTACAATCAACATGCAAACAGTACGGTCTAGACACTGAGACGAAACAATTCTGAGAAATAAGTGTAACAGTAGGAAGCAGAGGTTGGCAGAAGAGCTGCAGCTTAAGGACGCAGCTGAACAGGACAAGGACAACTAGGAAATGACTGAGCTCAACTCCCCCAGGAGCAAGTTGGAGACACTGCTGTTGTTGTTGTTGTTTGTCCATCAAGAATGATGATGATCATTCATTTCATCCAGTGGGGTTGGAAGTATGGAGCCGTAAGTTCTAAAATGGCTGATAAGGCCTATTTTGGCTCGAAATGATCTTTGACAATGTGGACAAAGAATGCTTGACGTTTCTGGAGCAGGATTTCCTGCAGTGGTTTTTCTGTTCTGTCTTTTCTTCACAGCTCTTGCAGTCCTGGTTGCCTCACACGCTTATAAAGAATGACTTGCGCGATGAATTGGATTAAAGTGAGGAAGAGTTGCGCAATTCGTCGACCTCACTGTCCATATTGTCAAAGAACATTTCGAGGCAAAATTGGCCTTATCAACCATCTTAGAACTCACGGCTCAATACTTTCAACCCCACTGGATGAAATGAATGGTCATCATTATTCGTGATGGACAAACAACAACATATCATAACATAAGCTTCTATATTGGTTTGTTAAATGTATACTCATTTCATATAATGTTTCAGGATTTCCCATAGCTTGTTTCTATGTTCTCTACCAAATGCCTTTTCATGGTCGACAAAGGCTATCTTGTGTTTCATTAAATCATATTGATTTTTATATAAGAGCAAAAATGGCATCTGTTGTCCTGTGTTCTTCTAAATCCAAGCTCTGTTTCGCTTAGCTGGGGTTCCCCTAGAAAAGTATTCCAGAACGAACTCCATGGATAGAGGAACATAGACGGTCACTACAAATCCAGACAAAATTGAGAGGGCTATTTGATAAGGAAGAACAGAACAGTATATAGCGCAGAACAACCACTCTCAGCTTCCTTGATGAAGAATACCCACATGAACTCTGGATCCGAGTCTACACAAATGGGTCGCACAAAATGCTGTTCAAATTGGAGGAGCGGGAGTGAACATAGAATAAACAAATAATACTAGTGACACGGCCAGAGTACCAACAGGAAAGTACTGCCATAACTATAATGCTGAAATTGAGGCAATCAAGATTGCAACAGAATAATTACTAAATACCAGCCATGGTACGCAAACCGTGGTGGTATTGACAGATGCAACATCAGTTCTCAAGGCGCTCCTATCTGGGAAATTTGCTAGTACTACAAACATTCCTTTCTGAGCCTGGTAGCCAGCGTAAGGTCACCATACAGTGGATATAATCTCACTGTGGAGTACTCGGAATTGAGAGCTAATCGTTTAACTGAGGAAGGAGCAAAAGAAGAATAACATAATGCGCCCGTTACATACTACCAAGAGGACAAATCATTATTCTGCGCCTCAGAACAGGACACAATGGATTACGCAACCACATGTATACAAAATTCAAGATTGGTTAGTCAGCCATGTGCACACGTGGATTGGCGCCGCAGACAGCAGAGCACATACTCCAAGTTAGTTAGTTAGTTAGTCGACAGATCATCCTCATTGCACATCGAACCATTCAGTCCATAAGTGCTCGGATCCCCTCCTCAGCAAATCCCGCAGCGTGTAGCGGCTAACGACGCCAGTTCTGTGTTGGTTTATCAATCTTCTTTGGCTTCCTGCGTAGTTTTCTTGTTTGGCCACACCTCTTTTAATTTGCTGCTGTCGCAGTCTGGCCATTGTTGTAGATTCACAGTCATCACTTGGTTCTCGCAAAAGTCTTACTTCTCGTAGAGCATTCAGAATGTCGGCCTGGTCCATGGCGCGTCCGCCCTCCACAGTAGCCTCACCTGCGAGCTTGTCAGCCCGCTCATTTCCTTGTACTCCCGCATGCCCTGGCACGAAGATGAAACTAATCTTTGCCAGTCGAGACCGCTCCAGAGGCAGCAACCATTCTCTTCGGATCGACCCCTCCTCTATCCTCTTGATCATGTTCATTGAGTCGCTAAGGAAACAAGCCCTGGTGAATGTCTGTGTCTCGAGCCATGTTATTGATTTACTTACTGCCATGACTTCCATGGTCAGGCTACTTGTGGTTTCAGTAAAAGCAGCAGAGTCCTCCTTCACAATTCTCCCTCCGGCCCGAGCTGTAAAGGCCCATGAGCTTCTCACATGTCGGACGACCGACCCATCTGTGTAGATGACCGCGTCACCGTCTAGCGAATTCTCGAAAATCAACGCTTGTACTTCAGCCTCAACAGCAGCCGGATTTTCTTGTCTGCATTTTCTGTCAAGTTGGATGCAAACTGAAAAGGATGTGCAGAAGTCTGTTGGCACTTGCACCCACTCCTCGCCAGGTTCTAAGTCCTCAAGTGAACACATCTGTTGAAGAATGTCTTCGGCTTGACCCATCCACGACCGTCCTCTTTTTAACCTGCTGCCCTTCACCTTCCTAATTTCACTATGCAGTGGATGTTGTGTGTTTGCGTTAATTAACGAAAATATTCCGGTTTCAAGATGGCGACGGACGGTCGTGTTGTTTTGTGTTCGTTAACTTTTTCGCGTAGGGGATGGATTTATTCATCTCTTGCGTGTAATTGGTGTGCCAGGATGTAAAACCGGGAGTTTCTACTCAAGATCTGCGCGGGTGCTACGGAGTTCGTGCATCGAGCGAAGCCATCCTTGAGTGAATTTTCAGCACATACTCCAAGACTGCCCAAAGTACAATATGTCTAGCCAAACCTTCCAGCCTAAAGAAATTACAGTGGATGATAAACTATATGGACCACAGTGAACTAAAGAAGATAAATTTCACAGAAGAGACGCCATTGCAGTTATAGACACATTTCAAGCGTGTGAGATTTTTTTCCCCAATGAGAAAGATGGGTCGTATGACTAGGGGTATCCCTGATGGGTTTTCAATAGTAATTATCCTTCCTTAGGAAGCCTATGAACGGCTCCGAACCTCCAAAGTAAAAGCACACAACCAAATGTATTCAAGACCTACACGATGTTTGTGAAGAAAGGGCCTCCTGTGGAAGGTGAAATGATCAGGGAAACCCACTATAGGCATTTAGAGGATGAAAACTCTCTCCATATAGAAGTATAATATGTCTATGTGTATGGATCTCTCTTCAGCATGATCAAACCTTAATGTAACATAGTATTACAGAACAAATGTGAACAACACGTTGTGGGATGTGGATTTTAATTTATGAGAATATTTTGTTAAAATGTCTAGGGGGATTTAATTTGATTCTCTATTATTTAGCCACTTGAGGTGATCATGGAATTCTACCATAAACACAAGGAGGAAAGTAGTTCACTCCTGTGCATAGCTGTATTTATGAGTACTTCTCCATTCCCACTTATCACCCTTTAAAATTTACTATAGTGCTAGAAGACATTGATTGTTAACAACATAGAAACAGCCACTGATGAACACCACATTTACTTGATGTATACATCAACAAATTTTGGACAAACTGTTCAAGTATTAAATCAAAATCTGTAGTTACATATATATGTGTAATGAACACTATGCATTTTCAGACAGGCATGGGAATTATTTGCATTGTTACAATATAGTACCCAGTGACCCCAGAAAAAACAAGGTTATTACAAACAACACAACAACCACAAATTGGGTCTACTTTCATTTTCCCTCATAATTAAGGCAAATAATGATCAAAGTACATAGAACCCAAACATATAAACATTTGTTTCTGACACCTTTAACAATTTTCACATTAAAAAAAAAAATGAGTTGGTGTCAAAATACTATACATATATACCATAACATAACCCTTTAGTTGTACGCCATTACCAAATAAAACACTCTTTATACATGGCATAAAAAACACACCCACATAAAAGCAGTTGATACTAATAATTAAATTAATTAATTATAGTGTTCATTTAGGCATTGCGGGTGGATAGTCCTCTCCAGTGCTAAGCTGTTAATGTCCATAATTACCCGGGACAGCAATAAATACTCACAGTCATGTTTTAATGTCCACTGAAATTTGTTGCGGAACTACTTATAATCCCTATTAGGAAATAAATTCACCACATATACATATCTCCTCCGTGGAGATGAATTCAAGAATACTCTGTTGCCATTGAGTTGTGCCAAATGAAATTGGTGCCTAGGTCTGTCATACTTTCAGGAGATGCAACTTAAGCACTTGCAGAAGGTTCTTCCCTATATCATCTTATCGATGAAAAGATGACGATTGTCAAACAGCTAGGTTTACGTTAACCGTTTCCCAATTTAGTTCAAGAGGTTTTATCACATACTCGGTTCATGTTGATAGGCCATCCCACACTTGATGATGGGGCAGTTAGGCCGACATGCGACCAGCATAGAGTTCTGATTCATTATTTGCTTTCAGTGTAGACATACAATTCTGCTTGTTATTCATTTGGTTCATCTGGAATTAATTCCAGGATTCTACTGCAGGCATGAGACTGAAGAATATTATTCCACTACATATCCAGGGTTGCAAGCCATCAGGTGATTCCTGTGGTTGCAGGCGTAAAGGCATTTACTCCGATAGCTGCTTTCATATGGTCTTTTTTGTGTTCAGGTTTTGGAACCTTGAGGTAATCTGGTGTCGTTATGGTTCAGAGGTTCTGAAGTTGGTAGATTTGTTTGTATTGGCTATAATGTTGTTTCAGTGTCTCTTCCCATTTGTTTGAGTTGGTGTTCATAGCTAGAACTTGGGGGTGAATAGCTGAATCTTATGTTTAACTGTTGTAGCTGTGAGACGTTCTTTCGAAGACTTATCGATTGTTGGATATTAACTTGGTAATCCAACCAACAGTTGAAGGTTACTCACTGTTGTTAGTTTTTAGTAACTTGTAGAAGGATTGTCCCAGTTTCACTGACTTGGTTGAATGATGAAGCCATAGGTGATACTTCTCAGAAGTAAAGCAGACGATACACTGTTGTCAGTACTCTGTTGATCTTCATCTTTGTAGATTATTAGATCTTGAAGTCCATCCTGGATATTCCTACTAAAATAGGACTTCCTCAATCACACCGTCAGTTGTCTTCGTATGTATTTCTTTTGCTTTCGTTTGCAGCTTATGAGTGCAGCAGTAAACATTGATGTATTTATAGATCCAGAACATGGTTAAGCCATTTAGTCCTGACTCACCTTCATCAGGCGTTTAACCCAGGATCCTGATGATAGTTATGAAATGCAGTCCCACCAAATTCAACCACCACTTGCTTCTCTTCTATAGAAAAGAGATGACAAGAATACAACACGAGCATTAACCTACTGTGTTATGGTAAAAGGTTTACAACACAATTACAAACAAAAATACAACCAACAAGAGGAGAAGGGGAAAGGAGTCGGTGTCCACGTTCCACTGTCCCTCGTCTTGTTTGGTGTAGAGCCATTCTGACTCTAAATAGTGAGTAAGGTATTTTCTCACTTATATTTTGTTCTATAGTTACTGGGACTATTAGATGAGTGAAGCCATTCTGTCCATCCAACATGTTGATATTGTATCTCTCGTTCTTGAAGAGAATAGCCTATACAGAATCTCTGTGGTTTCTAATGCCACGTCTTCCTTTCGGCACTATAATCATCACTAGGCCAAGGCTATTCAACATTGGCTTTTTAAGTACTGACATACACATGGATTCTTCTATCAACACCCTCATGTCCCCAAAGGTAACATTAAAATGTATATTCCCACAGTAAAAAGTAACAATCAGAACAGAGAAAATTCCCATACCAGAAAAAACATACATGTACATTTCTCTGATATTAAGTACAGATAATCATACATAATAATTAATCATAATGATGATGCAGGGAGCCTAGGTTTTTGAATTTTCTTCAGGGGTTAATCCCTAAACTAAAACATACATTGTTTTCCCCCACTGCGTACAGCACATGGGGATAGTAACCACTGTTGATATATTTTGCCAATGACTGCTATTATTCGGAGTGTATTTATTAGAATAACTTATGCCATATGGTCCAGTCTTCTGAATATTGGAAGCAATTTATTCACATCAATCTTCGCTTTTGTTCCTACTACAGTGAGGTCATGCGGATTGAAGGTACATCCTATCCGAACATTCATTTATATCACGCGTTTACTTTAATTGTTTTTGAATTTATATTATCAAACATGGCATGTCCCTAGCAATATTTTATGAAATGATTACATGTCCCTTCTCATATGGAGTGGTTACTAATCTGTTAACAAAAGGATGGTACTAAAATTTAGCACTATAGTTCCAAGTTACAGATTATGATGTGGCGAAGTATTTTATCCCCTGACTAAGAGTCAGGAATATGCGTAATCATTTGTATGTCCCCGCATGGATAAAACACCTGTGAAACTGTACTTTAGAGTTCAATCTCTACAGTACATAGATTATTTGCAGATTTCTAAGCATAAATAGTGAGATATTGTGCACAGTGCATAGAAGTTTTAACATAGGAATATGAAATTGACAGACACGAGTTCTCTGCTGAAGTATGAATCCTGAGTCTGCTCCTACATTGAGAAAATCTCTAGAATGTGTTTCGGACATGAGAGTTGATACTCTATAGTACACATATTTATAGGTTGTAAGCACTATAAGTTCATAATGCCTATAAAATATTTTAACATAGGGATTTGAAATTGTAAGACATAGAAAAAATTACAGCGTGGCGCCTACATGTGTTTCATTGGTAAACATCATCCAGCCTGGTTTAAGAGAATTGTTGACTTATTATTCTAACTAATTCTTAATTAAACATACTGGTCTATGTAATACATAAATACATCTTAATAATGTAGATATAACATACCAATAGCTGAAGAGAATCATGGTTTTAAAAGGCAAAAATACCTTTCCCCACACGGGGAAAGAAACCCCACACGGGGAACGCACGTATGTTTCCTTTCTTGGTCTGAACTAAAATGGCTACTTTAGTCTTTGTTTTTCAATCAGTCGACGACTGTTGGCCAGGTGCGTAGGCCAAAATAAAGCCAAATAAATTAAGCTGCCACGGTCAGTCTATCGCTGTTTTATTTTCTCCTACATTAAGTAAGTTACTTAAACAGTAATTGAAAGGGGTTGTTTATTTTTAAGGGAGTCAATAAATAGGAAAGGGTAAGGACGTTTTATTATATCACACACGTTTGAACAAAACTTCTACAAGTTATAAACACAAATTCCAGGTTTTAACCCAACCATTTAATGAGAACACTTGGTGGGTTTTGGGGAAATTCTCTGTCAGGCCTGTGGGTTTAAAATCCCCTCCATCAATAACAAACACGTGAATGACAAAATCACTGTATACCATCTGATGTTTTCCCCAAAATTACCAGCTACCAAATGCATAAATTATGAAATCAATAATTCCTCTAATCTATCCGCATATTGATAATAGCAGTCTCTCATTTATAAATTCATCAAAAGATATGTTCTCTACACCTGCACTGGGAAAACTTCTTCTGTAACATATCCCATTTAATCAATGATTTGGTTTCTGAAAGTCAACAGCACTGTCAATAACATGGCTCAGCCTAGTGAGAGGACATAACCATGACCTGAGATCATCTTAATAATGTAGATATAACATACCAATAGCTGAAGAGAATCATGGTTTTAAAAGGCAAAAATACCTTTGTTTATAAAAATACAAAAATACCTCTGTTTTCCCTGTACAGTGAAAATATTTTCAGAAATATTGAAAATATGGAAGGAATCAACATTGGGGGACGATGCATCAATAACATTAGATATGCAGATGATACAGTCTTGATTGCAGACAATGAACAGGACCTGCAAAATTTAGTAGATGCGATTGTTACACACAGTGAACAACAAGGGTTAGAATTAAATTGTAAAAAGACACAGATTATGGTCGTCACTAGGAAGAACGAAATACCACAGTGTAATATACAAGTAAATGGGAATATTCTTCAACAAGTGAATAGGTACAATTATCTCGGAACAGTAATAACATCTGATGGGAGATGCCTTGAAGAGATTAGAACAAGGATCGCCATGGCAAAAGTAGCCTTTAGCAAGATGAAAAACATACTGACCAATAAAAAGATGTCAATTGAAACGAGAAAAAGACTGTTGAGATGCTACATAGAACCTGTACTTTTATATGGATGTGAAGCTTGGACAATGAGCAGCCAGGCTGAAAAACATCTGATGGCTGTAGAAATGTGGTTTCTGAGGAAAATGCAAAGAATACCATGGACAGCCAGAAAGACCAATGAACAAGTCCTTCAAGAAACAAATGAAGATCGTAAACTGATCAGAGACATTAGACGTAGACAGTCACAATTTTTTGGGCATGTTATGAGAAGAAATGATTTGGAGAACTTGGTGACAACTGGTAAGATCGAGGGGAACAGACCAAGGGGAAGACCTAGAAACAAGTATCTGGATGGCTTGGCCTTGTGGCATGGTCGAGACAGAAACACGGAACTGATCCACGACTCTGTTGATCGAGTGAGATGGCAGAACATGACCGCCCACGCTTACCGGCATGGCACATGATGGATGGATGGAGATCAATGTAGGCTGTATGGCCCAGTGAAGCTGAGGCTGGGAAGTCAGTCAAACAATATAGGAGGTCCTCTTCAGACTGGGCAGAAGGTAATTCCCTACATCATCGAATACAATGAAATAAGAATGACAACCGTCAGCAGCTCTCGTTAATAATATCAGAAGCTCAACTATTGTCATCAAGGCATTTCAGCACGACCAGTCTCATGTCGATAAAGGCCATCCCACACTCGGAGATATCTGTGCAGCTTTCTCTACATAATTAGCTGTAAATTATGAACAGCGCTGGCACCATTCTCTGCGTACACTGGTGGACATAAATCCTTCAGTAAGGCAGACAAATACCTCATTATTGCAAACACATCCTTCAATATAGCGGACAAAACCTTCAGAAAACACTGACAATAATTCTCCTCTCTTTTCATTTAATAATCAATGAACACGATGTTGTAATCAACCCTCTGGGGTTTTAAACAACTACTGTTCATCCTCTGAGATTTGGCTGATAGACAACAAACTGGCAGTTGAGCACTTAGGGGATATATCCTGGCATATCAAACCTAAGAGTGTTGAGGGAGGGCAATCAAACTTGATAACAGGTAACTGCTCTTGAAGACTATACACGGTGAGTTTCCTAACTTATGTACAATGATGTTGATTATCCTTGGTGTTCAGGGCAATATCTGAGCATCACACACTCTTACTTCACCCGTTGGTCTGATTCTCATGATGGCACATCCAACCGTACTCTGTACGACAGATGATAAGATCTTCGGATACGAGGAATATGCTAAGTGACCATGACGTGGAGGTCCTTTCTTTAGAATCATCATTCCTCTTGTATCCTGAGAGAAATGGAGGCACCCAATACCAGTCAGGTTTCAGGCTCCCAACACTTCATTAGCCCACTGTTGATAAGTCAATAGGGATAAGCATCAAGAGCTTCAGGCAACTCCACTATCCAGCCCCCTGCTGGATAAAAATGCAAAATCCCTTCTATACTCATTTGTATAAAATCAAATGTCCTTACAACACAAAACATCAACACCCACTCTCCATTGATATTATGATGTTACAACCTCCTACCAGTCAGGAAGCAAGAACAAGATAAGGTCATAGAGATGAGACCAAGCTGTCCTGTTGTAATAGAGTTTCATTGGGACAAAGACAGGTTGTGATAGAGGTATCAGGTTGTGATACGGTCCTTCTGTTGAGACAGGTGACTCAGTTGAAACGATATCATCCAATCAAGTCACAGGCCTACTGGTGTGACATAGGCATTACAATAAGACGTGGTGACATAAGCATATTGAGACAACGTCATCATGATATATATATGATCATCCCACCTCTATCATGCAAAGCCTAGTCTTTATTCCCCTCAGGTAAGACTCGGTTCACAAAACCATCCCCATTACCATCATTATCAATTCACCTGCCTAGTTCCACTGGACAACATTCACTTTTTCCCCAGCAGTTAAAGAAACAATCCTGAGCCCTGTCACGGGATACTGCGAGTTTAGAGATTCCCCGATAAACTAATATATAAAATTACTTGCAATGTATGAGTATGGGAAAATTATTGACAGTTAGACAGAATAACAATCGAGTACTTCAGTCTGAGGTGAGGACTAAGTGAAGGTTATTGACCGAATGGTATAGAAGTAAGATACAGTTGTGAGGGGTCATTGACTGCCGATCTTATCGGACAAGCAACGGAGACATCGGGTTGTGGAACACACGAAGACGTTGATCAAAGAGTTAGAACTCTTTGATGTACGATGAGTGAGGAACGCGGGACTTAACGGAGGAGCCGAAACGGAGCTGCAAGGAACGAATACGTGATTTCACAGACTTTTGATGTGAAGGAAACGGCAAATTAGATTGTTGATGTAGTGACATCAAAAGAGAACGGAGAATTAGAACGTAGTATAAATAGTTGAAACTTGTTTTTGAGGTTAGTGTGCTACCAAACTAGATACGAGAATGGATCTATGTGTCCGTAATACGAATAGAAATATAGATCCCTAATTGTTTAGAGGCGATGGGATATTGGTGCTTATGCACTTGTGTATTTCGATTCATGGACTAACATATATAGTATAAGGTAATATAGCTTTAGCTTAGGAATACAGCATCGTGAACTAGGTGTCTGTGCTTGGCTATTACCATTTCCTTCTTTTAGCTATTCGTTTAGACTTAGTGAACTCATCTGTCTTATGTCAGAGTATCTCTCGGAAGCGTCTGAGTACGGCTGGAGAAAGGCTCTCACCTAAGAATTTGTCTGAAGCAGACTAATATCACCGGGTAATATATCTACCACAGGTTCTACGAAAACTCCTGACATACTCAGAGAAGATAAGAAAGTTACTTCACTTGTGCAGAGATACAGCACCTCACCTTAAGAAATAAGATTATAGAACGGTACTTCATTTGTGCAGAGATACAACACCTCACCTTAAGAAATAAGATTATAGAACGGTACTTAACTGGTGCAAAGATAACCAATCTCATATAAGAGAACTTTGTAATTCAAAAGAATCCAGGTTAAGAAAGCGATGTAAAGAACGTTAAGTCTATAACGGCAAAGTGACATACGCTAAATATAGGTGACTGGTTTACTCATATAAAAGAACCAGGGAGAACTTAAGAATAGTTTCCAGTACTACAACATTGCCAATTAACTAACTGTAGAGTTTGGTGATGTGTTTTCAGTGATGGATTTTATTAACGTCCAAAAAGAACACTCTGTCTACTTCAGAGACTTACCGTGATCGCATTAATTTAGGGTGATCCACTGTGAACATTTTTCAATATTGGATTACATCCAGACTCAAGTGGAACGGAGCATCCCGGGTGAGAGCTGTCCATATATATATGTGATGTCTTGTTGCATGGCCGTATGCAGATGAGAGATGTGATACGGAGCATAGACATTCGGAGTCCTATCTTGCACTCACAATAGAAGACACTACCAACTACATATACACATTCAATAATACAACTGACATAGTTTTCAGCAATAAATATTTTATTAATTGTTGGAGGAAACTGTTGTCAGGGTATGTTATGAAGGAATAAGAGAGAGAGAGAGCGAGAGAGAGAGAGAGAGATA
The DNA here is from genome assembly GCA_963921405.1 of Cepaea hortensis. NCBI lineage: Eukaryota > Metazoa > Mollusca > Gastropoda > Stylommatophora > Helicidae > Cepaea > Cepaea hortensis. The sequence goes on from OY992897.1 coordinate 5,084,869, forward strand.
GTGAGTAGAAGACAGAACGGGGGAGTGTAGAAAAAGGTCTGACAATAGTTCCAAAGTATAAGAAGGATCTAAAAGGTGTGCTTGTTGATTTCACGTTTCCCCCCGGGACGACAAGCGACAAGCCCACATTTAAAATGTAAGACACTCACAAATGAGAAACATTTATGATAATTACATGAATTAACATTAGAACTATCTAATATATATGTATCAGGGCCTGAGCAAATATCGCACACAAAGTACGTTGTTCATCCCTCACCTGACTCTTAGGAGCCGGGGATTTGAGAACGATGTTTGCAAAACTCATCTAATACATCAAAAATAAGAAGTGCCTACTTCAGGAACTAATTACACTATGGCATTTACAAGAACGCTTTTAGCAAGTCACTGAACATAAAATTATCCTCCATACCGTCACCATTAATTGTGCCATGCTGACGGTTGGGGTACTTCCTGTAGACAGATGGGTATTTGGTGCTTCTAGCTGTCTCCCTTACTGAGCAATAATCTCATGGGAACAGCATGCTTTTCCCTTAAATCTCTCAATATATTTCATAAAACAATGATCACAGATTAATCACACAATCTAAACACAGGAGTTGTAAAACACAGACTGTCAAGAACGTTCCACATTTGGAGGAAGATTGTGCAAATAATGTGCGCCCGTACGGAACGGTCCAACAGACATGGGAAAATTCAAATATGGATTGTGAGTGAGATAATGTTCACATGCATACAGCGAAACTAATAGAAGCAGGTGAAACGCTAAACACTGCAAAACTTTCCAGTGGAATAGGCATGTCATTTCTGCAGACGGCGAGCAAGTAAGACTATCGTTTAAATGATGCGATGATCTTTTAATGTCACCATCCACATTGGCACCTTTCCGTCTTGACAGACGATAGTTTGGTACATTGTGCTTCAAAAAGGCTTAATAACTGTCATATGGCAATAACTACCATCCATGGCGGTGGCGAGTGTGGCTGGTAAGGCCAATTCTTGCTGCAAATGTTTGCCCACAGTAGGTGCATGTGAAAACATGGTCATTTCCACCATTTTGCACCATCTTACGTCTCTCACGCTCTGTGTGTGCTTTATCTGCAATAATTTTCTCCTTTGTCTTTATTCCATTTCTGATAGTTGCCCTCCATGCAACACGTTCAGCGTCGACGTGCTCCCATTGTGCATTATCAATGCCTGTATCAATCATGTCCCGCTTACACATATCTTTGTATCGTAGTAGAGGTCGACCCTGAGATCTCCTACCCGTCTGTAATTCACCAAAAAAGATGTCCTTTGGTATTCTACCATCATTCATCCTCCTAACGTGTCCTATCCATCTAAGTCTACGAAGACTGAGCATGGAATACACCGTCACACAACCTGATCTTTCCAATAATCCAGTATTTGTGATTTTGTCTTGCCACTTAATACCAAGTATTCTTCGCAGACACCGCATATGAACGCTGTTTAAACGTTTCTCTTGGCGTGAGTAAGTTGTCCAGGTTTCACTGCCATAAAGAAGAGTACTAAGGACACAGGCTTGGTAGACGAGAACTTTTGTTTTGGCAGTAAGCTTCCTGTTCTCCCAGACTCTTTTTGCTAACATGTTCATTGTTGTTGCTGCCTTGCCAATCCTGATGTTGATTTCCTGATCGAGGGATAATTTGCTATTTACCTCTGATCCTAGATATGTAAAATGGTCTACTATCTCCAGTTAGGCGTCGTCAATAAAGATTGATGGTACACCATGTGCACCTTGTGACATAATCTGTGTCTTCTTTTTGTTAATTGTTAAACAAAATTCAGAACAAGCATTGGAGAATGCAGATAGTAGATGTTGTAATTTAAATATTGAGCACAACCCACTACTGGCAACGCCGATCGCATTCTGGTATGAACCTAAGGCCCATCCACGTCAATATGGAAGCACTATACTCGAGTTTCGCCCTCATTTGAGCTCGTCAGTAGTGCATATCCCTGACCGGATCAGGAAACAGTCCCGGATCACGCGTGTGAAGCGGGTGTGTAACCACGCGGCACACACTGGACACACCAAATTATCACAACAGAACATCACAACGCTACCCATCGTAGGCTATGCTCAAGTGGACTCAGTTCTTGCTAAAAGCGTTCTTGTAAATGCCATAGTGTAATTAGTTCCTGAAGTAGGCACTTCTTATTTTTGATGTATTAGATGAGTTTTGCAAACATCGTTCTCAAATCCCCGGCTCCTAAGAGTCAGGTGAGGGATGAACAACGTACTTTGTGTGCGATATTTGCTCAGGCCCTGATACATATATATTAGATAGTTCTAATGTTAATTCATGTAATTATCATAAATGTTTCTCATTTGTGAGTGTCTTACATTTTAAATGTGGGCTTGTCGCTTGTCGTCCCGGGGAGAAACGTGAAATCAACAAGCACACCTTTTAGATCCTTCTTATACTTTGGAACTATTGTCAGACCTTTTTCTACACTCCCCCGTTCTGTCTTCTACTCACTCAGTTTTTGCGGACTCAGATGTTGTAATTCTTCCTCAGAGTGGGTCGTAATGGCAGCATCATCCGCAAAAAGCAACTTGTAGCAGAATGAATATCTTATTAGTATCAGCTAGGTGTGCAAGCCTACAGCACGCTTGAGCATCAAGATAGAACAGCTAGAAGGATGCTCAGGTCGTGACGTAGCTTGTTGTTGGGGGGTTAGAAAACACCAAGGGCGAGAGAAGAGAAGTCAACATCGCATTTGATTGTATTGAGATTTTGTATCAACCATTGCAAATAAAGCCTGTTCTACAATAATCTAACTGAACTTGTTGATCCACTGTATGCACGTAGTGTTACAGGAGGAAGAAATGGAGCCGCACACAGGATTCGATTTTACTTGGACGTCGCGGGTACAATGTGAAGTAAGAAAGTCACTCTTGATGTCAGTCTATAGTATTTGAGTTTCGCTTGAAAATTTTAGATACTCATCTAAACAAAAATTCCATCGGACCATTTTTAATCGAGTAAGAAAGTCAAAAATTCAACATTTTTCGGACACTATCAAAATAAAAGGCATATATATCAAGACTGTGAATAGAGCCATCTACGTAACATGCTTGCCTATGGAATGTTGATAAGCTGTTCTCATCATAACTATGTGAAGTAACGGGATTCTTGTCAAAAATATTATAAAGTTTGACCTGCCAGTATTTCAACCGTTGGTAACCTTGCATTGTGTTCGAAGGTCAGCCAGTCACATGCTAAGATTTGTCCAGGTCGAGGAGAAAAGAAATCTCAAAACGAATATAAACAACTTGAATTAAATGGAAAGGTTGTTCTAAGAGAGCGGTTATCTTCTTTGTATCAAGATTACTCAGAGCAAACTCAAAGCCGGTATGTTCATTGAATCGTGACCTTGGGTGCCTAAAGAATTAAGCCAATTGCTCCTTTGGTTGGAAAGTACGAAGAAATTTCACTCGTGGTTGCTCTAATAAATCAGAATGTTTTTCAACAAAAGCGAATATATCGATAGGGAACCCTCGGAAGTGGTTGGGCAAACTGGGTTGCCGACCTGCTGAAAAGGGGACCCAAATTCAAATCGCTTTATTGAGCTAAACCAGTTTTCAAGACGTCGCCTAGATGTGCCCTGTTATCGGGTGAAGAGAAAATATCAAGTCTGGTAGGGGCTCAACAAGGAGCTGAAAGTGAAAGTGGCGAAACCTGAGACGTCAGAAGAAGGACATCACTGAAGTCACGTCATCGCTTGGATGGCCAATAAGTGAAACGAACTCCAGACGTTTGGGTGACGAGGAAAACTTTCAACGAACATACGTAAATCCACGCTTCTCTTGAATCAAGATGGTAATTTATTAAAATATAACTGCTAAGAGAACATTTTTTTTAATAAGACCATTTAGATAAGTCGTTATAAATGTGAATTTGATTGTATAAGTCTATAGTAAAATATTTCAGCATGGCAGAAGAAGGTTCACTGGCACAAGTTTTGACTGGGGTAGGAACGGTAATAGGGAAACTCAACACAGTCATGAAACAACAAGGAATGGCAGCTGAAATTGTTAAATTTAGCGGACAGGCGAAAGATTTTAAGAAGTGGATAACTTCAATAGAGAAATATGCGTATTTGGTGTCAGCATCAGATGAAGAGAAAATGAAACTTGCTTATCCGGCAGCAACAGAACCGGTTTCCGATCATATTAGAAGAAAATTAGAGGCTAGGGTAGATGAGACATGGGAGCAGTTCAAGGACGATTTAGCTCATAAATACGCGGAAATAACGGACCCACAGCATGCATTTTCAGTGTTAAGACAATCCAAACAAAACACTGGAGAGACTGTACAATTATTCAGCGATAGGTTGATTAACCTAGCTGAAGAAGTATTCTTAGGACAGAACGTACGAGGAGAAGAGGTAGAGCGGATGTTGGTCGGGATTTTTGTAGATGGTATAAAGTCAGATGGACTGAAATTTAAGCTGATGAGGGAAAATCCTGAGAGATTATCACAAGCTGTAGATATAGCAGTACAAGAGGAAAATTTGAGACGTAGATTTAGGTTGAGAGTAGGACGAGAAATAGGTACCAGTCGAGAAGATAGAATTGAAGAGCCTATGGAGATAGGACAAACAAGGTTCGGATGGAATAGGAGAGGAGGTATACAGACATTACAAGGTAGTAATAGAAATGCTTATGATGAAAGAAGACAAATGAGATATCCTACAAATGAGACGGTAGGTAACACAAATAACACAAATATAGTCTGTTGGTCTTGTGGTCAGCGCGGACAAATTTTTTCGCTTTTGTGGTAACAGGCGTGTCCAGTCGAATACACAAAGTAGAAATGGCAATAGCAGATTAAATAGGAATGTTGAAGAGAGACACAGAAGTTTTACAAGTATGAGAACGCAGGAAAACCGGCGCCCTACCTATTAAATAGGACATGTGGTAGGAGGGAAAATAACAAGGTCCCAAGATTTAAAGAATATTTTAATAACGGGTATAGCAGGACGAGTAGAGAATGCTCTCAATTAGATGAAATCAAACAGTTCACAGTGAATAAAACAGATCCCAGTTCATGTATAATAGAAATAGGGAAGTATAGAGTTCGTACATTAATTGATTCGGGAGCTCAGGTTAGTGTGATCAAAGAAAGTTTTTTATACAAAATAATGAGAAATTGCAAAATATTCAGAAGTCATAATAATCTTCACTCTGTTACAGGACAGAATTTACAAGTAATTGGACAAACAATAATGAATTTTAAGTTAGGAGGGATCAACGTAAGACATCTTTTTCATATAGTGAAAGATTTAAATAGAAACATGCTCATAGGAAGAGATTTTCTAATAAAAAATGGTGTAAGACTTATGTTTGATCTACATAAATTAAAATTCAAGGACGTGTACGTAGATTTAGAAGAAGACATGCACATTTCAGCACTGGTTAGAGTTAAAATGTCTACGACGTTAAAACCACAGACGGTTAATTTGATACAGGCAAAGGTTAAAAGAAATCCGTTGCAAAGGGAGGTAATTGATGAGCCTGGTCTAGAAGTTCCGGATGGAATAATATCATTAGATAAACATTTAACTTTTCCAGTAATGATTATTAACAACACAGGTAGAGAAATTAAATTATACAGAGGATGTGTAATAGCCAAAGTAGATCATAACATTAATGCCATATTGGCAACAGATAGAGTAGAAATGCCGGGAATAAATTATTCAGAAACTCAAAGTGAAAGAATTAATAACAGACGCGGACGCGAAAGAAGAGGGAACGTGCAGAAGGATGAATTGATCCATCCATTCAGAAGAAATACAGCCCAAATACATTCACTAGACAAAATGACAAGAGAGCAAGAATTGTTGGCACAATTAAAAACTACACCAGAAAACAAGAAAGTATTAGAACAACTTATAAAAGAGAATCAGGATGTATTTGCAATTAATGATTTAGAATTGGGAAGGACAAAAACAGTTACGATGGAAATAGATACTGGAGATCACCCACCAATTAGTTTGAAACCGTATAGAACACCCTTAAGGAATAGAGAAATTGTTGAAAAAGCAATAGAAGACATGCTGAAAGCAGGAATAATAACAAGATCAAAGTCGGAATGGTCATCTCCGATTGTCATCGTGTCCAAAGCTTATGGTTCACATCGATTCTGCTGCGACTATCGGGCGTTGAACAAAATCACTAAGAATCTAGCGTACCCATTGCCGGTGATTGACGATATTTTGGGTTTACTTAATGGGTCTACTTTCTTTACCACGTTAGATGCAAGATCAGGATTTTGGTGTATACCTTTGTCCCCAGACGCCAAGAAAAAGAGTGCTTTTTGTACACACGCAGGTTCTTACGAGTTCTTACGAATGCCTTTTGGAGTTCGTACAGCGCCCTCGTATTATATGCTATTAATTAATCAAGTTTTAGAAGGTATGCAAAAGTTTGCATTGGCATACATAGATGACATTCTAATTTATACAGCAGGAGATGTGACTGATCACTTAAAGCATGTAAAATTAGTATTCGACAGATTAAGAATACATGATGTTAAATTAAAGCTCAGTAAATGCGAATTTTTAAAAACAGAAACAAAGTATTTGGGGTATATTATTAATAGAGACGGAATAAAACCAGACCAAGAAAAGGTAAAGGTTATTAAAGAACTAGCTCCTCCAACTAATGTAAAAGAAGTTCGTGCGTTTATTGGAACCTGTGGGTATTATAGGCGTTTCATTCCAGGGTTCTCAAAAATAGCAGAGCCTATTACTAACTTAACTGGCAAATACGCTAGATTTAAGTGGGATGATGAATGTCAAAAAGCGTTCGACTTTTTAAAAAATAGCTTAACAATAGTGCCACTATTGACATATCCAGATTTGAATAAACAGTTAATATTATATACAGATGCTTCAGATAATGCTATAGGAGCGTGTTTGGTTCAACCATATGAAGGAAAAGAATCTGGAATACCAGGTGTTAAAAATGAAAGGCCAATCTATTTCTTGTCTCATAAACTTAGCAGGTCTCAAAGGAAATGGTCTACTATTGAGAAGGAGGCTTATGCTATTCATTACGCTCTTCAGAAACTTAACTACTATCTACATAACGCAAATTTCATCATTAGAACTGACCACATGCCTTTAAAATCTTTGTTAGAAGCTCCAGTGCAGAACAGAAAAATACAGACATGGGCGTTGAATCTGCAAGGATACAATACAAGAATAGAATACATACCAGGTAGGAACAACACATGCGCTGATTTATTGTCTAGAGTCCCATATCCACAGTCATCAGGAAACACGGAAGATGAAGGAGAACCGGAGATAGACGACCGAAACTGGCAAGTAAATATATTAGATTCTGCCATAATAAATAGAGAAGATTTTGAGAGTTTACCGTCGGATCAAGAGTCTGAACCTAGAGCAGAAGACCCACATTTAGCACAATTTAATATGAAAGAAGAACAAGAATTAGATCCAAAAGTCTTAGAAATAAAACAGAAATTGAAAGAAACGGATGAGAATAAGTATAAGAAGAATTATTTAGTTTTGCAAGAGGATGAACAGTTATATTACATGAGTGAAAGGAACGAACAGCTAAGGAAATATATTCCAAAACATTTGGAAAATGAAGTTTTAAAAGCATATCATGATGAGAATGGTCATCTCGGTCGTGATAAATTAGTGAAAGCACTTACGAATAAATATTATTGGCCGAATTTATTTAAAACTGCTTGTAAATATGTCGATACGTGTGAAAGATGCAGATTAAGGAATATGAAAACAATTAAGTGTCCCTTACAAGATACAGATATTCCTCAGTTTCCAATGCAAAAAGTTAGTTTAGATATATCAGGTCCTCACCCTAGAACATTATCAGGGAACGTATATTTAATTCATATGGTGGACGTCTACAGTCTTTGGCCGGAAGTTTATGCAATCCCAGATAAGAGCGCAGATACTATCATTAATATTTTTTTACAGGAATTCGTACCAAGATTTAGTTGCCCACAGATTGTACTCACGGATAATGGTAAAGAATTTGTGAATAAGAAATTCGAAAAGTTATTAAAAGATTTGAATATAAAACATATAAAGACCTCATACTATAGACCTCATACTATATGACACCTCGACACCGCAAGGTACAAGAGGAACATGATGAGATGATGAGACTATAGACCTTCTTCAAATGCTAAGAACGAACGACAACATAGAACATTGTACGATATTATAGCAAAGATTGTCGATGAACATGAAAAAGATTGGGATCTATTCCTAGGACCTGCGCTTAGCGCTATACGCACAAATCAAAATGAGAGCACGGGGATTTCACCATTTTATTTATTACACGGGAGAGAGCCAATATTACTCATAGATAATCTGTTAAAACCAAGACGTAAATATATGGGAGAACACTTTCAAGAGGTCATCTTACAAGAAATGCATAAAGCACATGTAAGATTAATGAATAATATAATTAAAGCTAGAGAAAGACAGAAAAAGTACAGAAACGTGAATTCAAAATTACAGGAATTCAAAGTAGGTGATAGAGTTTATTATAAGAAGCATAGAAGGAACTCTAAGTTTGATGCTCGTTGGGTTCCAGGTTATTACATTTAAGAAAAGCTAGGAAATGTTTCGTACAGTATTAAGAACCAGATGACGGGACATATAGCGAGGGCACACGTAGAGCACTTAAGAAGAGATGAGGATGAGAAGGGAAACAATAATTATAATAATAATTATTATTCAGACACCGGATACTTAGATGAACAAGTCGTCAGAAGAGCTACAATAACCCCAGATTTTAGAAAAGGTCCAGCACAAAGTCAATTAGTAACAACTCCAGTTTGTGATGATACTCAAGAACAGACAATACCAAAAACGATAGAAGAAAAAAATTTGAATGAGGGTCATTATGATAGCATAGAATCTATGAAAGAAGAGATAGGTGCTCCATTTAAAAATACTAGACAAGCAGTGAAAAGGAGAATAGAGAGACAAAGGGAAAAAGAAGTGAAAAGACAGAGAAGAATTAGAGATTATTCATCAAGCGGCGAGGATATGCCTCTACTAGAAAGGTCGTTAAGAAATAATGATAGACAAATTAGATGGGATATTGAACGAAAGAAATTAGCGGCTGCTAGCGAGAGACATACAGATGAAGAAGAGGAAATGGATGAAAAGTCAGAATCAAATAGTAGTATGGAAGAAAGTAATACTTTATACGAAGAAGAAGATATTGATGTGGAGTTAGCACTTATTCAAAGGAACTTGGAGTTACTGAAGAAATGGAAACGTAGGAAATAAATTGATAGAAAATACTGCAGATAGCAAGGTATAAATTTCATGATTTAAAAAGGAAAATTATACTTGAAGATGTATATGACACATTTGTTATGGAAAACGGTTCTATTGATACTTATAATGAGTTGTATTGAAGAATAGACATAATTAGGTATTAAGATAATTAATATGGAGATAAATTCGAGTGAGGTATATTTTTCTTTACGGTAATTTTATTGCCGATTGATTTTAGGTTTTGACTTCTTGAGTTTTCTTAAATAGATAAAGTTATTGTTAGTCCATAAAAGAGACTAACAATAGACTAGGATGTATGTTGTATTATTTTAATATATGTTTTTCTTTGAATGAGTTAATACCTTTAATTGATATGAGGGGAAACATAAATGATGTATAAAAACTTGGGGGGGGGGGGGGGGGGGTATGATGTCCTGTTGTGATTTTATTTCGCTTCACTCATAATTTAAGTGAATTGTCTTGTATGTTAAATGGTAATTACATTGTTTATATATATGTTAGAAATTAGTTAAGTTAAGTTTAATTTACATGGGTTTGTCTAGAATAAAGACAATACATGGGGCTTTATTTAGGACCCTTCGTTCAGAAAATAGTAATAAACTACTGTGGACTAGTAGAGAGAGACATTATCTTTGTGAATAATATGTTCATGGGTATATTCTGTTGCTGTGATAATCAGCATAAAGAGGTTGATATGGTTATGAAGCATTGGAAACATATGCCGGGGATGGTTATGGGAAAGTTAGGAGCTGCATTAAAGTCAGCATTAATTGAAGATATATGGATTGGATACCATATTATGAGTAACGATATGATGATGGTTAATAGAGAATAGATAAAAAGGGGGCTGTGAATGGCAGCATATAAGGTTGGGTATATAGAATAGATAAACAAGGAGGCGTACCATGGGATATGAGGGGGAAAATGTAGGAGCTGTGAAAAAACAGCGTTAATTAATATGAAATGTTCATGGAATATGAACATTGGTTCGTGGTTGAAGGTGAGATAAGTGAAATATAGACAAGGTTGTGGATGGCAATATATGGCAATATAAATGTTGAGTATATAAAAGAAAACTTAGATCAACTTAATTTATAGCGAACAGAGATGCATTTCATAAGATATATTTAAAAAAAAAAAAACTGTTTACAAAAGTTTTTTCGTTGGCAAGAGAGGTAAATGTGATTCTGTTGACTATTTTCTTATACTTTTCATAAATTTGGGTGCGCACCCTTTCCTTAAATCTTTTCTTTACCCCTTCTTTACTTTTTCTAACTACATTTTTTCTGTCTATCCTGTTTGGTGAAAGAGTGAGAGATTTCATAATGTCAACGGTACGATAACGATTGATATGAGACGTTCTTATGATATATATATATTTTGTAAAGGAAACTTTGAAGAGCCAGGAACGAAGAAGAAGTTCATAGTGGTTTACTATATGACAGGGGGAAGAGTTACAAATAGAATATTTGCCTAAAATAGAGTTAGTTTGGGGCGGCTTGGAGAAATTATGGGAGGTAATGAGAGAAGATGTAGGATAAAAGGGGTTAGGAATAAAGACTTTTGAAGAAGAAAAGTCTTTTAAAAACACAGGGAGGTGTAGCAGAATGAATATCTTATTAGTATCAGCTAGGTGTGCAAGCCTACAGCACGCTTGAGCATCAAGATAGAACAGCTAGAAGGATGCTCAGGTCGTGACGTAGCTTGTTGTTGGGGGGTTAGAAAACACCAAGGGCGAGAGAAGAGAAGTCAACATCGCATTTGATTGTATTGAGATTTTGTATCAACCATCGCAAATAAAGCCTGTTCTACAATAATCTAACTGAACTTGTTGATCCACTGTATGCACGTAGTGTTACAAACTCTCTGATTAGTACCCTGCTAATTTTGGTCTTTGCCTTCAATCTCTGAGCATTATAGAGGCCACCATCTGAGCGTGAGTGAATGTATATACCATCATCCTGATCACGAAATGCATATTTCAGTAGAAGTGAAAAGTATATCCCAAAGAGGGTGGGGGGTAGTACACAACCTTGCTTAACTCCACTCTTGATTTTAAACTCTTGTGAAGTTGAGCCATCAAACTTGATTATACCCTTCATGCCTGTGTGGAACGATACCACAATGGACAGAAGAGTTGGTGGACAGCCAGTCTTCTTTAGTGCTTTGAACAGACCCTCACGACTGACCAAATCGAATGCCTTTGTGAGGTCGATGAAGGCAATAAACAGTGGCTGATTTTGTTCCCGGCATTTTTCTTGCATCTGTCGCAATGAGAATATCAAATCAATGGTAGACCGGTTCTGATAGAAGCCGCACTGTGATTCGGGGTAGACTTGATCTCCCAGGACTTGAAGTCTGCGCAGGACAATTCTGGCAAATACTTTCCCAACAATACACAGAAGTGAGATACCCCTATAGTTGTTGCAGTCGCTCCGATCTCCCTTGTTCTTGTACAGCGTTATGATGTTTGAATCTTTGAAATCCTGTGGGACTTGTCCTTCTTGCCAGCATAGCTCTATTAGCTGGTGGATCTGTAGAGCGATGGTGTCTTGCCCACTCCTGATCACCTCTATTGGAATCCCATCCTTACCTGAAGCCTTGCCAGATGCAAGCTCATTTATAGCACACTTAACTTATGTTATAGTGCGAAGTGTGTCCAGGTGGTCAAGAGTTGGCAGGGCCTCTATGGCGTTGAGGGCATCATCCGCCAGCTTGGTCTCACTTGAGTAAAGCTCTAAATAGTGCTCGACCCATCTATCCATCTGCTGTTTCTTATCAGTGATGATTTCTCCAGTCAAGGTTTTCAGCGGTACACTTCTTTTGATCATTGGACCACAGGCTTTCTTTATCCCTTCATACATGCTTCTGATGTTTCCCTTATCACCTGCGATTTGAATGGACTCACATAACGTGATCCAATAGTCATTCGCACACTGCCTGGCAGCCTTTTGTACATCCTTCCTCGCTTGCTTCAGCTCACTCAGAGTGTTACGTGTTGGTCTTTCCTTGTTTCTTAAGAGAGCTATCTTCTTTTTATCAATCAAGGGCTGCAGTATCTGGCTGTTTGCCGCAAACCAGTCCTGCCTCTTATGATCCACAGCGCCGTAAACCCCTACCGCTGTTTTATAAATAGTTTCCTTAAGTTTACTCCATTTATCATTTACTATACAATTTTCTGATGTATCATTGAAAGCGTCCTCAGGTTGCTGTTGAAATTCAAAGCACTTTCCAGGATCGTGAGTGTTAATAATATTAATCCTGGGGCTAGACTTGTGTTTAGCTGTGTAGATTCTCTTTGGTCTCAGTCTAACCCTTGCAACAAAGAATGATCTGTATCACAGTCAGCACTGTGGTAACTTCGAGTTAATGATGTATGGTTCAGATGTTGTCTCCGTGTGATAATGAAGTCCAGCTGATGCCAATGGCCGGATCTTGGATGTTCCCATGTGACATTATGCACCTCTTTTGTTTTAAAAAAGGAGTTTGCAATACATAGGTCATTTCTAGTGCAATGCTCCAGCAGCCTTTGCCCATTATCATTCATGCGACCGATGTTGTATTTTCCAAGGCACACTGGCCATGAACTCGAGTCCTTGTCCACACGAGCATTGAAATCACCGAGCATATAAATGTAGTCGGATTTTGGAACTGCCTTGATCGCAGAGTCTAGCTGCTCATAGAACTTATCCTTCACATCATCAGAGGAAGTGAGTGTCGGTGCATATGCAGTGAGAATGGTGGCAAATCCACAAGAGGTTCCCAAGCGGAGTGATAATAATCTTTCATTACCTCCAGCTGAGATATCAATCATTCCCAGTAGCGAATTATTCACTGCAAAGCCCACACCGTGTTGCCTTTTTTCTGCCTGCCCTCTTCCCTTCCAAAAAAAGCTGTAATTTTTTTCCCTGAGTGACCCTTCCTCAGCGAGGCGAGTCTCCTGCAGGCCAGCAATATCAATGTTAAGACGATTGAGTTCAGCATCAATCACAGCCGTTTTTCTCACATCGTCAATATTTGTCAAGTCAGTGGAAAATCCTGGACACATGGTTCTCACGTTCCATGTTGCAAGCCGTAGCTTGAGGTTTCTATTTTTCTTTTTATCAGTACCTGGTGCATTGGTTTTACAGCCTGCGATTAAGATTTTATCCTAGCCCCAAGCACCCATTGAAGCAGGCAGGCTGTGGCGGATCAGCACCCAAATGGCCGGGGGCTGCCCAGCTTAAGGCGGGCGGTAGCTGATCAGTGACACCTGTAGGTTTCTCCCACCGTCAGAGGCAACGCGTGGCGCCCCATGTCTATGCCAACTGACAAGGACTTATAAACCGTAACAGTTGCCTCTCGCTTTGATTCCGAGACCGGTTAAGACCAGGGATGGAGTTATTGCCTCTCCATAGCACAAAGCCTTGGCTAAAATAAAGAAACCATGTGTTGCCCATGCAGCATGATCCCTCTCTCGGCCTGCCTAGTTCACTCCAGAGGAAAGTTAACACCTATACATCTGGATCAAGGCAAGCTGCAGAAGCTGCCGGATCAGCAAAGCAATGCTCTAACTGTCCGCCTGTCGGAGCTTCGATCCTAGACCAGCTGCCAACCAAGGCTTAGGGCCTGGTCTGCCCTGCCATGACTTATTTTGTTTTTGGGTTGCATTTCCTCGCACCAGGATAAGGCTAGTACCCTCCCAATTGCGCTCTTCCGCTCGAAGCCGTTGGCACAATGTGGGGTGTCGGGTTTGGTAAGCGCCGCCCAACATTCGGCGCTGACAGAAAGCAGGTAGTACCGTCTACTGTCATACGGTAGTTCAGTCATATCTGACTAAGACCTGACTAAGACCTGACACCATCCACATATAACATTAATAATACATGTCTCCTATAAGGATCTAGAGGCACATCATAGTATTTACAATGAATTCATAAGCTTACCGGTGGTGCAGAGGGCGAGACTAGGCACTAGGATAGACCATCCCCAGGCTAGGAAAATGGAACTTGTTTCTCTAACAATTTGCTCACAAGTGACAGTATATCATGATTCGCTTAAAGACTGCTCATCGCAAGACAAGGACAGAGACGTTAAAATTAGCAACTTGGAACGTTAGGACGTTAAACAACACGGAACATTAGAGAACATAAAACAAGAAATTGAAAGGGACAAAATTAATATTTTATGTATGTGCGAAACGAGATGGACAGGAGCAGGCATCAAGATAGGAGAAGATTTCAAGATTATTTATTCTGGAGGTGAAGATCATCATAGGGGAGTGGCAATTATTCTGGACCGGAAAACATCAAAATCTATTCAAGGATATTGGGCCGTGTCGGACAGAGTTCTACTAGTTAAATTAAGTGGCAGACGTTTTAGCATAAATATTATTCAAGTATATGCCCCAACAGGAGAATCCAGTGAAGATAGTGTAGAAGAATTTTATAATGACATGGAGTCTGCCTTAAAGAAATGTAAAAATACAGAAATAAACATCATAATAGGGGACTTCAATGCAAAAGTAGGAAATCAAGGGGATAGATACACAGTAGGAAACTATGGTTTAGGAGAGAGAAATGAAAGAGGATACAGACTCGTAGAGTGGGCAAAAGAACAGGAAATTATTGTAGAAACTACCTGGTTCAAACAACACCCTAGAAGATTATGGACATGGAGGAGTCCTGATAGCAGGATTAGAAACCAGATTGACTACATTCTGATTAGCAGAAGATTAAGAAATGCATTAACAATAGCAAAAACAGTTCCCAGTGCTGATTGTTATAGTGACCACAGATTACTCACAGGAACATTGAGGATAAAGTTGAAGAAAGTCAAGTATATAACAGGAAACATTAAATATGATTTGTGTACATTGAGTAATGACAAGGAAATACAAAACAAATTCAACATAGAAGAACAGAACAGATTTGAAATTTTGTCTGATCTAGAGATCCTATTCCAGGATGTGGATGATCAATGGGAAACGTTGAAGAATTCATTCAATGTGGCTGCAGAAACAACTGTTCCAAAATTAAAGAGGGTGGGTCGTAAGAAATGGATGACTGAAGAAATGTTACACCTCATGGAAACAAGAAGACTCAACAAAAATAATTCTGTCAAATATGAAGAAATTCACAGACAAGGCAGAACATTATGTAAGGAGGCAAAATAAGCATGGCTTGAGGAAAAGTACTTAGAAATTGAAAACCAACACAATAGTCAAAATACCAAATTAGTGCACAAAAGAATTCACGAACTTACTAATAAAAGAACAAGTACATCTACAGGGTGTCTAAAAACTGAAGATGGCAAAATCATAATAGAAAAAGACCAGATTCTACAGGTATGGACAGATTATGTGAAACACCTTTATTATGATAACAGAGATGAACATTATGATATCCTTGTCGAGGTAGAGGGGCTTGTGTGTTCCAATGACCCCAAGAGCTATGCCGACGGTAGCACAGCTACTGGTAGGGTCACCCATGTCGGACAGGTCAAGGGAGAGGGACCAGACCAAGTGACACACAAACCTGCTGCCTTGTAGGTAGACTGGGGACAGTCAAAGGCTAGGAAAAGCACCCCGAACAAATGCTTGTCGAAATCGGATGTACTGAGCCACAGGCTTGACAAAGCAGTGCAACGTAACTTAATTCATGATGTCACAAATTAAAATTAATCGTTATGGTGCTAATCCCGTGAAGTCCCATCAGGCGGTGATAGTGCCGGGCCTCCTGCCTCGAGGGGGTCCACCCATGACTACTGGTGGTCACCTTCCCCTGTGCTGTGGAGTCAAGGCACAGAGGAGTAGGTTAAGAGCTATTGACCAAACACCCTGGACACTCAACATACTACAGTGGAATGCCGAAGGAGTTTATAACAAGAAAGCCTCCCTAACACAGCGTCTTCATAAAGATAGAATAGATGTGGCATGCATTCAAGAGACACACCTCAACGCCAATCGCACATTTTCAGTCGAGGGATATCAGGCCACACGTTTCGACCGCGAAGGACACAAAGGAGGAGTTGTAATACTTACACGAAATACAATACCTTGCAGCGAAGTATCTGTGATCTCTGACAACCAAACGGAAATTATAGGTGTTGATATAATGATAAAGGACGTGAAAATAAGAATTTACAATCTGTATAGCCCGGCAGATAAGGATCTTACACTCTCAAACATGAAAATAACTGACACAAATTGCATTGTTGTCGGAGACTTTAATATCCGTTCAGAAAGATGGGGATACCCAGATACTGACAAAAGAGGAGATATTAGATTTAATAATGAAGGACCGCCAATTTTGGAGATGGAGGTTCGAAATGTTCTTAAGCATATGAAAGCTGGCAAGGCCCCCGGTGCAGATAACATCACAACAGAAATGATAAAAGCTTTAGAAGAATATGGACTAGATCAAGTCACCAGACTGCTGAACACATTATATGATACTGGAGATATACCTCCTGAATTATATAACTCTATATTCATTGCAATACCAAAGAAATCAGGAACCTTGGAATGTGATCAACATAGAACAATTAGTATAATGAGTCACATCACAAAGATTTTGCTAAGAATTATCATGCAGAGAGTGAGGAAGAAGATACAACCTGAAATAGGGGAAGAACAATGCGGGTTTGTAGAAGGAAAGGGTACAGTAAATGCTGTGTATATGCTGCGAAGAGTTATTGAACGTTCTATAGAAGTAAACAAGGATATACATCTTTGCTTTATTGACTATACAAAGGCTTTTGATAGAGTTAGACATGTCAACATGGTGAATATGCTTGCAGATCTACAAATTGATGGGAAAGACATTAGACTTATAGAAAAACATATATTGGAAACAACAAGCTGCAATAAGGATTGATAATGAAGTGGGACAGTATCAGCCAATTAAGAGAGGTGTTAGGCAGGGATGTGTGATGTCTCCAGATCTTTTTTCACTATACAGTGAAAATATTTTCAGAAATGTAGAGGATATAAATGGAATCAGCATTGGAGGACGAAAAATCAATAACATTAGATATGCAGATGATACAGTATTAATTGCAGACAATGCGCAGGACCTGCAACAATTAGTATATGCGGTTGTTGTACACAGTGAGCAACTGGGGTTAGAATTAAATTGTAAAAAGACTCAGGTTATGGTCGTCAGTAGGAAGGAAGAAGTGCCACAATGTAATATACAAGTAAATGGAAATATTCTTCAACAAGTGAATCGGTACAATTATCTTGGAACAGTCATAACATCTGATGGGAGATGCCTTGAAGAGATTAGAACAAGAATCGCCATGGCGAAAGTAGCCTTTAGCAAGATGAAAAACATTCTGACCAATAAAAAGATGTCAATTGAAACGAGAAAAAGAGTGTTGAGGGGATACATAGAGCCTGTTCTTTTGTATGGATGTGAAACTTGGACAATGAGCAGTCAAGCTGAAAAGCATCTGAGCGCTGCAGAAATGTGGTTTCTGAGGAAAATGCAAAGAATACCATGGACAGACAGAAAAACCAATGACCAAGTACTACAGGAGACAACTGAACATCGTAAACTGATTAGAGAAATTAGACGTAGACAGTCAAAATGTTTTGGACATGTTATGAGAAGAAATGGATTGGAGAACTTGGTGACAACTGGCAAGATCGAGGGGAACAGACCAAGAGGAAGACCGAGAGGAAAATACCTGGATGGCTTGGCCACATGGCATGGACGAGACAGGAACACTGAGCTTATCCTCGAAACTGGTGATCGAGTGAAATGGCGAGTCATGACCGACCACGCTTTCCGGCATGGCACATGATTGATTGATTGATTGACAGCTACTTTCATGCGGGTGTCCAGCTGGCCACGCCGGGACTTCGCCATCCAATCGTTATGTACATTTCAACATGACTCCCTGTCCTTATAAGGAGCTTCTGCCCAGACCCACGTTTCCAGGAAAAGTGGTGATGGCTGTTGACGTAATCTACAAAGCCAACGAAAGAGAAAATAATAATAATAGCATAACAATCATTTACCCTTTGTGTTATAACTATCTTAAACATAATATACATTCAGTATATCAAAATTATAATAAAACAATATGCATTGAAACTAGTAGTAGCTTAGAATGGTATTCGCACTTGTATTGTAAGAATAACAGACATATAGTAAAACAACGATATACAACAAAATGAGAAAACAATACATCTCAATAAGGAAACATACATCGGAGAGACGAAATTAAAATCCATAGATGCAGAGACTCGTTACCTAGCTGAATTGTTACTAGGAGGGAAATTTCCATATGAAAATCTAAACAGCAAAAGATACACAAATATGAAAATAGCTTTTGACTGATTCTTCTAGAAGACGATAAAATTGAGAATTCTCAAGTCCTATTATATATAGACAAGTCTGATTATCGCCCTTCCCTACTGGAAGGTCTTTCAACTTATCATCTGCGTTTAGCACATTGGTGAAAGGGCAGGTGGTTTCCTGCCGTAATTCAGTTCATAGAATAGTCCGGTAGAAAGTGTTTTCTTCGGTATTGCATTCCACGGCGAGGTGCTAACTGGGGATACGTTTCGGCATTTTGTTTGATTTCAAAAACTCACACGTTATCACACTCTATAGCTTCTATCACTGGTGGTGGGAGGGTTCCGCGCATGGCGTCAAATTTTAGATTTATAATCGTTGAAGAAACCAACCTGTCATCGCTTTGAACAATGGCTGTTCTTCTTGCGCAATTTTGTGCCATAGATTTGTAGACGGTGAGCAGTGCGGTGAAGGTTTAGTTGACTATCTTCTCATCCATCTTTGATTTTATCTTAGCTGTAGAATGATGTTCACTCTGATATTATCTGAAGCAGTCCGTCACAAACCCATTCAGTCTTTACATTCTATCGGTTAATCTTTAGGTTAATTTCTTGGACCAAACGATGTAATCAATACATGCAGTGTCTTGACCTCAGAGAAAGGGTTAATCGTGTAAAGTTGGTAGGAAGAATACAATACAATACAATACAATACAATACAATACAATGCAATGCAATACTATACATACATACATACATACATACATACATACATACATACATACATACATACATACATACATACATACATACACACATACATACATACATACATCCATCCATCCATCCATCCATCCATCCATACATACATACATACATACATACATACATACATACATACATACATACATACATACATACATCCATCCATCCATCCATCCATACATACATACATACATACATACATACATACATACATACATACATACATACATACATACATACATACATACATAACATACATACATACATACATACATACATACATACATACATACATACATACATACATACATAACATACATACATACATACGTACATACATACATACATACATAACATACATACATACATACATACATTGTCAAAGACTGCCCCATGATAGAACACCACCAGGACGTGGGGTCAACCTCAGATAGAGTTGAGGGAAGATAGTGCCCGGGATCAGGGCAGGATAGATGATAGAAAAAGGGGGACTATTAACTAGTCCTCACACGGAGGCGTTGACCAGATAGTTAGCACTACTGGTCACGACAGAGTCACGCCTGCGTGATCGCTACGATCGCCACTCAGGCCAAAGCCAGCTAATAGAAGCGTGCTAACTGATCTGGCACGCAAAGGGCCGAAGGGCGTATGAAGGTCCTTCCGCGAGGCGTGTAGCGGCGCGAGTGAAGCAAGTCAGACTGGGGACTGACTCTGTAGTGTTCACATCGTGTAGAATAGATTTGTGTTTTCATATTGCCTAGTAGATAGAGAATAGCTATAGGGGTTAGGAAAACTATTGATAGAGAATATTGTGACTTTATGTGTGATTAGATAGCGACTGTTTTGCAATTGTAAAGAGCCAACGGCAATAAAATGTACCATTTCATTCCTCGCACACGACTGCAAGTTTCTTGTATGTTGTGGGAGAAGTAATCCGATGATGCCTGAAACATGAGTTGTTGACAGGCAATAGGATTAAATGTGGTGTCAGAAGTGGGATTTGAACCCACGCCCACGTCAAAGACTGCCCCATGATAGAACACCACCAGGACGTGGGGTCAACCTCACATAGAGTTGAGGGAAGATAGTGCCCGGGATCAGGGCAGGATAGATGATAGAAAAAGAGGGACTATTAACTAGTCCTCACACGGAGGCGTTGACCAGATAGTTAGCACTACTGGTCACGACAGAGTCACGCCTGCGTGATCGCTACGATCGCCACTCAGGCCAAAGCCAGCTAATAGAAGTGTGCTAACTGATCTGGCACGCAAAGGGCCGAAGGGCATATGAAGGTCCTTCCGCGAGGCGTGTAGCGGCGCGAGTGAAGCAAGTCAGACTGGGGACTGACTCTGTAGTGTTCACATCGTGTAGAATAGATTTGTGTTTTCATATAGCCTAGTAGATAGAGAATAGCTATAGGGGTTAGGAAAACTATTGATAGAGAATATTGTGACTTTATGTGTGATTAGATAGCGACTGTTTTGCAATTGTAAAGAGCCAACGGCAATAAAATGTACCATTTCATTCCTCGCACACGACTGCAAGTTTCTTGTATGATGTGTGAGAAGTAATCCGATGATGCCTGAAACATGAGTTGTTGACAGGCAATAGGATTAAATGTGGTGTCAGAAGTGCTGCTTGAACCTGAGTTCAAGCTATATACACTTACCCACGGCTCTAGACTAGGTTTACGGATAGGATATTACAAAGATTAAATTGTTTAATTTGTGTCAGTGACTATGACGTGTGCAGACTAGATCGAGTTGCCGGCAGAAGTGTGCCTATCGTGATGAAATAATGTTTATTTGTGCTTATTAGAATGTTATAAATTTAAATAATATGTTTTTCAAAGTTGTAAGTATTCATATTATGTTCTTCTTTCATTTATTTATGTAATTATTTATTTGTTTTTGAATAATCGTCAAAAATGATTCATGGCGGAGCAATACAAAAGTCAGCGACAGTATTGATTTTTGCAAGCTAAAAATATCGCTGCGCCTGTGACGTGGCACGATTGACAAACAGTTGGGCCTCGCCATTTGCAATCAGCATTTCAGTGTTTACATACTGGCAAGCTGCTGCCTGCCTGAATCTTTACGTTATATTAACTATTATTTGTTTATTTAAGTTAGAGATTGAATATATTTATTTATTTATACATTATTATTATATTTATATTTATTTAAAAGCAGTTATTGAATTTTTTTTCGTACTTTTCTATTTGTTTACCGTCGGGAGGGCACTACTTTCGGCTATGGAAATTAGATTTGGCCTGCACCATACTTACTTCCATAGATTAAACTAGGTTAGTAACGAAAGACGTATTACGGTAGAACGAAGACAGGACAGTGACATTAAATATTAATTAATCGATGTTCTGTTTGTTCGTGGGCATGTCTGTGTCATTGTACTAATTTGTCAAAAATCTATTTTTCGTTTACGAGTTGTTAATTGTTGCTGCTCTGTAAAACAGGGCGAACAACAGCTGAGTGATAACGTGAGTGTGTGCCGATGTGCCAAAGAGGGTGACCTGAGTAGAAAACTCGTGTGTATTCCGGGGTGCCAAACAACGGGACCGGTGTTGCTGACGTGTTGTTCCTTGTTCTAGGGAACATTAAGTTGAGTAAAACCTACGTTTTTGGCATGCATTGTGATTAATAGTGCATCTCTTTTTCAGCGTGTATTGTATGAACAGACTTTGTGCTCTAATTTTTTGGAGAATACAATTTTCCAGATTGTAAACAAAGAGTACAATTTGTAGTGCTCAGATATTAAATAACATAGCATATCAAAGAATAATAACTAATTGAAGCAGTCAGTTAAAGTCAACGCGAGCCAATTCCCCAACAACATGGCTACTCTAGCTGACTTCATTAAAGCAGGCAAAGAATTGCAATACACAGGTAAAGAGCTAGAAGAATATGCTGATATGAAATTTAAAGAAGCAAAAGATGCTGAGAGAACTGAACGGGAACGAAAAGAAAATGCAGATAGAGATGAACGCGCTCGAGAAAGAGAGCATCAAAAAGAATTAACACAACTAGCTGAGATAACAAAACAAAAAGAATTACAGGTTAAGCAACAACAATTAGAGCATGATAAGGAAATTAAACAGAAAGAACTAGAATTAAAACAGAAGACATTAGATCAGGAGAGAGAATTAAAACAAAAAGAAATAGATGAAATGGCAAGAGTTAAGGAAAAACAAATACAAGTAGAATCAGAGACACAATTAAAGATGAAAGAGATGGATGTAGACTCACACGCAGAGATCTCTGCCACTAAACTTAAAAGTCAACAAGAAGAAAATAAGTTCAACAAATACAAAAATATTATCAAAGCATATTGTAAAGAGGATTCAATATCTGCCTGGACAGAAAATGTCGAGTATCAATTTAAATATCACCAAGTTCCTTTAGAGATGTGGGCTATGATTTATATGAAGAACCTGAGTGGTGAGCCCCTTAAAGTAATAGAATCTATACCAACCGATCTTAGATCTGACTACCAATACATCCGTGATAGGATTATGCAACACTTTCTACTTGATGCCCCTGGGTATCAGGTTCAGTTCTCAAATTTAAAACCTAAACCTACTGAGACTTTCATTGACTACGTCTCAAATGTTCAAAGTGTACTAAATAGGTGGCTTAAAGCAGCTAACATAGGAAAAGACTTTGATAAATTAAAAAACTTAGTAACTATGGATAAAGTAATATCCACGATACCATCCTCTTTTGCTAAATTTTTGCAGCAGTCAGACATTGAAACCATAGAACAGTTTGAAAAGAAAGGGTCAGCATATTTTTCTTCAAACAGAAATATTTTTAAAACTTCAGATGACTCTGCAATAGTTTCCTTTGTAAAAGATCAAGCTAAAAACTATCAGAGCAATAGAAACCCATTTAATAAATTTGACAAGAAAGATAGAAAAGTTTCAAAATGTATCCACTGTCAACTTTTACATGACACTTATTCAATGTGTGACAAATCGCCAGGGTATCCGGCACATCTTGAAAATGTTATTAAGAAGCAACAGAACAAAAGATCTGCATACCGGCGTGCCATTAAATGTTTTTTTTTGTTCCAGCTACGGCCACTATTCAAATAAGTGCCTTGGCCGCCAACGTATGAAAGCCAACAATGCTATTTTACTTGATACATCTTCTGATAGTGGTAGTGAGACTGAGTGTGATGTTGAAAATGAATTACCCGTGAACCAGACGGAAGAGGTGTGTTGTGTAAACGATATGTTGAGTTTTGACAGTTGTGAGCGATGTCACCAGTTTCATGCTGACGGAAAATTAGAATGTGGACATACAGTTCCATTCTCATCTGAGAGTGTGAATGCAGCCTTAGCCTCCAGAGGCAATTTAGAGTTCCACAATGCAATGGTCAATGATAGACCATGCCAATGTTTGCTGGACAGCGGTAGTACCCTTATTGGCCTCAGAAAGGAACTGGTGAGTCAAGAGGATTATACAGGTGACTCTGTCAAATGCCGAACCTTTTCGGGTAACATTGAAATTTACCCTTTGGCCAAAGCCCGTATTAACACTCCTTTCCTTTCGGGTACATTTACTTGTGCTATACTTGACAACCCTTGTACTGATTTAATTCTGGGTTGCTTACCTCAACTAAAACAATGTACTAGCGATGAAATAACTGCATGGAACCAACTAAATGCAGTTAATGCAACAACCAGAGCAGACACTATAAAACATCAAGACACGCTTCAAGATGAGAGACTACTGGTGCTTTCTCCATCTAGCACTGATGATACCAACAGACAAAAATTCATAGAACAGCAGAAAGCTGATCCTAGTTTGTCTCCTTATTTAAAAATACTGAAAGAACGAGCAAAAGTGACAAAGAACGCTTCATGGTTCTTCAGATTAAATAATGGCATTCTTACTAGATATTATACTACTGGTAACCATGAGATTCAGCAAACGGTGTTACCTGTACAACATCGCATAACCGTGCTAAAGATTGCACATGAGTCACCGTTTGCTGGCCATCTTGCATATGACAAAACCAGGGCCAGAATTCAGGCTCATTTTTATTGGCCAGGTTTTTGCAATGATATTAAATTATTTTGTCGCTCGTGTAATGTCTGTCAACAGTTAGTACGAAAGGATAAACATGCTACAGCTGAAGTACAACCTTCTACACTGGCTTCTAGGCCATTTGAGAGTGTGGCGGTAGATATTGTTGGACCCCTGAATCAGGTGTCCAGCAAAGGAAATCGCTTCATATTGACGATGGTCGACCTTTGTACAAGGTGGGTTGAGGCAGTAGCTTTGAAGTACATCACCTCCAAAGATGTTGCCAATGTATTTCTACACCTGTTCTCACGATTCGGATTTCCACGGACCATTTTATCCGATCGTGGAACACAATTCATATCGGCTGCAACGCAAGCCCTTACAAAAATGTTAGGGATTAAACAACATTTCACGACAGCGTACCATCCAGCCAGCAATGGGATAGTAGAAAAAAATTAATGGAGATCTTAAGCATATGCTGGCTAAGGTAACAGCAGAAAACCCAGCTGATTGGGATACACTGTTACCAACAGTGCTGTTCGCCTATCGGGAGATTCCCCATTCAAGCACGGGTTTCTCACCGTTTGAATTAGTGTACGGGGCTAACCCACGTGGACCCCTAACCATTTATCATGAGGCAATAACAAATTCTATTCAAATTCCCGAACCAAAAACACCTTATGAAATGGTGACTGAAACACGAGATAAAATCATGAAATCGTGTATTATAGCTAAGGCAGCTTTGGAGAGGAAAGGTCAAATCTACCGCCAATATGCCAACAAAGGGGCGAGAACAATTGAACTTGAACCAGATCAAGACATACTTCTCTTGCTTCCTGACAAACGAAATTTATTATTGACTTCATGGCAAGGGCCATTCAAGGTGGTACGTAAAATTTCAGATGTTGACTATGAAATATCAATAAACGGAAACTTAAAGATATTCCATGTCAACATGTTGAAACCTTACTATTCACGACAAGAGACAGAAGTAGAGACACACGAACACAGTGCACCCACACCAAGTAATCAGACGACAGACATACATAACGCAACTACACTAGTTAGCGAGACTGGCATATCCGACGAGCATACACTTAGCGAGAATACAGAATACACACTTAGCACCACCACCGTACTGAATCAGATAGACGACGACGGAATGGAACTACCAGTTCCTATTGTAGACAAGACTGCTACATTAGATACCATACATATAGAACAGGGACTAACAGACAGTCAACGACGACAATTAGTAGAATTAGTGACGGAATACAAAGACATATTCTCTGACATTCCAGGTAGGACGGACAGAATCGAACACTCCATTCTTCTTACGGACTCTAAGCCTATTAAATGCAGGCCGTACTCAATCCCACTAAGCTATAGGGAAAATCTAAATAAGGAAATTCTGAATTTAGAGGCTAGTGGGATCATCCAGAAATCCACCTCGGAGTACTCTTTTCCAATTGTTCTAGTTAAGAAGAAAGATTCTACAATTCGTCTGTGCGTGGACTATCGAAAGCTCAACAACGTCACCAAGATCGACGCAGAGCCAATTCCTTCCTGCGAAGATCTTATTCTTGACATGTCCACCTCCAAAATCTTTTCTAAATTAGATCTCACTAAGGGATATTGACAAGTCCCTATGCAGTCTCAATCCATCCATCTTACTGCTTTCTCAACACCTTTAGGACTATACGAGTGGCGTTTTCTTCCTTTCGGACTTCGAAACGCTCCTGCCACTTTCGTACGCTTAACTAGAGATCTACTTCATGGAGTGACGAATACAGTGACCTATATAGATGATATATGTGTCCATACTGATGACTGGACAACACACCTACTGAAACTGAGACATGTCTTTAATAGGTTGCGACTCTTCGGGCTCACTGTCAAACCGAGCAAAGTCGAATTGGGCCTAAAAGAAATTGAGTTTTTGGGTCATGTCATTTCTCAAGGTCAACTAAAGACTGACCAGAAAATTATTACCAAAATTATGAATCTGACCATGCCTACCACCAAGAAACAGGTCAGAAGCCTTTTGGGGTTAGTGAATTACTATAGTAAATTTATTCCAAATTTAGCGGAGATTACAAGTGTATTTTCCAATGTTTTAAAAGCTTCTGTAAAATTGGATGTTAAAGATGCATTATTAATTTCTGCATTGTCAAAATTGAAAATTTTGTTTAGTAATGTTCCAATCCTCCGCTTGCCTAATCCGAGGCTCGTTTATTATCTTAGGACAGATGCCAGCAGGATATCCATCGCTGCAGTACTAGGCCAATTTTATGAGGGCATCTTCCATCCGATTTGCTACGTGAGCCATAAGATCACACCCACCGAGTCCAGATATTCCATATCCGAGTTGGAAGCCTTAAGCGTCATCTATGCGGTGAGAAAGCTGCATCGATTTCTGTCGGGTGTACACTTCAT